>JAVLUX010000050.1:3930000-4282500 GCA_032164185.1 Moxostoma hubbsi
CAGGGGGCGCACTCTGCACAGCAGCTTCCACCAGCTCCAGCTGGAGACTACAGTGAGCATATGCAGAAACTCACTGCCATCTGCTGAACCTGATCCCAGATCCGCACATATTAAACACTGAACCAGAGCAATTCACAATTACCCAATCCATTACACTACAGAACAATTGACCGTGCCATGTTAGCATTGCATTTGGGTTTTCATTTTTAGGTGAATTTTTCCTTTAAGACCTCAATTATGATTGGCAAACCTCGTCACATGTGAGATGCGTTGCAGATCAAAATTGGCATTGATAAACAAATGTGGGAATTTAGTTTTAATAAATGAACAGGGTAGACAGGAAATGGAGCTTTGAGTAAAAATTACAGTACGTCTAATTTCTCACACATAATCAGACTAAAGATTTGGTCACCACTGACACACTCAGTGACATCTGTGTCTCTGTTAGGAAGTCTAGAAACCTCAACCATCCCAGTTAAGGATGAAACAAGACTCACCTTCAGGCTGTATTTCTGGCTGCCCACATGACCCAGACAGGCGGCTTGAAGCTGAATGAGCCAACCACTCACCAACTGATCTCTCTGGTGATCTAAATACCTCAGGACACCACGCTTTCATAAACACCAGATACACACACAGAAGAGTGTGAGGGACCTAAAGACTTAAAGGGATAGTTCAAACCAAAAATGAAAATTCTGCCATCGTTAACTCACCCTCATGTTGTTCCAAAGCCGTATGACTTTCTACCATGGAATGCAAAGGAGATGTTAGGCAGAATGTTCATCTCAGTCCCCATTCACTTTCGTTGTATGGAAAAGAGATACAATGAAAGTCAATGGTGACTGGGGCTAACGTTCCGCCTAACATATGTGTTCCAGAACAACATGAGTGTGAGTAAATGATGACAATTTTCATTTTTGGGTGAACTATCCCATGTGTGAAAATTGCTGTCTGTATAATTGTTGTTGTTATTGACAGCATGCCACAGATGCGGTCCACAGGCTTTAAGCTGAAAATAAACCAGAATATTCAATTAAAGGATTTTTCCTTACCATGCTTGTCCCCAAAACAATGCTTTTCTTGTCCAGATCCAGATCTATCAATAATTCCTCCACAGAGACATAAACACAAACAGAGAGGTGGGTCTCTCTTTTGGAACATCATCTCTTCGACCAGTGAGGGCTGTTCAAGCAAAAACCTGCTAATCATCAATAGACAAGTTAAAAAACAGGGAAATAAAAAAACTTAAACATCTGACATCATTCAAAATAAATGACATTTTAACAGCGTAAATGAGATGTAGGTGTGCTGCAGTAGTGATAAAGGACGTCCAGACCTTCCGTTCGTCTGGAGTAATGAAGACAGGACCATAAAGCTTCATTACAGGAGCGGAGAGAGCCTGGAACCGACAGCGGAAATCACTGAGAGACATGTGCTCGGGGTAACCTGAGAGATAAACAGAGAGGAAGAGATGTCAACAAATATCCCCACAAACATTTTTAAATAAATGTGGGACCAACCTCATAGTCTCCATGAGGGCAAATCACTTCATAAAAGGACTACACAATGTGTCAGAAACTTTTTTATTAAGGGGAAATTCTAGGAAAGATTTTTACCATAATGATACTCATTGACACCATATGCCACACTTTTATATTAAACACATCCATTATAATCAGTTTATTAAAATACATTTCCCATTTGAAGTATTCAAATAATTAAATAGCCTGGAACATAATTAAGAAATACATTTGATTTCCAAATGAAAAAAAACAGGTGTGTATTTTTGTTGCTATTTTTCTTTTATATAGTATTTTTATACTTATTTTATTGTATCAATTATTTTTTAATTCATATTTTTTTTAAGATAATATAAATCTATCTGTACCATGTCTAAACGTATGACATTGTTATTTAAAAAAAATGCCTATTATATAAATATTATAATATAATTAAAACTTTATAGAAGTAAACAATAGGAAAAAAAAAAAACAGAAATAAAAAATTTTTGTCCCCACAATTTTATTTTTTGGCAGTATTTGTGCCCCGAGCCCTGGTTCATTTCTGATCCTGACTATTATTATTCCTTCAATTTGCATGAGTGTTTTACAGTGTGTGGTTGCTAGGGTGTTCTGGGTAATTGCTTAATGGACCAATTTAAATAAGCCCCCCACCTCAGTCTCCATGATATTCTGGTCTCTAGATATGGCTCAAAAACTATATATAAATATGTATGTATGTGTGTGTGTGTGTGTGTGTGTGTGTGTGTGTTCTGCACAGCTGGAGTGCAGGCAGCAGATGTGTGCTGTGCAGCTGTGCACGCAAAGCAGTGACATGAAAGCCACTGCCATTTGTCTTAGCATTCAAGCACTGCAGGAAGAATCAGATTAACCAGAGCATTCTGCATGACAGAGAGACAGAGAGGGTTTATGGACAACAGACAAATAAAAAGTTCATAAATGGTTGTGTAGACTTCAACTACACACACTTTTAGCCATGTGGACTTTAAGAAAACAAATGCCTTTAAAGGGATAGTTCACCCAACTATCCACCCAAAAATGGTGTCATCATGTTGACGAATGTTTCTTTATTATTACATTGGTAGTGAATTGTGACTAAGGCTGCTGGTCCCTGACGTTATAAGGGTTCGGAACGACATGATGCCCTCTGGCCCTCGCACCTGAAAACCCACACATATCGTAAAGCTACAGGCGTCACCGACATCTGTTAGAAGTGTGTTGTGAATCAGTGAGTGATACCGGCATTAGGGCTGTCAATCGATTAAAATTTTCAGTCAAGTTAATTCCATGATATGCCGATTCATTTATAAAATTACTCGCAATTAATTGCATATATAATTATTTATATTATCCTATAGCGATCATGTAATATGTTAATTATAAATAGTTATATTTAAATAATTATAAATATAAATATATTACAAAAATTTAGGCCGCTGTTTCAAGTTGGACTGTGTTGGAATGCAAGAACATCTTGTGCTGTCGCTACTGTCAAGCAAGCAAATATTTATTCTCCCAAAATGTACTCACCCTGATGCCATCCCATAAGTGTATGACTTTCTTTATTCTGCTGAACACAAACAAAGATTTTTAGAAGAATATCTCAACTCTGTAGGTCCATACAATGAAAGTGAATGGTGATCAGACCTTTGTAGCTCCAAATATCAAATAAAGAAAACATAAAAGTAATCCATATGACTCAAGTGTTTCAGTCTATATCTTCAGAAGGTGTGGGTGAGAAACAAATCAAAAATGTCCTTTTTTCCCCCTAAATCTCCACTTTCACTTTTACATCTGTAAGTCATGTCTGGTGCCTGTTTAGTTTCACTTTCACATCTGAAAGTGAATGTGAAAGTGGAAATTTAGAGTAAAAAGGACTTAAAAATGTTTCTGTTTCTCACCCATACTTAACATAAATACATGGATTAAACCACTGGGAATCTTATTAATTACTTTTATGCTGCCTTTGTTTGCTTTTTGGAGCTACAAATGTCTGATCACCATTTACTTTCATTGGAAGGACCGATAAAGTTGAGATATTCTTCTAAAAATCTTTGTTTGTGTTCTGCAGAAGAAAGTCACACATTTGGGAAGTCATGAGTCATGAATAAATTATGAGATCATTTTCATTTTTGGTGAACTATCTCTTTAAATTTGGTTTGTTCTCTGTACAGCTGTGCTTTGCCCTTACAGCTTGAGTTTCGCTTACTGGCCCCTGCTGAAAACAGGTTGTACTTCAAGCTTAAATTGGAGATAATGGTATGAATATTCATTATTACAGCCCAGGGAATTTTTTTTTAATGCATCATATTTTTAGTAAAGGGCGGCACGGTGGTGCAGCGGTTAGCACTGTCGCCTCACAGCAAGAAGGTCGTGGGTTCAAACCCCGGTTGCCCCGGCCTTTCTGTGTGGAGTTTGCGTGTTCTCCCCGTGTCTGCGTGGGTTCTCTCCGGGTGCTCCGGCTTCCTCCCACCATCCAAAGACATGCAGGCTAGGTTAATTGATGTCTCCCAAAAAAAAAAAAATTGTCCTAGGTGTGGATGTGAGTGTGAGTGGTTGTCTGTATATGTGTGGCCCTGCGATGGACTGGCGACCTGTCCAGGGTGGACCCCGCCTTTCGCCCAATGTTAGCTGGGATAGGCTCCAGCCCCCCGCGACCCTGTACAGGATAAGCGGTTGAGGATGGATGGATATTTTTAGTAGTTAATCACACTGAATTAACAAGTTAAATCAACAGCCCAACTTAAATGTCCATGAACCTGTCAGGCCATCTTTTCCTGTCTAAGTGGGTGGATCTCTGCAAGAATAAGCTCAATTGTGGACCAGACTTGATGCTGATAGTCAAAAGTCTGGCACACACACACACACACGCACGCACGCACGCACACTCACACACACTCACATACACCCACACACACGCGCCCACACACACACACACACACACACACACACACACACACGCACACACACACACACACTCACACACGCGCCCACACACGCACACACACACTCGCACACACTTGCACACGCGCACACATACACTCACACACACTCAAACACACTCACACTCACATACACTCACACACACTCAAACACACACACACACACACACACACACACACACACACTCACACATGCACACACACACACACTCATACACATACACTCAAACACACTCTCACACACACACACACACACACACACACACACACACACACACACACACACACATCAGAAAGAGGATGCAATCAGTGTGGCACTTATGTGTATCTCTCCAGAGTGTGTGAGAACGTGTGATTGTAGTAATGCTCCAGCAGTCTCTCCTGTAAGTAGTTGTGGCAGAGTTCAGAGAAGCCAGCAGTCTGGTCCTCCCCACTGTGTCTTGGGTTCCTCAGGCCGGCGTGTCCATCACAATCACAGAGACCAGCATCAGCTGCTGAGAGTGCAGCGCTCTGGAGAGAAGAGGAAATAATAGAATGCAAATGACTTGAACACAGTACCAGATGTACAGTAAATAAATGATTACATATCAAATAAACCACAAAACTACAATGTTCAGTAAAAATGATTTGATACAGACCAAGAGTTATATTTGAATATGCTTGTGTGTGTATTAACCTGTTACATTATTATAAACTTTGAGGATGCCTGATTGTGGAAGTGGTTCTGTAAATTGACCTTGCTGTGGTTCATCCATTGAGCGTCTCTCTCTGACTCCAGTCGCTTTCTGCAGTAACTGTCTCAGGTGGTGTTTGAATATAGCCGTGTGGAGCTCTTCCCCCTCACAGCCCAGGATGGCACTGGCCGTCTGCGCACTGTCAAAACTCATAAACTGCTTACGGCCCACTGGAGCCACAGAACATAGGAGAAAAAGAGATGAAAAGACAGATTCATATTTTTATGAATTTTATGTGCACAGCACAAATTAGCAAACAAATAAAAGCTGAAAACACAACAGAAATAATCAAAACACAACAAAATTAAGAACACGTGGTTACTACATTATTACTACAGTAAAACCATGGTTAATTATATCCGGATCAAATCCTTCTCTCAACTCCCCGACCTTCACTGTGACCAAATCACTGTAAGGAATCTCTTTTATTTATTACTATAAGTAGTATTATAGGAAATATTAAGAGACATGGGAAAAAGTAAGTCAAGGGGTGAGATTCGAACCCAGATGTCCAGCGTGACAACACATTCACATACCATCATTACACCCAGAGCTACCACAGCTACACATGAGGGCACAGACTGTTGGAGCACAAATATTCAGTTATCCAATCTCTTAATACACTAAATGCCTAAACAGTTAACCAGTTTAATGTCTCTGCCCCATCGTGAAAAATTCAAATATGCCCGCTTTCATTTGATCATCAGTTGACCCCAAATAAATCTGTCGTGGTGGCCTTGAGTCTGGTCTGAGCAGTGGTGGGCGGAGTTAGTGTAAATAGACTCTGCCAACAAGATGGGCTATTTGCACTTTGTGTACTGTAAATAGACACTGTTAAATTATACCACAACAACATTTTATTGAGCTGCAACAGAAAATAAATACAGCACAACAATATTAAGCCACAACACAATGAAATTAAACCACAATTCAACACAATTAATCCACAACACAACAAACAAGCCACACCACAAAAATATAAACCCACAACACAATAGAATTAGCCACAGCACAACAATATTAAGCCACACAAAAACAATATTAAGCCACAACACAATAAAATTAAACCACAAAACAACAAAGAAGCCACACAAAAACAATATTAAGCCACAACACAACAAATAAGTCACAGCACCGCAATATGAAGCCACAACACAATGAAATTTAACCACAAGCCAACAAAATTAAGCCACAACACAAAAACACAGCACAACAATATTAAGCAACAACACAACACAACAAACAAGACAAAGCACAGCAATATTAAGCCACAACACAACAACATTAAGCCACAACACAACAATATTAAGCCACAACACAACAATATTAAGCCACAACACAACAACATTAAGCCACAACACAACACAACAAACAAGACAAAGCACAGCAATATTAAGCCACAACACAACAACATTAAGCCACAACACAACAATATTAAGCCACAACACAACAACATTAAGCCACAACACAACAATATTAAGCCACAACACAACAATATTAAGCCACAACACAACAACATTAAGCCACAACACAACACAACAAACAAGACAAAGCACAGCAATATTAAGCCACAACACAACAACATTAAGCCACAACACAACAATATTAAGCCACAACACAACAACATTAAGCCACAACACAACAATATTAAGCCACAACACAACAACATTAAGCCACAACACAACAATATTAAGCCACAACACAACAACATTAAGCCACAACACAACAATATTAAGCCACACAAAAACAATATTAAGCCACAACACAATAAAATTAAACCACAAAACAACAAAGAAGCCACACAAAAACAATATTAAGCCACAACACAACAAATAAGTCACAGCACCGCAATATGAAGCCACAACACAATGAAATTTAACCACAAGCCAAAAAAATTAAGCCACAACACAAAAACACAGCACAACAATATTAAGCAACAACACAACACAACAAACAAGACAAAGCACAGCAATATTAAGCCACAACACAACAACATTAAGCCACAACACAACAATATTAAGCCACAACACAACAATATTAAGCCACAACACAACAACATTAAGCCACAACACAACACAACAAACAAGACAAAGCACAGCAATATTAAGCCACAACACAACAACATTAAGCCACAACACAACAATATTAAGCCACAACACAACAACATTAAGCCACAACACAACAATATTAAGCCACAACATTAAGCCACAACACAACAATATTAAGCCACAACACAACAACATTAAGCCACAACACAACACAACAAACAAGACAAAGCACAACAACATTAAGCCACAACACAACAACATTAAGCCACAACACAACAATATTAAGCCACAACACAACAATATTAAGCCACAACACAACAACATTAAGCCACAACACAACAACATTAAGCCACAACACAACAATATTAAGCCACAACACAACAACATTAAGCCACAACACAACAATATTAAGCCACAACACAACAATATTAAGCCACAACACAACAATATTAAGCCACAACACAACAACATTAAGCCACAACACACCACAACAAACAAGACAAAGCACAACAACATTAAGCCACAACACAACAATATTAAGCCACAACACAACAACATTAAGCCACAACACAACAATATTAAGCCACAACACAACAATATTAAGCCACAACACAACAACATTAAGCCACAACACAACAACATTAAGCCACAACACAACAATATTAAGCCACAACACAACAACATTAAGCCACAACACAACAATATTAAGCCACAACACAACAATATTAAGCCACAACACAACAACATTAAGCCACAACACAACAACATTAAGCCACAACACAACAACATTAAGCCACAACACAACAATATTAAGCCACAACACAACAACATTAAGCCACAACACAACAATATTAAGCCACAACACAACAACATTAAGCCACAACACAACAATATTAAGCCACAACACAACAACATTAAGCCACAACACAACAATATTAAGCCCCAACACAACAATATTAAGCCACACAAAAACAACATTAAGCCACAACACAACAATATTAAGCCCCAACACAACAATATTAAGCCACACAAAAACAATATTAAGCCACAACACAATAAAATTTAACCACACAACAACAAAATTAAGCCACACCACAACAAACACAGTACAACAATATTAAGTCACAACACAACACAATTCAATTAAACCACAACACAATGAATTTAAACCACAACACAAAACACACAACAACAATATTAAGCCTTTTCTTTTCTTAGAATTTTGTTGTGTTGTGGCTTAATTTCGTTGTGTTTTCAACTTTTATTTGCTTTGCTAATTTTGTTGTGTTGTGCACCCCTTGGCTACCATACCAATTTCTATTCAAGACACAACAAAATGAGAAATGGGGCAGATATCCGACATTGCTGGATGTGTGATTATTATTATATTGTGTGTGTGTCTATAATCACGTGCGATCATTGGGATGTTGTTGGGTCCAGTGTAGGGTTGGGGATTGGGAAGGGGAGGTGTGATGGTGGGGGTTAATTGTTGATTCTGTTTATATATGTTTTGTTTTTCTGTGTTCAATATGTGAATCGATAAAATATAGCTAATCAGAAAGACAACAAAATACTAGGGGGGTGTTAAAATGATTCACTTCACGATTCTTTCGCGATTCAAATGATTCTGAATAAATCCACAACAGTCATAACTGGGATTCAAAAACAATGATCAATAATTATGTTTATTGAAATAGCATCCACAAGACAACATATTACAGATAAAGATAAGCGCCATGCAGTTACAAATTTACATTTAAATCACAATCAAAATGTACCAATCGTGACCCTACAAAATAACAGTCGAACACTTAAGGAGTATTAGCTAATCAGACCCTTGCCCTAATTTACCTTTGCATGCTCCTGCGACCCCAAGATGATATATTGATGCTAAAATGAGCCAGATGGCTTTCTGCTCATCCACTGAAAACCCTACTGTTTTCATGGCAGCCAGCAGTTTCCAAAAACCCACAGAAGCTCTATTCTTTTCATCCACCTAAGTGAAGAATAAATAAAAAAAAATAAAAAAGAAAAGAAAAGAAAAGGTATGTCTACTGGTTACACATCAAATAATCTCCAAAAATGTCTGCAAGGCCCAAGAAAAAAAGTTATGGTTTATTATAAAGTATATTAATTAAATAATTAATTAATAAATTGAACTTACTTTTCACTTCATAAAATATTTTATTGTATTGTTTTTATTTTAGACCATCAACATTAGGTAATGTTGCAAGCCAGACTCAAATTTGCATTGCCACATGAGCACCATAGCTCCATGTGACTTGGTTAAAACACTGAAATGTCAGATTATGACATTTATTATTTCTTTAACTCACTCTTTTATTAAATAGCTCATACCATGATTGGGCAGGTAATATCAAATGAGTTCTGCTCCTTTAGCTGATGCAGGTGTAGTTCAGTCCTGTGATGAGAGAACAAAACAGCTGCGCTCAGATTTAAACAGGAAATGACATCAGGCCTGATCCTGCCACTTCAAACTTGTTTTAAGGCAAAGATCTAAAAAGTACAGGCATTCTGACAAGCGGAGTTTGCAGAAGAGTTTGTGCGTGCCTTACAATATGGTGAATGATCTGAGGTTTAACGCTGTGTAACTTTGTCTTTTGCATCTAATAATGATGTGTGATCAGGAATGACAGGAAGCCAGAGAGAGGCTCCACAATACAAGCAGCAACCGGCAGCTAAGTGTGGCTTTTGCGGGGTCACATTCAGAGACTGAACTAACCTCATGTCCGTGCTGAGGCCTGCCAGCATCTGTGAGAACACAGGAAGTTACTCTCTCCCTCCGGCCTCTGACAAACCCGCCATTTCTCCAGCAGCATGGTCTAAAATAGACAGAGAGAGAACACATTAAGTGTGATTCAAAGAGTGTTACAAAACAGAAGAATTAAACACAAGAGAAGCAGATAGGAGAAGAGAGAATCAGACAGATGGACAGACAGAGATAGATAGATATATAGACAGACAGACAGACAGAATGACAGACAAGCAGACAGATAGACAGAATGACACACAGATAGATATATAGAATATATAGAATGATATATAGAACAACAGACTGACAGACAGACAGAACGATACATAGAACGACAGACAGACATATAGATGATAGACAGACAGACAGTATGATGGAGGGCGGGCCTGGGCTGGAACAATGCACGCCTGGTCCCCATCAGCCTGATGGGGGCGCGCGAGGGATTAAGTCAGCTGGTGATGACAGTTAGGGAGAGAGAGAGAATGACAGGCAGCTGCTCTGCGTGTTTATGTTTGTGTGTTTTTGGTTCAGTTTATTATTAAACTATTATTTACATCGCCAAACCAGTTCTTGCCTCCTCCTTTCCCTTAAACCCCTTTACACTGGTGCTGAAACCCTGGAAGGAGGAGGGATGCCCGTCATGGAGTCCTCGACACTGCCGTCCACCCAGGGGAGTGCCGCTGCCATCCTCCGGGGGACGGAGTAGCCCGAACGCCTGGAGCATCTGGCCCCTGGCCTACCATAGACATATACACCCTTCTCAGCAATGCCTGCAGTGGGCCAGGAGCCTCCCAGGACTCGCAGCGTCTACTCCGAAGCCCCTGAGACAAAAATAAAACAAGCCTTAGTTCATGAACTTAGTTTGTGTTCTACTGATCTAAACCTTTCAAAAAAGTACTGTGGTAGTACAACCATTCAGTGATGGTATCAGATATTAAAATTATGGTACTTTCATATATGCTTGATATGCATATATTCATTATACATACAGTATATATTGTACAGTATATAATGATTAACATATTCACATTCCATTTCAAACGAATACCATAGTAATTCCATGGTACATATCCGAAAAACATGGTATTACCATTGGGCACGTTGCATTTTCCAAACTTCCATGGCATGACAAGTCACTTTACATGCGAGAAACAATGACATTTGCTGTCGATGTCATCAAACCTGGTGTGATGCATCTAAAAAAATGTCTTTTTCAATTGAACACATTCATGAATGACTCTCAAAACACTCTCTAGTAACGCATACTTTGGCAAATGATGACGATGTGAAACGGTAAATTTACAATTTCAATAGAAAACAAAGAATTTATCCAAAATATTTTCTTTTGAAAATGCATATGCTAAATCGTCCTGCGTTTACATCTCTCATCCAAACTAGGAAATATTCCTCTACTGAAAATGGAGCATTTAAAAAATGCTCTCCATTACCACATTCTTTGGAAACAGCTTTCAGATGAAAACAAATTAGTGTGGATGTAGCCGGAGACTCAAAAACGGTCTTTAGTACTGCATACTTTGGTAAACGATGACCTTAGGAAATGGAAAACTGAGTTTTCAACCAAAAAAGTATTAGTGTGAATGTGTCTAAAGAGCTTAGAGAAGACTTTAGTTAGAATTTCCCAGAACTCGATGAAAATAATTACTTCACTGAGGCCATGTCCATACAAATAAGTTTTCGATTGAAAACGCAGTGATTTCGCTATATTTACGCTACTCATTCACACTCCATTGAAAACTAAGCATTTTGAAAAATGCTCTCCATTAATGCATTCTTTTGCAAACAATGGCACAAGGAAACATTAATGAGTATGCATTAGTGTGGACATGGCCTAGGATTGTGAAAAAGAAAGTGGTAAAAATTGATCTAAAACTCGATGAAAAGGATAACTTTTCTGAGGCCGAAGCCACACTTATATGTTTCGGTCAAATGCAGCTTGAATTTTCTCCGTTAACAGCTTTCATCCACACTGGAACAGCGTATTACATTATCGAAAATGTTGAACACATCAACACTAGCACATTTTCATTTGAAAATACATACATTTCAATACGTCCATGTCTTTTATCCACACTAGAACAATGTTTCCCTCCACCGAAAATGGAGCAT
Source organism: Moxostoma hubbsi (assembly GCA_032164185.1). NCBI lineage: Eukaryota > Metazoa > Chordata > Actinopteri > Cypriniformes > Catostomidae > Moxostoma > Moxostoma hubbsi. Next base: position 3,942,145 of record JAVLUX010000050.1, read on the forward strand.
TTAAAAAACGCTCTCCATTACCACACACTTTGGTAAACGATGTTGTTTGGTAAACGATGTCGATGAATGCACTGTTTTTTCACGGTGCATTCTGGGAATTTCTATTGGAACGATTTTGACAATGGGACAGCCCTAGAACTGGCTGAACCTCTGGTCAGTGTACTTGCTCCTGAACTAGGATGTAAATTGAGACAAACCAATGGTTTCTAGCTGGTCCAAGGTGGTCATTTATGGTCATTGGCTGGTCTGGATGGTTTATCATCTGGACTTCCAGCTGGTGGGGCTGAGGCTGACCTGGTAGACCATCTTGGACCAGCAACCTACCAGCTACCTTTTTCAAAAAGTAACTTGACCAAAATAAACTGGTTCAACCTGGTTTGTCCAGCAAACATCAAACCCATTGAGGTTGGGACTGACATAGATCTCACCACCTTCTCATTTTTAAGCTCTGGCTCTTTGTGACGTGTCACTTTCTCGGTCTCTCTCACCAACTGTTTGAGGAATCCTCCCATACGACAGAGAGAGGTGGTGGCTGTGGAGTGCTGAGTGACTCCAGTCAGGATTCCTAAGCAACCAAATGGGCGGGTTGCTTGGGTGGGTAGAATCACTTTGGGTTAACCTCCTTGTGGTTGCTATAATGTGGTTCTTGCTCTCGGTGGGGCATGTGGTGAGTTATGTGTGGATGCCGCAGAGAATAGCGTGAGCCTCCACACACGCTAGGTCTCCGCGGTAATGCACTCAACAAGGCACGTGATAATGTGTAGATTGACTGTCTCAGATGTGGAGACAACTGAGATCCGTCCTCCACCACCCGGAATGAGTCACTATGCAACCACAAGGACTTAGAGTGCTTTGGGAATTGGGCATACCAAATTGAGGAGAAAATAAAAATAAATATATATATATTTTTTAATACCCAATCCAGCCCATCTGGCACCAAAAATCATGCCACAGTCCAAATCACTGAGATCACATTTTCTCCCCATTCTGATGGTTGATGTGAACATTAATTGAAGGTAATGGCCCATATCTGAATGAGTTTATGCACTGCTGCCACAGTATTGGCTGATTAGATAGTCGCATGAATAAGTATAGGTGTACCTAATAAAGTGGTTGGTGTGAGTGTATGCTAATATTTATATACCATGGTACTTACATGGTTCTGCAAGGTATTCCAAAGATTATCATGATTTACCATCCAGGTAGTGTCCAAAGCAAAAATAACAATGTATTATCGTGGTACCATGTCCAAAAACATGGAAAACCCTTCTGTCATGCAGCATGCTACAGTTCTTTGCAAAACCCAATATTAAGAGCCCATTGAACAGAGGTGCCTGGAATTGTTCCCGGCAGGCATCAGATGCCCTAACCCTGCTCCCATCCCTAACCATATGGAGCCTGCCAGGCTGAGTAGCTTGCCAGGAACAACTTGAGGTTTTCCACTGGTAACATTGAGTCTGCTAATGCTAACAAGCTGAATACTACACATATTTAAAATTTACAGTAGTTTAGTACAGTAAATGTGATATTCGTAGTAAGACTATTGCAACCACAGGTAAAACCATAATCATAACCACGGTTTGATCAATGTAGCTACAGATGCTAATAACATACTATGATGTTTACTATGATGTTTAATATAACTACAGCTACAATTCCATTTTAAAATAACTAAATTACAATAATTACACACACACACACCTATATCTATATTATGACATACAATACCTTACCCCTGTAAGACTATTTAGCATGAAAGTACAAGATTTCCACAAAAACACCACATTTACCAAAGTTAGCCTTATTATGCTGTAATTTTATAGCCTTATAATGCTGTAATGTTAGGGTGCGCTCTAAAGACTCTTTAGATTACAACTGTATGTCTGTAACACTATAGGGTGTACAGTAACTACACTTTATGACAGTTTAGCATGCAACAGCAATTTGATCAACTAGCTTGAAATTGCTAATGGATAAGAGCATTAGCATGTGCAGTATGGTTAAAGAATTTGATTTATAGGTACATTCAATCCTTTGTGAGAAGGCAAATTATCTGGGCTTGTTTAGGATAATAATTACCTAATGACTGATGAGTCAAGTGAGGTAAAACCCTCAATTAACCAAATAACGTCACCGATCCTAAGAATACCAGCCTCTTAGCATGCAACAGGAAATAGCCCACCATATAGAGACATATTAGCGGTTAGCATGTAACTGATAACCCAGTTAGTTTACATGGGTCAAACTGTGTGAATTAAATCCTGTTTACAAATTTGTAATAACATTTTTATGAATTATTTGGTGTTTGACACATTTTGTGAGAGGCAGATATCTTGTAAATAATTAAATTAATGCTCATGCATGCAGAAACCCATGTAGGCCTACTGTCAAAAATTTTATGCAATGAACCTGGCACAGTTTGGCACATACAGTGCAATCGTTTGAATTAGTTTTTTCTCCCCAAGTTTTATAAATTAGGTATTTACTATTTCAGATAAACCTATCCCTGATGCGTTTCATGTCAGTCAGATAGACCTGTCCTAAGTTTAGTACATGTAGCAAACTGGACAAGGTTTAATGATGCAAGTCAACATCACACTAGGATGTGAGTATCTCCAATAGCACAGTGATTAGTTGCACTTGTGATGGTTAATAAACCAAGTCAAGCATCAGTCGTGTTAGTTGAGTTGAACTCTAGGCATGGCTGGACATGTAGCAGTTCTGCACCTCCCCTCTGTTCCCAGAGTGTTCTCGCCATGACAAGACGAGGGGTGAAGGGTTGGAGGGGGAGATCTCAGCCAAGTGTGATGTGAGGGAGTACACAAAGAGGAACACAATTATGGAAACAGTGATACTGTGGGTATGCCGATGAGAGAAAGAGTGAATCAAATCATAGTTTTGGTGTGAATCTTATGAAGAGACATACACTGGTGGGTAAAAGTTTAGAATAATGTACAGATTTTGCTGTTTTGGAAGGATATTGGTACTTTAATTCACCAAAGTGGCATTCAACTGATCACAAAGAATAGTCAGGTAAAAAAAGCAGCACCATCATTCATTTGAAGAAATTATTTTTGATCAAATCTACACAGCAGCCATCACTCCAACACTTTATCCTTGAGTAATCATGCTAAATTGCTAATTTGGTACTAGAAAATCACTTGCCATTATATCAAACACTGCTGAAAGCTTCATTAAATGAAGCTTAACATTGTCTTTGTTTTTGTTTTTGAGTTGCCACAGTATGTAATAGACGGCATGTCTTAAAGAAACAGCTTTATCTAGAAACTCATCAGTCAATCATTGTTTTGAGGAATGAAGGCTATACATTGCTTGAAACTGCCAAAAAATATACAACATAAATACAAAGGTGTAACTACAGTCTTCAAAGACAAAGGACAACTGGCTTTAGCAAGGACAGAAAGAGATGTGGAAGGACCAGATGAAAAACTAAAAAAGAGGAGAAGTACATCAGAGTCTCTAGTTTGAGAAATAGACACCTCACATGTCCTCCGCTGACGGCTTCATTGAATTCTACCCGCTCAACACCAGTTTCATGTACAACAGTAAAGAGAAGACTCAGGAGGACTTATGGGAAGAATTGCAAAGAAAAAGACACTTTTGAAACAGAAAAACAAAAAGAAAAGGTTAGAGTGGGGAAAGAAACACAGACTTTGGACAACAGATAATTGGAAAAGAGTGTTACGGATCGTAACCCCATTGAGCTTTTGTGGGATCAGCTAGACTGTAAGGTGGTTGAGAAGTGCCCGACAAGACAGTCACATCTATGGCAAGTGCTACAGGAAGTGTGGGGTGAAAGGTCACCTGATTATCTGGACAAACTGACAGCTAGAATAACAAGAATCTGCAAAGCTGTCATTGCAAGTAATTTAAGAAGTTTTGAACATTTATTTCAAATTGTAATAGCAATTTTTCACATTATTAATGTTCTGACTATACATTGTGAAAAGTACCAATTTCTTTCCATAAGAGGAAAATCTCTGCAAAAAAAATATATTTTCTATTATATTTAGCACAAAGAAAATAAAGCTTGTTTTTAAAACTATAAGCATTTTGAGACAATTAAGCAAAATTTCTTCTCAAATTGTCACAGTGGAATGTGGAAAGAAATCTCATAATACAGTAATTAAATTCATACTGACCCAATTTTTTTTCTTTATTAAAATCAGCATAAATTAAGCAAAAGTATTTAAGTGCATGATGTATATTTACAATTGCACCCCCTCCCCCATAACAGTGTAATAAAAATGAGATTATTTTTGCATTACAGTAGGCAAGTATACGTTATACTTTATGAATTGTCATAATAAAAAAAAAAATACCACAATGTGAACAAGTCTAACAGTTCCTCTAAAACAGTCTCAATTCTTTATGCAATATACATCCTTATTATTCTTTCTTTTAATTTCAATCTATTTTTTAATTAATATTTATTTTGTAAAATTAAGCATTTATGTGCAGTCTGTTTCACCTCGGTAATCAATAATTTTTTTTTTTTTTTTAAAAATCGTATTTTCAAGAATAGCACAATTTCCCCTCAAATTGTCATCAATATTGATGAGATTGTCAGAAAAGTGATATTAGACGATTTAGCCTGCAGATAAAAACATATTAGTATATTTATTGCTGTCTTGCCAGTGTCAGTTGTTTTTTATAATACATATCAAATTGAACAAAATGTGTTCCTTTCTCTTCTGGTCTTTCACTAACAGTATAGCGTTGTTTACCTACAATGAAATAAAAAAAAGCTTCGAATGAAAGATAACTGTGTGTAACAGGTCATTGCTCAGAATCACTTTGATAGCTGCAGCATCACGTTTGGATCAGATTCTCTGGCACAACTGTGCTCTATATGATCCTCCATGTTTACAAGAAGCATTGCACTCATCTGCAGAAGTGATACAGGCAAACTGAACGTAATATACATATATAACTGTTCAAACATCCTAGAATTGTGTTTATAATACATAAGAAAAATCTCAGATATAGTCAGTCCAATTTCAACATTTACTTTCAAACCCAAACTTCTCCAGGTAGAATCATTTACAAGTACTTGATTAGTAACGAATACGGACCTCCCTCTTCAACAACACAAACAAAAAAATAATGAAGGAGAAGAAATCTTGAATGTCTAAAAAAATAAAAAATGCTTCGAAAGAACATGGTCACAGGATTGTCGGCAGCGCACGTTTCCTGCAAATCAATTCGTAATAATGCAAAAGCACACATATGAAGTTTGGGAAGAAGGATCATGAATTGATACTAAATGCACATTTTAAATACTGCCAAACCTGGTTATCTTACCAAGACTGAAATGATGTCCAACAATGACATTACATGGCAAACAACAAAACAATTCAGTCACAGGCTAAAAACGATCCTGTTAAACTGTTCTCAGATTTCAGCTCTGTGTTTAGTCGTAGAGTATCCTGCTGATCCAACAGGAGGCCTTTCATTTAAAAGCAAGGCCCTCAACCAAAACAAAACCATAGTTCTGGGCCCAGACATAAAGGCCAATGTCAAACCAAGTCCCTATTTCCATTTGAAGACCTGCCAGCAGACTATAGGACCTGGATGTCTGCGAGGGTCTAGGATCCAAAAATAAATGAGGTTATTGACAAAAGAAAGACACATTTGGGTGTTAAGATAAAACAGTTGGCATATCTTGTGATGGCTTCATCCATGGAGTGGGAAAATATATCCAATAACAGTTTTGTATGTGTCAAACTCTGAAAAGCAATTTTGCTTCAAATTAATATAAAAAAATGTACTGGAACCCCATGCAAAATTACTAATGAAGGAATATTCCGTGTTCAGTACAATTTAAACTCAATCGACAGCATTTGTGGCACAACGTTGATTAACCGAATTACTTGTTCTTAAAAAAAATATATATATATATATATATATACATATTTTTTTTTGCAGTGTGATATTCAAGGGAGTAAGTGTCCAGGTTTTTGGATAAATCTGTGGACTTGGAAATGCAGAAGTGAATAAACATACTGAAATATAACTTAATATAAACGTTGGCACAGCAGTTGTAACAGAATACAAGTCAACTGTCCCCAGGCCTGAGAATGGCTGCTTGTCCGATTTGATGGACAGACTCAGCTGTGAGAGACTGGGGTGGGAGTTAGGCTTCAAACTGGGAGAACTGCAAGAGAAGGGGAAGGAGAGAGGGCGAGAGAGAGAGAGACAGTGTAAAGCCATGATATCACAGTCATAGATCACAGGGAGGGAACCGCCTGAGGTAAGGCATATTTCCATTTTGAAAAGGACTGAATGAAGCCATGATGGAGAAATGATGACATCATATTACAGGCACAAAGATTTCGACCTCAGGTGATCACCCAGAATCAAATTATTAGACTTTGGCTTTAAAGGTACATTTTGCTCCACTTGCATCACCAACCAGAATTGCAAAATGATTGACCATTTTCAACCAAGTTTCAAACACTCCCCTGTCCTCCATTATTAAATAAAACAGCTCCGCCCAAACTCACACCATTGGTTGATCCAATATTGTTAATCAGACAGTCAGGCTGCTAAAACTAAGAGATTGCAATTCCATTAGGTGGCACTAGTGGAGCAGATATCACACAACTTTAATGAACTTTCTCATTAAGAAATGATAATTTCCCATTATCATTACAGAACTAATGACCAACCGGATATTCAAGAAATTTTGTCAATTTTATATTATTTCGGTGGCCAGTATTTGAAGACTTCAGCTACAATTAGTCAACATGAAACAGCACTAGAAAACATTTTGAAGTTGTTTTTGTTGTAGTCTAAGTTACTTGTATTTTAATGTTCAGCTTTTACTTTTTTCCATAAAAGTATGTTTCTTAATTGTCACCATTGTCACGTTTTGATATCTGTGTGTCTTGATAACAACTGGAATCATGCTATAAGATCAGAAATATCAGACACTCAATTTGCTGATTTAATTTTGCTGAAATAACCTTTACTCTTTTGCTTTTATGTTTTTATGTGTAATGCATCACTTTTGCCACAAATAGTGCCATTTGCAAGGTAGGATCAGATATTCAGTCTGACCTTAGGTTTGGTATATAGTGGGCTAAAGCGCATAACAGATAAACAGAAGGTTGTCGGTTCGATCCTCACAGCCACCACCATTGTATCCTTGAGCAAGGCACTTAACTCCGGGTTGCTCCGGGGGGGATTGTCCTTGTAATAAAGGCTCTGTAAGTTGCTTTAGATAAAAGCATCTGCCAAATGGATAAATGTCAAACGTAATTTGCACGGTGCAACAACTTGTGTTTTACTTAAACACAGATTCTCTGGCTGGAAGAACATAATGTAATAATAAAGAAGGTCTAAGGTGACAGTTCAAGAGAACACTAATCACCATGATGGTGACTTCAAACAAAACACAACTATTGATAACAAAACAACAACACTAATTAAACTGAAGACTTCTAATAAGTCTGAATTTATTTTTTTTTGTAGCCCCAATGCATGGCCAAAGCATACATACATACATACTCAAGCGCAAAGGCTTATGGGTTTCACCATTATAACTAACAACGCAGTGCTATACTGTTATTTTACTGTGTAGAGGATGTTTTTGTTTTGTTTTTCCATAAAATAAATAAATAAATACACTGTTCAATCCTGGCAAAATTGTACATTTAATATGTACATTTCTTCAAAGGTTGATTTTTTTTTTTTTTTTGGACTTCTCATTACACAGAAAAGTGAAGGCTGATGTGAGATGATAAAGAACAGAGAAGTTGGTCAGAAACATCATGAACACTAATCATGTGCCTCAAAGAATTTTTTTTAATGTTAATTTCCCCCTAATGTCTTGCACAGAACAGCTAGTCACTTCAGAGTGAGCCTGCTCTTGATCTCCCAGCGTGCAACATAATCAAAGTAGATTGCTGTAGGAATTTGGTCGTAAGAACAAATATTACAATATGGTGAGGAAAACAAACCTCAAGTACACAAGTTAGTTTTAGCTTTCATTACAGCTGCAGGATACAAAATGATGTCCAAAAGAAGAATGTTTACTCAATAACACTGATGCACTGCTCTATCACACTGATCTCAAGTGATTAGAAATTGCCTCAGTACCTTGCAATGGCTTTAACATGGCTAAAAGTTGCCTATTAAAAGGTTTAAATTTAAACTAAAAAGTTCAAATGGATTGCTGATGTCAATGAGAAACATCCCTACATATCCATACAGTGCATCCAGAAAGTATTCACAGCGCTTCACTTTTTCCACATTTTAAGTTACAGCCTTATTTCAAAGTGGATTAAATTCATTATTTTCCTAAAAATTCTACAAATACCCCATAATGACAACGTGAAAAAAGTTTGTTTGAAATCTTTGCAAATTTATAAAAAAATAAAAAACAAAATAAATCACATAAGTATTCACAGCCTTTGATCAATACTTTGGCACCAATTACAGCCTCAAGTCTAGTTGAGTATGATGCTACAAGCTTAGCACACCTATTTTTGGGCAGTTTCTTCCATTCTTCTTTGCAGGACCTCTCAAGCTCCATCAGGTTGGATGGGGAGCGTCAGTGCACAGCCATTTTCAGATCTCTCCAGAGATGTTCAATCGGGTTCAAGTCTGGGCTCTGGCTGGACCACTTAAGGACATTCACAGAGTTGTCCCGTAGCCACTCCTTTGCTATCTTGGCTGTGTGCTTAGGGTTGTTGTCCTGTTGGAAAAAGAACCTTCACCCCAGTCTGAGGTCCAGAGCGCTCTTGAGCAGGTTTTCATCAAGGATGTCTCTGTACATTGCTGCATTCATCTTTCCCTCAATCCTGACTAGTCTCCCAGTTCATGCCACTGAAAAACATCCCCACAGCATGATGCTGCCACCACCATGCTTCACTGTAGGGATGGTATTGGCCAGGTGATGAGGAGTGCCTGGTTTCCTCCAGACATGATGCTTGCCATTCAGGCCAAAGAGATCAATCTTTGTTTCATCAGACCAGAGAATTTTGTTTCTCATGGTCTGAGAGTCCTTCAGGTGACTTTTGGCAAACTCCAGGCGAGCTGTCATGTGCCTTTTACTGAGTGGCTTCCGTGTTGACCATCGTGTTCTTGGTCACCTCCTTGACTAAGGCCCTTCTTCCCCGATCGCTCAGTTTGGCCAGGCGGTCAGCTCTAGGAAGAGTCTTGATGGTTCCAAACTTCTTCCATTTACGGATGAAGGCCATTGTGCTCATTTGGACCTTCAATGCGGCAGAAATTTTTCTGTACCCTTCCCCAGATCTGTGCCTCGATACAATCCTGTCTCGGAGGTCTACAGACAATTCCTTGGACTTCATGGCTCGGTTAACTGTGGGACCCTATATAGACCAATCTGAACTTACCACAGGTGGACTCCAATCAAGTTGTAGAAACATGAAACATGAAAGGGTGCACCTGAGCTCAATTTTGAGTGTCATGGCAAAGGCTGTGAATACTTATGTACATGTGATTTTTTTCGTTTTTTATTTTTAATAAATTTGCAAAGATTTCAAACAAACTTTTCACATTGTCATTATGAGGTATTGTTTGTAGAATTTTGAGTAAAATAATGAATTTAATACATTTTGGAATAAGGCTGTGACATAACAAAATGTGGAAAAAGTGAAGCGCTGTGAATACTTTCCGGATGCACAGAATAAATACCAAAATGAAGCAGCTTTATATGGAGGATAAAAAAAAAAAAAAAAAAAAAAAAAAAAAAAGCATGAAGAACACAGACAAGGCAACACGAAAAAGGGGCCTTTTATTTCTGAACTGATTTCATAAGCAGTCCAACACACATGTTCTTAGCTGTTCTGAGAAAAAAAAAAAGAATAATTTTAATAACCATTATCATTCATTGAAAAATATTATCAATAATTATTATAATCATCATCATCATCATCATCATAATCTTAATGGTAATAACCCCAGACAGTAGTATTTGCGTTCGCTTGTGGCACATGAAAAAGAGTTTCAGTTGACTGTAAACCCGGATCCTTGTCAGCTCTGTGCCCACCTTAAACCAATGCACAGAGGGGCTAGCTCCCCGACCAGACAATAAATATGAAAGAGAGCAAGAGAATCCTGCATTAAACAAACAAAAATAATAATCTGTAACTCGTAGGTACACTATCTAAACTTTTATGTGCAAGATCTGAGCTGATTCTAAACCACAAATAGTTGAACTCACCTCGAACCTGATCCCTTCCCGAGTCAATTTTTTTTTCTACATTGTACATTTTTTTAAATAGACCTAAGCTCATTTGTTTTCATTTCATATACACATATATATACTTATATTTTTGTTAGTTTGTCGTCCATGTCGCCAACTATTTCGAAACATGCGTTCGCCAGACAAATTTACTGCTACGGTACAGACACAACAAGCAATTGAATGAAGCAAACACAGACAAAGTGACTGAAAAGCTACCATTAAAATAAAATATAAAACCCCTGAATAAAACATGGATATTTAGGACTGGCGGAGGTGCCACCCTCTTTGAGAAATGGGCTAGCAATTAGCAGTTTGTTTCTTTGTACGTGGTAATGGTTGCCACCGGTCAGTAGCCTTGAGGCATATATCATCAATACATTTCAGATCGTTTGCCCCAGAGCCTACTTGTTCCATGTCACCGGAATTTTGGTCACATTTCTGTACCCTTTCTCAAACCCGCAGTCGCTCGTCTGCTAAAACGTACCAATTTTGCCTCGGAAATGGAGCTGGTTAGCGCAGCATTGGTTCAGGATATTCTTCTACAGTCGTTTGGCACATATTTATTTTTTCATCAGCTCATGAAGCGTGGTGGTAAAAGTGCAGTGAAAAATTTCAAACAAGCTATTTGGTTTCAAAATAAAACCCTTGAAGGGCACTAAAACATCTTCAGGATGGCACCTCCCCGACACTTAAAGGCTACAAAAACTGATCGTCCCTCAAAACCCTGCAATGTTTGCAAAACCCAGGGTTGCATGCAAATCGAAACCCCTCGAAATGCATGGACAGGAGTCACAAAAAAGAAAATTACTGCATGAAAACAAAAAGAACCTGAACATACATGAAGTAAAAATGTTATACTCTTTAAATCACCTCATGCCTGTTAAGCTGTGCTTGTTTTTTCCATTCCAAAACAAAGACCAATAACATACTCCAAAAAAATATGTAATCTTTAGAAATCTGCATTTTGCGTCACATTCAAAACAATATAAAAATTTAAACTATATTCAAATCAAGCCTTACAACAAATGGTTTAAAGTTGTCTTTCTTTTGTAATCCAAGTAGCCCATCTTTCTCGAACACCTGTGTGCGCGAGTGTCCTACCTTCAAGCGGGGATGTCAACGCACAATATCACACCTGTCTCTGAATAACAGTCTGTCTGCCTGTGAATGGATAATGGCTATGCTGTGATGCACATCTCAGAAGGACTGGCATAATGAAACACATGAGACAGGCACCTCCTCACACCTTATTTTGAGACAAGCAAACGCAGTTCTCTCAGCCTGAGGTATGAACACGCCCTCTGATTGACAGATATGAAGCCCACCCACCCCGCCCGCCCCCAAGCTGAGACATTGGGACAAACACAGACAGGCAGACAGAATTTTCCATATATGCAAATATTGTCAAGAAGATTATACTGTAGATGCACAGAGAAAGGATCTTATATACAGTCGGATAAAAGACTTTTTCCCCAAGTGGTCCCTCAAACCATGACATCATGCATCATTAACCGTCCATTAGCATCCAATGGACTCCTACTCAAAGTTCGCTCAAGTCATTCAAGCAATTGGAGGAACAAGAAGGTCGGCAGTTCAGTTTTCTTCTGTGCGTTCTCATTGCATTTTCCAACACTGTACTCGGGTCCATTCACAGGGAGATCGAGGTGATACAGAGGTCTACAGTGTGGCCCGACGTCAAGCAGGCTTGGCGTGAAGAATTCTCAGGTGTCTTAATTCAAAATATTCATTTTCATTGGCACTTTTTGCACTTCTGTGAAAGGGAGTTCAGGGGTTCAAATGGGAGTGTGTCTTCATAAATGTCCCACCAGCTCCGTCCCATTATCAAGCAGCGTAATTACTCCACCCTCAAATGAAAAAACAACAAAACAAGACAGAGAAAACAAAATACATTCAAGGTGAAAGGAATTCTCCCTGGTGACAACATCTGGCCGTCCACTTTAAAGCGACAGTTCCTAGTTTTTGAGTGTGCACGAACAATACACGCAATTAATGCACGAGCGGTCACGCAAAACTGTACAGGGGCTAAGCACCAAAAAAAAAACAGAAGCTCTCTAATTTTTACACTGTACTTCCACTTGTTGCTCCACCTCAGTGCAGTTCTTTCAAACCAGTGGCAAGTATTCAGGAATTTGAAGACTGGACTCTTTTTACATGTACAGGACAGGGGTTGGGTGCCACACCTCAGTCCCAAAAAACTAGCCTGTTTATGAGTCCACCTGGCATAAACAGCCAAATTGGAGAGTTCATGCTTGCCATGCGCCCATATTGACGACAGAAAGTGGTGCAAAGCTTTTGCTTTGCGAATGGCACAGTCATTGAGGTGGCCTTGGTGTTCCCACTAAAACCAAATGAAGACAACTGGAGTGACATCTTTCAAGCCATCGTCTTTTGAGAGATTTCCATTTGATTAGATTTCTCAAGCAGCGTGGCTCTAGTTACACTCAGCTCTGAACGAACCCCAGAGGTGAAAGGTATATATCTTTCACCTGCTCCTGCAGTAGAGGTACAGATAATGTCCAGCTCTAGCGTGCTAACACTTGGGAAAGAGATTCCAAGTAGACATATTCTGGTTTTTGCAACCTAGCTATGCCGTTTTACTTGCATGTAGGCATGTGCAAGGACTCTGCCCAGGCTCTGCAGGGTGAGAACGTTGGACGAAACGAACAGGAGCATTACAGAGGGAAAGAAAGCATGACAAGGTGTAGTATCCCAGCCTGCACCACTGGTCTCTAGTCAAAACAATGTCCAACACTCGGCATTGACATCACTGATTGTTATTTAATGTTATCCTGGAGTGTTGACCACCCCTGCGTGTCAAGTTGCCCTAAACTGTATATATTTGTGTGCATGTGCATATGATTGACGAATATTGAAAAACAGCGAGGTACAAATCCAGCAGAGCCTTTAATGTGTTAGCACACTGTGTCTTCAGGTGCCTATTGGGAAGCCTAATGGTGCTGGACAAGCGTTTGCTGGGAGAGAGAGTGTGAGCGCGTGTGCATCTGTGCATTGATGAAGATGATGGAGAGGTGTGGTGGAGAAGGGTGGTTGGTAGGTTGCGGCTCACAGGCCATTGCTGTTACGGTGCGTGAGTGGAGGTTTGGACAGTTCCACCACGTTGGTTCGCCCCTTGCCAATGACTTTGGGAGCACGACGCAACAGCTTCTGGGCCTCGGTGAAAGTGTCGGTAAGCTCCTTCTTCCACTGTACAAACTCTGGGTCACTCTGTGAAGGGACACATAAATTAGTTCCTTCCTGCATTTTTATATTAAATAAATAAAGCAAGGACCCCAATGGATGACCCAATAAAACCATGAGCAACAATGCTGTTCCACACCCTAGTGAGCTGCCTAACTAGTAAGGCATCATCGATGCACTTCTGAAGGCAAAATTATTCTGCCTTTTAAAGTCCTGTTCCAAATGGCACATTTGATGTTGATGTACATATGTCTGTGAAGTTCAAGAAGTTCGTAGGGTGTGGACTTGCGTGACAGTTTATGAGGTGCTACATCACCAAAAAAGGTTGAGAGTGGCATTTGCACTATTTAATCCAATTAAATTGCACTATTTAATCCAATATTCCAGAGTGATATGTATTTTTTAGACTAATTACAGGTTCGGTGAATCAGTGAAACTCGGGACTTGAAATATTTTATGTTATTTCACACATAACCGTCATTGTTATTGTGTATGATCTAAAAAGACCCACAGCTGATAGATTTGAACTGTTCGCTAAGAAATCACTCTCAATCACAAACATCTATTTATAATTTCCAAAGCACAATGGCTGTGACAGAAATTAGGCCAAATTTGATCATACAATGGTCTTATACCACCATAGAAGATTTCATGGGATGAACAGGACCCAAACTCCTGTTTGTGAAGGGATATGCAAATATATATATATTTACTACTTTTCAAATTTGTCTTTGCATTTATTTTAAACGCATTAAGTAACTTAAATCTAAATCGGCTGTCTGCATATTGAACAGGCCAGATTTCATGTTATTATTTCTAAATGTACCATTTATGGATTAATAGCTAATTTGGGCAGTCTGATGGTAGTTTTCATTTTTCTGACACAATTCTCAGGCTTTAGATGTTTGTTAAATGTGTGAGGATGTGTATTCCCATAAACCTATTACATATATGACTAAAACATACAGGCCTATTGAAACAATTAAAATTGGTTTTGTCAATAGTTTTAAATATAACCTACATAGATTTCTTCACTATAAACATAATAAACATGAATAAAACTGCAGCACTGCCCATAACCCCAACTGAAAGCTGCAGCTCAAAATAACCCAGTAGTGCAATCGCCTGCAGTGTGACATCACTCAAGTTGAATCAAGTGATTGTTAGTTGAGGCTTGTGTGCTTTACGAGGGGTGCTATTTGTGTTGTGTGTGAGTGCCAGTTAACATAAGCATTGCTGCTCGTGAAGAACATCTCATTCAGCAGTCACTTCTGAGATTTCATTTTGGTTAGGATGCTGCCTTAGAAGGTAGCTACCTTTGTAGATGGTAAACAGCAAAGCAGATCACTAGGGTTTGAAACAGATCCCAAGGGAACAAAGACCATGTGATTCTACAGGAGCAAAAAGGGTGAAGGGAAAACTATGAAAGGACAGTAAAGGCCTTTGCACACCAATTGCATGCCATTTCTCCCCATGATTAACAATTTTAATCAAAACAATGTATTACTAATGAGACATTCCAGGAGCGAACATTCGTGCCAAATTGCGTGTTGATAAAGCAAAGCTTTTTGTTGTTGTTTTTTCAGTGAGTGTGTCAATTTTATTTTCTTCGCCAGCCGATGAAATGCCCTGACCATTAAATATGAGCTTTGGACCACATGCCAGGAGCCGCTGCAATTACCAAAACCAGTGCAACAGGTGGTGCTAAAGCAAAGAGAGCTGTTTTGACCACCGACATTAAATGCTGAAGGAACTCAAGGAAGAAATCTGCACAAGCAGTGAGGAAGTGCAGTTCATTTGCATCAAATGCCTTTAAAACAGATTTTTTTTTTACCTCATATGGGTTCTCTTAACATGTAAATGACATTTTGTCTTCGAAAAACATTATCATATTAATACTATTGCTGTGACTTGCAGTGCACTGTATATATGTCTCGGTATCAAAATGCCTTTGTACTCCTAAAAAGTAGTGATGTCGCCACAAAACCGTTATTTCTATGCAATTGTTAATAGTCGTTAACCGCTGTGTGGTCATTAGCAAGTATTGAAGTATCTAATAATGGGTCAGACAAGCAGATGTTTTATTTGCTTGCATTTTATAGACTCTTGGAGCGCTTAAATATTGTCATGTTAATTAGTAACATGCAGGGTTTTGAGCAAATGTATAACATAAGTACAGATATATGCAATAAGATACATTCAGAATTGTTCAAATTGACAACATCTGTTACAACAGGCATTTTGGTGTGCATTACACAGTGATTTTAAACAAATGCACTTAACAAGAGTTGGCAGAGACTGCATGGCACTGGCATGTAATCAGCATTGATTCAAATGATAACATATTTTAACTGTTAATATATTCTTTTTGGGGATTTTTCTCCCCAATTTGGAATGCCCATTTCTCAATGCACTCTATGTCCTCGTGGTGGGGAATTGACTCTCTTTAATCCGGGTGGTGGAGGACGAATCTCAGTTGCCTCCATGTCTGAGACTGTCAAGTGACACATCTTATCACGTGGCTTGTTGAGCGTGTCACCATGGAGACATAGCGCATGTAGAGGCTTCACACTATTCTCTGCAGCATCCACACACACAACTCACCACGCACCCCACCGAGAGCGAGAGCCACTTTATATGGACCACAAGGAGGTTACCCCATGTGACTCTACCCTCCCTAGCAACCGGGCCAATTTGGTTGCTTAGGAGACCTGGCTGGAGTCACTCAGCATGCCCTGGATTTCAAGTGGTGGTTCTTCTCATTAATCATAGGCGGAGAGCAGACCAGCTCAAAGGTGCTTTGCACCACCAACGGTACCAAGGTAAAATTGCTTGTTGATTAGTGGCACCTTTGGTAAAGGTGTGAATCTGCTAACGCTAATCATTTGTGTTGATTTCTATTTTCAAGGTGCATTCGTCGGCGATGCGCCTCTCATAATCGCGACGCCTTTGGTGTGCAAAAGCCTTAAGAACAGCATGAAAGTGCCCTACCTCGCACTGCAGGACAAACTGCTTCCCTCCTTTGATCCTCAGCAGGATGCACTTTTTGTCCTTGATCTGAGTCTCCTCCACAGTCACAATCTGCTCCATGGTCAGTAGGTTTTGCTGGGGGGAGACACACTAATTAGTAAACTCCACTGAGAATATCCACACTGACTATCCTACAGTGTTTGTTTGCAGAGGAACAAGCCATGCTACCCACTATCTCTCAACAGAGGTTTATGCATCTATCAGCATCATGTGCACTGAGGTAGAACTTCTAGAGGTTGTCTGGGGCTGTGAGGGAGCACAGAGGAGGATGACAATGTGTTGTCATCTTGTACTAAGTAGTGCTAAAACAGGATGATCTCACAGCATCTTGTGTAACCAACTGATCTTGGATACCTGATTCCTTTCAGGTTGAAGGAGACAGAAAGTCACCCGACTTCTGCACCACTTTTTTTTCCTTTGTCTTCAAAGGACTTTTAACTTAAGCCTCTTTCCAATAATATTTTAGTGCATAAAACTAAATATGTACCAATTTTATATTTTTTATATATATTATCAATATCGGCCATATATATATATCCGATATTGATAATTATTAGGTTATGGTAAATGGTCTGCACTTATACAGCGCTTTAAAAAAAAAAAAAAAAAAGGTTACCAAAGCACTTTACACTGTGTTCCGTTCACTCATTCACACACACACACACACACACACACACACACACACACACACACACACACACACACACACACACACACAAATGATGGCAGAGATGCTATGCAAGATGCTAGCCTGCCACTGTGAGCAACTTGGGGTTCAGTGTCTTGCCCAAGGATACTTCAGCATGTGGAGTCAAGTGGGCCAGGAATCGATTAGCGGCCGACCCGCTCTACCACCTGAGCAACACACACTCATGGCTAATATGGCCATTATGGCTGATATCCAATATTCTCTGTGTGAAGCAATATATTATCAATACTATCAATTATACTTCTGAAACCTGAAAGAGAAAGGCTATTCTAAGCCTTAAAATCTGACTTGCTCTCTGTCTGTGTCCATGGCACTCTCATCTGAAACATGTTCCACAGTAAGTGTATTTCCCTTTCATATCGAAAAAGAGAGCAGTAAAACTCTAAGACCATGGTGAAATCTTTATCTTAGTTACAGATCAGGGCAGAATCTCTCTAGCCCCATGGAACCTGCAGTGACCTACTTCTGCATTACAGAGTTCCGCGCGCAGACGCTTCCGTCACATGAGGAAAGAATGGGGGTTTGGTGGAGATGTGAAAAAGAAGAGGATATGAAAGAGCAGAGGTGGGCGTCTAAATAGTTAATGGCTTCACTTAAACATCTGGGCTGCAGGTGAACCTGCGTCACTATGGGAATAGTGGAACTGAATCAACCACTAAGCGGGGCGCATGCTAATCTCTGAAGTACTGTGATACTTCCTCTCTCCTTTCCAGATTACTAAAGTTCTGGGCATATAAAGGAGAGGAGGTATCATGTATATCACACTTGACTCACCTTGAATTTATGTTTTTTAAAAGGTTTAATCCAATGATCCTATGGCGTGGGGACACACAGGCAATATTCATTCTCAAATGTACACTTTAACCCCTTTAAACAAACACAAACAATATATAGAACACAAAAACACATACCCTAGACTCCCCTTCACCTCTCCACTCAACGCGATTGGGGAATAGGTAGAAATATCGCCGCTGCCACTGCGTCAGGAAAGGGTTTCCTAGCTTGAGCATGTAGCCGTGCATGATACAGTCCTTCCCCAGCGCGTAGTCTGCAAAAATAGAGGTTCAAAATGAAGTGGTGATCAAATTAACAAAAAGGCAATCAGGAAAAAACAAAAAGGAACAAAAAAACATATTTCAAAATAAATGTCAAAATGCAGAATCTAAAAGACTCAAATGTTTGGCATATGACCCAATACAAGTAAGGCTTGTTTCACACAGCTAGCATGAGCGACAAGCACGACAGATTCTGAGTTATATGTTGAGCATTTCCTTTGAAAAAGGCCACTGATTAAAAAAAAAGAAAAAAAAAAGAAAAGGTCATCATGATTGGGCCATTAGGAACTGTGTAAACTTGATAGATTGCACCATTATTTTATGCTGCTTCATAAAAACTTAAATTGCAAGAGTATTTGTTGCTGAATAGGTCTTAAGTGCATTTTCATCATCTTTTCTGCTGAATTCAGAGTGCTTCATTCCACAAATAACAGGCTAACAACCGAAACTCTCAACTGAGGTCAAATCCACCCAAATTCCAGCCCTTGTCACAATGCCAATGCTTGTATCTTGGGGTCAATATGCTCAGTTCAGTGTTTGCTAAACACTGCTTAACACGGATTCTTTGAAATCTATTTTTGACAATCACACGGGCAGTCATGTGATGGGTGCTGTCTGCCTTTCCCTTGAGGGAAGCATGCAGCACCAGTACTGCATAACAAGTACATAAGAGTTCAACCCTCTCCTTGGGTTCCACGGCGGAACTGACACTGGAAGCGTGAAAGTCGATTAGCTGACGTCAGTCCAGGTCTTTAATTCACTTAGGAGAATGTAGAACTACCATAGCAGAGGCCATTTTCTTCTCTCATCAGCAGTGTGTGAAATTACCATTCATCAATTCTGTAGACAGCTTATGATTTAATGCACACTGGAGTTTCCAGCATTGCTGGACCAGTTTAAAATTTCATAAGTGGGTAAACGACCGAGTACTGTAGACAGTGTGTCACCTTTATGCTTTATGAAAACACAACAAAAAAAAATAGAGATATTTGTTTAGAAGTCCAAAAGTTTTGCTGAAAATCCCCTACAGTTCTGTCTAAAAAGTGAGTCTGCTGTAGTGTGTGAACAGACTAAATATGAGCAAACAGGATGTTTACAATCATCCAAGCATTGTGCAATTTTGCCAACCAGCCACTCTGTGCGTGTTGCTGAGGCAACTCTTGATAGTTCACAAACTTAATGTATATGAAAAAACTATTACATAACACACTCTTGACAATTTCTCTGCAAAGGATGTCTAGCAGGTAAATTTCATAAGTGTCCGAATCATACTGTATCTTGCCACAAAAATAAAAAGAAATAAAAAATATATATTTTGAATATAGAAAATAAAGCTTACGTTTCTGTACAGTTAAGATTTTTTTGCACTGTAACTTTTTCACAAAAATTACCCCCCAATTCTCATTGCTATAATGTTTCCAGACTAAAGCATTGCAATGAAAGCATTACATCCAACCTGATGGAGCTTGAGAGGTCCTGCAAAGAAGAATGGGAGAAACTGCCCAAAAATTGGTGTGCCAAGCTTGTTGCATCATACACAAAAAGATTTGAGGCTGTAATTGTTGCCAAAGGTGCTTCAACAAAGTATTGAGCAAAGGCTGTGAATACTTATGTACATGTGATTTTTTTTCATTTTTTATTTTTAATAAATTTGCAAAGATTTCAAACAAATTACTTTCACGTTGTTATTATGGGGTATTGTTTGTAGAATTTTTAGGAAAATAATGAATTTAATCCATTTTAGAATAAGGCTGTAACATAACAAAATGTGGAAAAAGTGAAGCTCTGTGAATACTGTCCGGATGCACTGTATTTCTCAGCCCTAGTAGACACACACACATAATCAACACATTTAATTAACAATTTCTATGCCAACCGTGTGAGAAAATCTGCAGAATTCTGTGGAATCCGCTTTAGATGTGGTAAAATGTGTTACATCGGGCTGAGAGTACACTCATAATATTAGCTGAATATATTGTAAAATTAGCTTAAATATTTCATAAAAATGTGAGAGGTGTGGAAATCATGATGGCATAAAAGATGGCTTTTTCAATTAGGTGGAAATTTGCAGGACTTTCTGTAGAATTCTATGTACTACTTACTAAGAGTCCACAGAGCCAATATTTGTACTTTTATGTGTTGTATTGAGAGTAAAGGGGGCAGTGTCTCACCTTCCTCATGGCCCTGCTGCTTGTTTTTGGCCCTCTTGCGAGCCTCGTTCTTATCCGTGTCGCAGTTGACAGCATCATACACCGTCTCAGCCACCTCCTGCTGCCAGCGTTCAGAGATCACCAGCGGAAAGTTCTTATAGAGCTCCTGATCACTGTCCAGTAGCTGATTGACAGAGAAGATAACACTTATTACTTTTTTATTTATTATTATACACTTAGATTACACAGCATAACCAGGTTTTAACCAATGTTTGCAAGGATCATTGCAACAAATCTTTGAAAGTTATTCAAGCGATCATGCAACTTAGTAAGTTGAAAAGATATCATTTGAAGATAAAGTTCTACAAAATGATTCCAGATTTGACTGTCCATAAATATCACAAATAAAAGTGAACTGTGGTTGGTCATTTTACATATTAGTCAAACAGTCACTTACTGAAGTCAGTGGTTATGTGCCAGATTAAGCTGCAATGTGGACCAGACTTTGAGCTAATAGTCAAAATTCTAGCAACAAGTGACTGAAACTAAAAACACCCCCCCAGATTGAACAGTAGTAGTAATACACAAGAGCATTTACATTTCGGATACATTCTTGGGTCCACTTAAAATCAACTAAGCAGTCCACTTCGATGGTCACTGAGCTGAATCTAAGACATGAGCATCAAGAACTACAAGTTTGGTTGTGGGTCTAGTTATACCTTAATTCCCTTGGTGTCCTCCTCGTCAAAGGATCCAATGTCAAAGGCGTCCGCTGCATTGACCTCTCCTCTGGGGGGAATGAGGGGTGGAGGGTACTGTGACCAAACAGAGAAGGAGGGAGATGATGAGAATTAATATTACTCGAACCCACTGCAGGAGTACGACAACGCACGTGACAGGAGAAATGATCAGAGAAGGGACGTGAAAAACAAAATATTTTCAAAATAGTCTAGTCAGTGGTTGTCTGAGCGACTGGTCTGTGTTAATGGGATAGTTCACCCAAAAATAAAAATTCTGTCATCATTTACTCACCCTCATGTTGCACAATACTTATGCAATTCCTCATCCTTTGAAATACAAAAAGGTATTTTGAAAAAGTTTCTGTTTTTTGTTTTATTATCCATATAATTAAAGTCAATGGCTTCCAATGTTGTTTTGGACCCCACTGACTTTCATTGTAGGAACAAAAACAGTCGAAACATTCTTTAAAATATCTTCTTTTGTGTTTCACAGAAGAAAGAATTGCATACAGGTTTGAAGCAACATAAGGGTGAGTAAATGAATTTTCATTTTGGGTGAACTATCCCTTTAAGAAACTCCTGTATAATTAGGCAGATTTAGTGTTATGTTTACGAGACACTGATAAGACATGCTTCTTGGAGATATAAGGATGCTAAGAACACATCTTTAATAGGGTAACTGACAGATATCTGACACATAAACGAAGGGAAAATAACCATAAACTTTTATTACCATAACCTTTATTACACTAAAATGTCACTGTTTATTGCTCCACAAAAGTGTAGTCCTACAGATTATGCATAATTGACCACTTGTATCACCTGGAATCCATCTTAATACTAGGACTAAATGGGGTCAAAAGAAGTCATTTGATAGCAGTAGTGGAGGTGCTATCAAGGAGATGGATTTATAGACAGAACTGCTTAGAGAGGGTTTTAGCTTGCCAAGAGTATCTTTCAGCAGCCAAAACCCCTCTCTGTGAGGTTGCGTCTATAAATACATTTATTTTAATGCACTGCCACTAAAAAAGGAACGTTAAAGCTACAAACAACTAAGACAAAAGTGTACATACACTCAAAGTCAACTTCACTAAAATAGAATAGTCAGCTGCTGGACAAGTAGTTGACCATCCTGGCCCATCCCTAGACCAACATTTTTAAAATCTGCTGTTCTACCAAAAACCCTATTCTAACTCAATGTAGATTATGAGGAAGTCAAAAGGGCTTCTAATTTGAATGTACACAGACAATGCCTTACCTTCTGGAGATAGACCTGCTGCCAATCGATTCCTTTGAAGAACAAATGCTCCTTCACCTCTGATGCCCTACAGTGTGTGTGAGAGAAAGAGAGATTACATTTACATGACCGCTACTACTTTTGACCAGCAGGTGTCAGCAATTTTGAACAACAGCAGAGAATCCCCATCATGCTCTTCTATATCCTCTATATCTAAAGACTTTCTCACAGCTGCACAATCCAGATATCAAACACCAGTTCGTACATATGTGTTGTTCACTACAAGGAAACAGGCATTCAATAAAATTCTATACAAGTTTTAAATGTCCATTGGTCAAACAACATTATATTTTTATAATGGCAGATGCTGATTGTAGACATAATGCTGATATAAATAATGCAATTTAATGACAGAAAACAAAATGTACACAAAATGGGTGGCATTCATTGGCAAGGCTGTCGGCGGACTTTGGAAATGACACTAGGTGGAATGGCCATTTTGTTCTGGCCTGTCTATCACTAATCTAAAATTGAAGACGGAAGGCTCAATTATGCACAGTAGACTTACCCTTGTCCCAGACAGCCCAATCTTTTGGCGACATCTCTCTGTAAGAGTCCTTCCAAGAGGGACTTGAGTTCAGGTGAGAAAGAGTCGGGTAACTCCACATTCTGAAAACAGAGAAACACAAAGCAGCAAATGAGTTTGATGGATGTCACATTAAACATTACTGTATGTTGTGTTGGCAGGTGTTTAACTTTCGCGAGATGATTCCAGCAAGAATGTTTGCTTTTGTTTCATTAGGGTTTCTCATCAGTTGCACTGAACATTCATTAGCGGTAATGTAAATATGCTGGAACAGCAAACTTTCTAGTTGCTGACTAGATCAACAGAGCATTAACAGTATCATGGGCACAGAGTGCTTAACAGCATTTAAATATCCTCACAATCACATAAATGAATATTAGACAGTTCCAGCAGCACATTCAAATCAGGGTCAACATTCACTAAAGCCGCAAATGCAAATGTTTAACAAACGAAGGCAGTAAAAACAAATGAACAAGCTGCGTTCCGATCAGGCAGTCAATGCATGCAGGTACCCTCACAGTAACATTGAACATGACTTTTACATTTTCCAAAGAATAGATAAATGGATGGTTGCTGTTCTATGGCTTTGCAATTGCCATGGATTTCTGGTAGGTTGCTAGGGTGATCTGTGCTGTAAAAAAAGGGTCTCTAAGATACTGAGGCCAGATTCAAGAAACATTAAGAATAAAATTCTTGACTACTATTTTCTCTTTATTTTCTAACTAAAGAAAAAAGTTAAATATCAAGTATTCCCGAAAAATTGACAGATGAATTATTGTAAAACAATGCACACCCCAGGTGGTTTTGCGGCCATGACATGTAGCAGAGCATTATTTTTCAATAATTCAATGGGCCGGTGTCAATTATTCCACTCATCCCATGGTTACCACACCTAAAGACATAGTTCAGGGTTTTATCTCAAGACATTTTCTTGGTGTTTTCTGGTGTTTCTCTCTAAATGTTTGTGAGTGGAACTACGATCTTTCACCATGGATTCAGCATCTTGCTTTGGTACAGCCAAAGTCTTTGTTGCTAGTAAGAAAACATCACTTTAGAACTAGTATCGGAGGCTTGCGCTGCTCTGCGTGTGTATCGGCAGTAACATCGATTCAAGTTTCCAAGATGTAAGTTTCAGTGTACTTACTCGGCCATTCTTGTATAGAGAACCCCACCGAGTCGCAGGGGTGCGCTGACATGAAGGCTCTGTTTGCTGCTTGCGTGTGCCTGTCCATGTGTGAGTATGGGTGAGAGTGAAAGAGAGGGAGAGCACAAGGGTGCTTTCCACAGATAAGTTATTTCGGATAATACAGAAACTGTTGTATTGATCAAGTCGCAGGGGTGCGTTTACATCAAGGCTCAGTTTGTTGGTTGCGACACGAGTCTCTGTGTGTGTTTGTGAGTGTATGTGTGTCTCAGTGTGGGTGTAGGTGAAAGCGACAGTAAGAGAGCACAAGGGCGCTTTTCAACAGAAACTGAAATACATTTAGGATCATTTAGAAATAGTTTGTCATTCTTATCTGATGTACTTGGACAATGTCTTTGTTTTAATTGGTTATTTTGCTGTGGTAGGCTGTACTGCTCTTTGAAAAAACTTAATTTGGCAAGTGATATGGAACTGGTCAAGATCTGGATCTACTTCATCGCCGTACTTTTTAATGTTTGTCAGTCAATCAGAATTAACAATTCAAAAGACCCTTTGTATAATCATATATAATTTATCCTAAAAATGTGAAAAAATAATTATGATTTTCTAGCCCCTGGTTCCTAGTTATGGCTTGGGTCCCTCCTTTAATTAATATCATTATCTTTTCTTACCGTTAAACCATCTGGCAGGGAAATATTTTAAGTCTGACTGCTTAGAAATTTAACATTACACATTTCCTCAACATGAAGCACAATTTGAAGTATCATTTATGAAGTACGTTTCATTTGAACAAAACCCATAGCTCCAAGTATGAGGAATGTATAAATACTGATGTTCCATAGCAAGCACCCTAAACATTATGGTCAATGCATCTGCCGAAGTTCTGCAAAGTCACATTTGAGTTTTCCAGTCCAATCTTAACAAAATCTGAGCGGAGTATAAACCGTTTATTTTACAAGATACCTTCCAAATCCTTGACTAATGAAATCTACAGATAATTTCCCTAGGAGTTCGGCATCCAAAAACCAAACGTTAATAACTACCTTACTGCACTAGGGTGGCTCAAAGTCCACAGTATTGTCTTTTATTCTGACAATAAAAAACAGATTTACTGTTGTATAATCGCAAAAACATCCATGACCAAACCTCTGAACATTGTGTCAGCAGCACTGTCAGTCTTAGCTAAAAATCTGTGTTCAAGTTTCCAAACTAAACAAGAATATCTTGCCTGTCAGAGGAAAACTGTTTAAAGACATCAGAGTTTGCTAAAAAGGCACCTGCTTATCTTCTCCATAGACACAGAACAGCTCTGGATATCTCTTTCTGCTGAGTACTGGTTAGTCTAGTGCTTTCCAAGTCTTAAGATCTGCTCTAAACCTTAGTGTGCTGTCTACTGTGCCTACACAGGCAGTTACCTTCTAAGGCAGCATCCTAAACAAACCATACAAGTGATTGATTTTAAATGTTTTTATGGGTAGCAACTTCCCTAATGGTCACAAGTGATTCTTAAGCTATGTCTCAAATGACACACTATACACTGCACTTACACTCTGTGCTATTTAGTAGCATTATCTCAAATGAAACACTTAGCTTTTTTTTACTACATGGAAGCATTTGCCCTATTTTTCAGCAGAAGGTGACGTTTCAAACACAGGCATGTTACCAACCTCAGTTCAACATTTGTATTTCAAATAAAATTAAAAAAAAAAACATTCACACAGCATGGGGTTATAGCAAAGCAATTGTTTTGTCCAGCCAGCAATGTGGCCAGGTAACCTCGCCCCTTCCCCCAAGTAGGGAAAGCTGCGGCCGCTGAGTGCATTGTCAAAGATTCCACATTCCACTATTTCGATTGAAGAATACACCATCCGGGTACTCATAGTACTCTTCCTTAAAATTTTGGTGTGAACATGATACACTACTTGCACTACAAAATGGCACAGAATAGTGCATAAGTATGCGATTTGGGATGCAGCTTTTAGATTAATGTTAGCATGTTGCTAAGCTACTAATAACTCAATGCTATTTAGAATGAAGAACACATAGTAACAAATACTGGGTGGAATCAGTACATTTTAAATAGATGGAACTCTACTGAAAGAACCGAGTTATAATTTACATTTCAAAACTCAACACAATTCTAGGTTTGTCCTATAGGTTAAGGATACATGCATGCAGCTTCAGAATTTGGCCAGTATGATGTATCTTGTAAGGTAACATAATTCTGCTGCCTATTGATTGGAACAATCTGCACTGTAGGAGCATGCTTATATTGGAAACAAATATTACCTAGTTAGCCGGAAGACTAGGTTTTGAAACAGATCTAGACTTAATGAGGGAAACCACAAAAAGTCCCAAATCAGCAAAAGTGTGACTTCTTTTCTACTAAAGAGCGACAGTCACAAGCATTGCAGTTCAGAGAGGACTCTGAACTTGCGACAGTGGGTAGAGGACAGTAAATGCAAAGCATATATGCAAATCCCTTGTTAAAACAGTGGATGTGAAGGCCCATGTGCTCCCAATGAAATGTTACTTTCTTCACTTCCATGGAAAGTTATAGGTTGTTTATTACTCTCCTGTTTCACAGTGATATCTCATTAATTCAGTAAAGTTTAGCGAAAGCCAAATCAAGTTAACTTCAGCTTTGTTCACATTTATAGGTGACACTTTTCCTATAAAAAAGCGACTTAAAGTGCACTTATTACAGGGAAAATCCCCCTGGAGCAACCTGGAGTTAAGTGCCTTGCTCAAGGACACAATGGTGGTTTCTGTGGGGATTGAACCAGCGACCTTCTAATTAACAGTTATGTGCTTTAGCCCACTACGCCACCACCACTAAAATTGATTTAAAACGGCTTAAAATACACATTGCAATGCATTATCTTTTTATACATAACTAACCAGAGTATCCATTCATGGTTACATCTTTAAAGAGTATACCGTATTACAACACATTAACACAGAATTGGGTGTTGATCATGGGTTTTAATTCATTAAAGCCTTTTGAGGTGTAACCATGAATTGCATGAATTTTTTGTACTTATACACACCGAAAGGTTTTCATGAAAATGTTTTGCCTGTTTCACAATAGGTTCATCCACACATGAATTTGCTCTTATCCTCATTCTCATGTTAACGAATCCAGACTATTCTAAATGGATCGCAAGCCCGAAGTTAGTAACTTACATAAATCACACCTGAACCATCACCATGATTTAACTGATCTTGTGTATATGTAGAGTATTAAGGACACCAGGAATATGTCATTTTTGAAAATGTGTGGTTTCAACTGTTCCTAAATTTTAGCAAAAAATACAAATTAAATTCATGAATCATGATTTGTCCGTGAAAATGTTTTTACGCAGATTTCACACACAAATACATGCGAATTGACGGTTAGTAAATGAGGCCCAGTGAGGTTAAAATTACTTGTAAAACACTTAGCATTTCATGTTTTTTCAAGGCATGATAAATGAATAATAATGCATTTAAATACCTTTACTACGCATTATATACAGCGGCCCTAAAAGTATTTGGAAACTTAAGCCACACTTACACAATGCCATTGCATTAGTCACCATTCACATTCACTGTGTGAAGAAAAATAAAAGCAATAAAAGCAAATGGTGACCATTTACCTGAAGCCATACGCATTTGGAACAACATGAGTAAACAATGCCATAATTTTTACATATGTGTGATTATTCCTTCAAGAAGAATACCCTGTGAGGCCACTGTATAAACAGTAAAGTGTATACTTCTATACAAGTATACTCATGAACGTGAAGACAGCAAAAAGGAACAAAAGAAAAATGCACGAGCACATGGTGGCCTACCATGGTAAGTGTCATGCGATCGATCTCGTGTTTATCTTTGGTCTTGTGCTGTCTGAATGGACTGTGCCTAAAAGAAGAGAAGAATCAGAGTTCATGTTACTGTACACAGAGTCCTCAACCTCACGAGAGCAGACAGAGGATGTACACACGGTGTGTTAGCGTTGGCAGGTGGGTGGGAGGGGGGTTTCCATGAGAACTCAAAGTGTTCAGTTGTTCAGCGTGTGAAAAACGCATCTCCTTGTCTTACTCATCGTGTTGGTGGAAGGCAGCAATGAAGATGTTTCAGCACTGTTTTTTTTTTTAAACATTATGCCTTCAACTTTTTGCAGTTTGAGTCAAGGAGGAGATGTTAAAGAAATGTTTAAGCAAGAGTTAAGCTCAATCAACAGCTCGTTTCATTATATTGATTACCACAAAAATAAATTTGATATCTTGCCTTAAAAAACAAAACGCATTTACAGTAAGACATTTACAATGGAAATGAAAGGGGTCACAAACGTTAAAATACACAGTTTTTCAATGCCATAAGATGTACACATTATACATATCAATATGATTTTAGTATGATAAATTTGCTTTACTTATCTGTGTAAAGTTATACCCAATATTACAATAAATTCAACCTAGTAAACTCCTTAAAAGCAGCAAATCTCTGATTTTAATCACACTAAAATCATGTTAACACAATGTTTAAATTTTGTGGCTATTCTTCTGAAACAGTTTGAATTTTTATATTTATGGACTGGCCCAATTCACATCCACTGTAAATGCCTTAATATAACAACGTTTTTTGCTTTCTAAAACTAAACTATTTGCTGTGGCAAACAATATTATGTCAGAAATGCAGTTTATTGAGCTAAACTTGTATTGAACCTGGAACATTCCTTTAATATCAGGTTAATATCACTTACAGTCTATTTAGCGCATTAAATTGTGTATTACAGTATTCCACACAGTATGCTGAAAATGTGCATAAAATGTGCACAGTTTACATGTCGCAAGAATAAAATAAATTTTATTCCATTCAGAACATATACTATCTCATTCTGCAGCCTTTCTAGGTCTGTTCAAAACCCTTAACTTTCTACTTTGAAGTATGGAAACACCCCCCCACACCCAGCAACCGTTTCAGCAGTCCCCACCCCCACTCTCTGACTTTCTTCTCTGTGATGTGTGCTTGCTGACCTCTCGCTTCCAAACCCCTGACATTTCAACTTTACACTCCACATCAAACAGGTGAGAATAACAGACAGAGAGACAGATGAAAAATTCATGAGTGGGCCCGCTGCAGAGGGCGGTCTCACCCTCGCAAGAGTTTGAACAGCATGCAACCCAGAGAGAACCAGTCAGCACTGCTGTCGTACGCGGTTCCTTTCTGCAGAACCTCAGGTGCCATGTAGCCATGGGTACCTCTGCAAACACAGCAATTAATTCACATTAAATTCAAAGCTTACACACCCCCCGGGCAGAGGGGACCAGACAGTGTAAACACACAACAATGCTTATTTTCATACATAACACAGTCAAAACAACTGTTACATTAAACATTATAAAATCCACTTAAGTTAGCCAAGGTATCTTCTTGCATCAAAAACAGTCAGAATCTAGTTTTTAAAGACCATTCCCACCCTCTCTCTGAGCCTTGGAGTTAAACAAGCTATTTTTGCTAATGTCCCAGAAAACAAAAAGATCTTGTGCTTGAATGACCACACCTTCCCCAAACAAGAGAAACCTTTATTTGACACTAATAAAGGATGACTTAAGTTTTGAATCTCCATGAATAGGAACTTACACGCTGGCATGTGGCTTTTTTTTTGAGAAATCGCAGGCCAGGCCCAGGTCAGAGATGCGAACGTGTCCATGTTCATCTAAGAGGATATTCGCAGGCTAAGGGGGAACAGAAGAAAAGAATAAGGAACATCAGCCAAATAACTGTTTAAGAGCCTGATATAGAACAGACAGTGACCAACATCATCACAGTGATTAAACAAGAGTACATAGCTGAGGAGAAACTGTACTGTAAATATCACTTGTGAGCAGAATATTTTTACTGCACGTCATTCCCAAGCAAGATGTGATTTTGTCAAATTACGAAAAAGGGCTAAAATATTATTTCATTATATAATTTTAAAATATGTAAAATGTAAACTAGGAAATTAGACTTAGAAACAAAAGTAGTTGACCATTACACATTTTTTTTTTTTTATAATTTATCATCACCATTTCCACCGTGTTTCTATTAAACACAATACATAATTTGAGATGTGGTGTAAACGAGATGTGGTGTAAATGACAGTGGTGAAAATTGTCACGATTTTTAGCAGAAATTGAAAAAATGATAAATCTTCAGTGATGAGTTTTTTTATTTTTTTTTGTTGACTGTTGGACATTATTAGTGGACACACTGTAAAAATGTCCGTAATTTTAATGGTTTATTTTAATTTCACATGTGTTACCCTGATGGTGTTTAGTGTTTGTGTGAGTGACACTGAGCATGTCTCTACATGTTTATTGGTCATTGCTCCAGGAATGGTCCCTATTGATGAACTTCATGTCATCATGTGCTCTTCTATAATTACTACAGTGATTAACAATACATTATAAAGTGAAAAGCAGATTTTTACAGTTTCAGAAGGTTAATATAAGTTTATCATTTATTAATATAAATGACGGTAATGCACCAAAAAAATACAGGCATCAAAATTACATCCCGTAAAGCCTGAAACATGGTTGCCGTATTTTTCGTATAGCTGCCAGTAATTTACAGATTTTTATTTTATTTTTAAAAAAAATTAACAGTGTAAAATAACTAGTTAGACTGAAATTGTTTTTATTGTGGCTTTTCTTTCTAGAAGTAAACAGAGCCCAAAGTGGAAGGAAAACCCATAGGCTATACAGTTTAGGGTTGCTCCGATACCAAAATTTTGGCTTCGGTACGATACTATTCCTAGTACCTCGGTTTCTCTACTAAATCGATACTATAATCAACAAATAAAAAGCCTCAGTTTTTTCTGAAATTACACAGAAAATGACGATTAAAAGAACTGCATAAAGTCTTACAGATTCTGTGTTTTCCATCCCATGTTAAATGCTGTAATTCAATCTTATGATTAATACATGCAGCTTTAATCAAATGAAAATATATTTTAACAAAAATGTCAATTTTATTTTTGGTAAAATAAAATGCTGCACAACAGAGCTGTACAGTATTGATGAAAACATTAATTAAAACAAATCTGATTACCTCAGGCACAAGGCTGCTATGGCTGAATCACAACATGCTGATATTCAGTACACTTTTGTGAGATTAATTACTGAATGATCATAATCATGATACAATCATTTAATATTATACTACTGTTATTATAACTATTATATAATATTGCTACTATTTGAATATAAAATCTTTATACACTAGTTATATTTTTCTGTCTTCAAATTTCACTCATTAATAGAGCTTTCATTTTAGCGGGACTTTTATTGACAGAGGTTTGAGTTCTTCCTTTTTTTTCTGAGGGGTTAGTCATATCAAGCTTCCCATTAATGGGGCCTGGTTAGCTCAGCGAATATTGATGCTAACTACCACCCCTGGAGTCACGAGTTTGAATCCAGGGTGTGCTAAGTGACTCCAGCCAGGTCTCCTAAGCAACCAAATTGTGGGAGTCACATGAGATAACCTCCTTGTGGTCGCTATAATGTGGTTCTTGCTCTCGGTGGGGTGTGTGGTGAGTTGTGCATGGATGCCACGGTGAACAGTGTTAAGTTTCCACACGCACTATATGTCTCAGTAGTTTCTCACTCAAGCCACGTGATAAGATGTGTGGATTGACGTCTCGGATGCGGAGGCAACTGAGATTTGTCCTCCGCCACCCGGATTGAGGCGAGTCACTAACCCACCTAAAGGACTTATTGGGGAAAAAAGGAGAGGAAAAAAAGGGGAGGAGAAAAAAAAGAAGCTTCCCATTAATGCTGTAATACTCCTGTTGTGACTCGCGATCTAAAATCTCCAAGCTGTATCAGAGGAAATTTGAGTTTTCACAACCTTTTATACACTAAACACACTGCATGAAAATCAAGCACCAGTAGTATGTGTTGCATTCATGTGTGCTTGCGTGTGTGTGTGAAGTAGATAGAGCAGAGTGGCACCGCTCCGTCATTCTGTAGAACGCAGCAAGTGGGACTGTACATTATTTATTTTAATGACACCCTTAGCTGTTTAATGATCACACTTGGCCAGAGTTTTCAAAACTTTCACATCACATAAGATTTTGCTAATGGCAACATACTGTAAAATGGTACCAAAATTAGCAACAAAATGGCGGTATAACGATATTTCATTAGTACCGGTATACCATGCAACCCTAATACAGTTAAAGGAATTGTTCACCCAAAAATTCAAATTCTCTCATCATTTACTCTCCCTTAAGCCTGGTTTAGCCTTTGAAAGAAGCTAAACTTTTTTATCTTGGGCGATCAAATGCACCCTCGGCGTATGAATTGGGCATGTACACTTAAGCGTAGCGTCATTTTAAGATTAGTTCATTTAGGGTGATGTCACATGTTTGTTCCATCCACAAGTAGAGCCCAAAATGCATGTTTTTCCCTCCACGGACTGCCGCTTTTAGTGCTGTCGCTTCTTTGCTTTATTAAACTTGTCACGGCCCCAACGTCTCTCTACAAAGACAGTGTGGCCATGACAAATGAGTAGAGTTTGTATTGCAAATCAAGTAAAAAAGTATACTTCTGCACAATCTCTGAGAAAAGGGCTCCAAAGTTATCAATTTTAAAGACAGTAACCAAGTTAACAACTTGTCAGCTGGCACAAGCGATGTAAATAAAAAAAAACTTAAGTCCAAACCACACCCACAAATAGTTTTAACCTATCATCAATGCTCTTTGACCTGCCAAGTTCTCCTAGGCCAAGAATTTCAGAGATGTGCGAACAGGAGAAATATCACCAAAAGAACACATTGGCAGAAGATAAATGTCACTTCATTTCGTCATCATTTGTTGGCAAACTAAGCGAAGCCTGTTCGCCCAGTAAGTATAAATTAGCCTTTATGTCATTCCAGATGTGTTTGACTTCCTTTCTTCTGCTGAACTCAAATTAAGATTTTTAGAAGAATTTCTCAGCTCTTTTGATTCATACAATGCACGTGAATGGGTGCCAAAATTTTAAGCTAAAAAAAAAAAAAATCACAGAGCTGAAATATTCTTCTAAAAATCATGATTTGTGTTCTGCAGAAAACAGACAGACAGACACATCTGGGATGGCATGATGGCGAGTAAATAATGAGAGAATTTTCGTTTTTAATACAAATCTAAATGGAAAATATAAATCTCGTGTTGCTTGTTGCATATAGCTAGGACTCTATTTTTGCCTAGCAAAAATACCTTAAGTTCAAATATAGTTCAAAATTAAATTCTAAGCTTATAAAAATTTTTGTGATTGAGATGTATCATTTAAGGTGAGTCATTGCTAAATCTTAAAAAGAATGTAACAGAGGTAAAAGCAAGCATACGTGAATATTTTTGGATAGGTTTTTCTTCTATAAAAACAGCAGTGATACAGTAAAAAAACAACAGGACTGTTTGCTCACAAAATGCACCCCACTTACATGTACAATCTCTCTTTTCAGTAGCTTGCCGGGGAATTACTGAACATTCTCATCTTTTTGGGAAAGCAAAGCCCAAACATTTCACTTAAAATTGCATAATTCATCATGATTGCATAACTACACTTCACAAGGAAGCCTATTGCTTCCTCGCTGAGGGCCAACAAATTACACGGTATCAGCGGTCATCAAAATGGCAAGTGAAACCTTAAATTTGGGGCTGTAGGTCAACATCAACTCGGTCCAAAATCTGACATATTTTTCCATTTTTAAGACAATAAACATCACTGCCAAGAAAGACAGCTCAGCCAAACTTCACAGAAAAACCTCAGAAGACTATGCAGGACAGACAGAAGCTTCCATTACAAAATACACAAACTTGAACGGAACATTTCATTTTTCCTTTTCAATGGCAACAGAGTGGATCAAGTGTCCCCCGCTGATCTGCAAGCAAAGATCAGCAGGTTTTCCAGACAAAAGACAGTACAAACTATTGTTTCGGTTAGAGGAAGAACACAGCAGACTTAACGAACGGGAAGGCGGTGACCTTACCTTGAGGTCTCTGTAGACTACGAATCGATTGTGCATGTGTTCGAGGCCGAGGATGATCTCAGCTGCATAAAAACGCATATCCTTCTCGCTGAAGACACCATGCTGAGACAGGTGATAGTGGAGGTCTCCGCCTAGAAATATAAATAGGATTGTAATAAAATATTTACAGTGTGTTATTATATATATATATATATATATATATATATATATATATATATATATATATATATATATATATATATATATATATATATGGCTCATCAGTAGAATATAATCATGCTATCTATCTATCCATCCATCCTTGACAGTTAAATATCTTCAGAATTTCTTTAATGAACTCATTTGATAGGGAAACATCACACAGCCACATCTTTTGAGAATTCTGGGAAAACATTTATCATTCTGACAAGCAGCAACAGTTATTACTGGAATCATTAGTGTCTAAATTCTTTAAAATTAAGTCCACTGTTTCTAAAAAAAAACTATGATGTTTTACTTTCACAAATCCAGAAGGACACTCAGAGAAGTGGCCTGTAGTGCTTTGTAGATACAGGAAGTGTGAATGTGTGCAAAGAGGAAGCTCTGCCAAGTGTTTAGGCTGATGTTACATTATAGAGGAAGGCCATAGATGAGAGGCCTGAATGGTCCTTTATAGTCTACCATTAGGTGGTGGAAAACATCTTGGTGAGATTTGAGAATGGTCATGGTTCAGTCCTATTGTCAAAACTACTGAATATTCAGCATGAAAAACAAGCTGAAGATTTTAACACCAAAAGCATCTTGATGAATTCCTTCACACCAAAATATTGTACTTCAACTGTTCTATTGTATTTCAACAAATACGTTTTGATTATCTGTAATTGTGGCTTCACAGCAGCATTTCACTTTCAACTATGACAGAAAAATACGGTTAGGACAATTGAAACAGAGCAACGCATGAATAAATGGCAGTCCTTACCGTTCATCAAGTCAAGGATGAAACACAGTTTATCAGGAGTGTGGAAGGCATATGTCATACAAACTATGAAAGGACAGTCCTGAAAGATACAGCAAAAAAAAAAAAAAAAAGAGCATAAAATTACAGATGGGGATGTTTTTGCTTATTTTAGGTTCCTGCAGATTTCAGGTGGGTGCAGATTCTACAGTATGCAGGCCTATAACCAAGTACAGTGAAACTTGAGTGCAGTTTGAGCTGCTTCATGTGTTACTCACCCCGGTGCTGACCAATGACAGCATGATTCTCTCGTTGAGTGCCAACGTTTCACCCTGCTTCATTTTGATTCGCTTTTTATCCAAACACTTCATTGCATACCTGAGAAACAAGGCACATGTGAGCTTTTTATCCAAAACCTAAATTTCCAGTCAAAAAGCTATTTGGTTTCTACTGAAAGGACCTACATTTTCCCTGTGTCAGCCTTCCTACATCCATACACCTCTCCAAAACCTCCCCTGCCGATGATCCGATGCACGCTAAAGTCGTTCATCGTCAACTACATGTGAAATGAGAAGTAACATTTAAAAAAATAAAAGCTGAAGTTGGCAAGTTTAATTCATAGGGATTAGTGGTCAACCTATTAGTTTTGGCGTTGAAATAATGCAAATATATCCATAATACAATTTAATGACAGCAAATAGGATGCATACTAAATTGATAAAATTACACAATGTACACAGTTTTTACTCAAAATTAAATAAAAATGTGCAAACTTTATGATCCATTGATAATATCCCATAATCAACACTCATACTTTTCCAAATACAGCCAAATAATAGCCAAGAAATCAGACTGGACAAAACATCAGACTATTACTAAAAGGGACAATTGTCAATATATAGATATTAACTGTTTAACTGACACAGTTCACCTTTTTGTCATTTTACCTGTATGGTTGTAATAACCAGAATTCAAATGTTTTTAAAGATACACAAACAACCTGTGGGTAAAATCAAAAGTGGAAAGGACCTCAATGTATGTTAGAGAAGAGACTCACATGGATATTCAGTTCTACATTCTTCCACTGGCAGAAACGAGTGAACTTATCACTATAGGGAAAGATGAAAGGTTTCAAAACATTAGAATCATTGTCAAGCATCAGGCCGACTCAAGAAGGGGCAGAAGACCATTTGAACAGCGTGCAATCCTTTAGCTGAGCTTTTGGGCTGTCCATCTCACCTTTCAATAAACTTCTGAAAGATCATTCCTCGAAGACTGTCGCAAATTTCAACTATGTATGGCTGCAGAGAGGAAAACAAACAAATGCATCAGGATCTGCTGAGAGTCTTGAGACTGGATCCTTTGCATTAAATCCACAAAACCCAACCCGCACCTGGAAAAACAGGTTAAATATTATTTCGTGTTGCAGGACTCACCTGAAAGAGATTGGGAGGAACTTGTTTCTTTGCTAGATGAGTCTGGACATGGTCTACTGCCTTCTTAGAGAAGAGCTAGGAGAAAGGAAGGTAGATTAAGCGACGATTGCCAATAAGATAGGTCAATATAGTAAAATGACAAGAACAGTTCACCCTGAATAAACAAAGCACCCACATTAACCTCCTAAGATTTCCTGGTTATCAAAACATAGTACTCTGACATAATCACATTGTGTTAGTTCATCTAGGCTTTCTGTTTCTGAGAAGCTAAGAGAGGAGACTAGAGACTGACAGGCTAATGGGACATTTGTTTTATACACAGAAAACTCAGTTTAAACGGGACCTCTGAAGCTTCAATGGAAAAAAAAACATTAAAAAAAAAACAAACACTTATCCCTTTCCCTCAAGCCAGCCTGGTTGTAGAAACATGTTTCCATGAACTGTATATGCCATATGCATGTGAAATGACTTCTGGCATTCTCCACGTACAGGGTGCAAAATGTGACTTGAAAAAGTGTTTTGGTTAATTAAATGGAATGGTAAATGAAAGGAGATCTAACCATCAGAAAAGATTTATCATTAAATTCAGGTCAAATAAAATATTCAGAATAAAACTAGTAAGTCAAGCTAAATATTATATGAGCCATTGTTCTATTCATTTAATGTGAGGTCTGCAATTCTTACAACCATGTTATCACAATTTGGGACTCTTAGGTGTCACTATAAGCAATGGGACACCAAAAGTGCATATTCATGGAAAGTGTCTGTTTGAATGAAATTTATTTTGACAAATTTTGTCTTACGTGTGAACATGACAGAAGCTCCTTCATTATGTAGACATCGTAAATCTGTCGACTGTGAGTTAACCTCTCCTCCTCTGAGTCTATCTTCTCGTACTCCTTAATCTGAAGGGAATCAAGCAAGATTACGGTCATATGTGACACAATCCCACACTCTATAATCGGTCTCGCAGTGTTCTTTCGTCAATGGAAGAGGAACAAAATGTAGCTTTTAATTGAGCCGTCTCATTACTGGACGTAGCAAACATGAGGAAGTTACAAAGAAGGTCAGGTCAAATGCACAAGACTTTTAAAGTTAAACATTTAGATAAAGAGAAAACATGTTGCATGCATAACAGCCACAAGGAGACAGAAGCTCTGTTCCAAAACCTAGTGTACAGCCAATAGAGGCTGATCCCAAAAAAAACCTTCAACTCCCTTCTAAGATACCTCATTTTAGCAACAATGCACATGTCTTTCGTGGAGAAGTCAATCCCAGAGTGCATTGCTGCAAACTCAGTGAAAAAGTTCCAAAAGTTCTAAAATGGTGAGTAAAGTAAGAGACATTTTGACATAAGAAATTCAATATAGAAATATATTGATTCAAAAACTAAATAGTTCAGTCTAATTGAAATGTACATTTTTTTACATATATTTATGTGTTAGATTATTGTTTTGTAGGCTTAGCAACACATTAACATCATGTGCGCATCAAGTTAGGAGAGCAATTTCTATGATACGCAAAGTGTTCCACATCTCTCGGGTGTTGTGATGAACAGGATGCTGCCTTAGAAATTTGCTCACTAAGCTTTTGAATAGAGCTAGTCTCTTCAGTTAGCAGTTTTGTGTTAGCACTGATCTGAAAACAGATACATTTTGTAAAGTAAAAGCTTGTAAGGAGAAATCCAGTTTACCTCCTCGTAAAACTTCAGCTGCGGAACGGCCTCGTCGATCTCGTTCATGCAGAAATCCTTGAACAAGAGGAAACCTGGACAACACAAGGAAGGAAGGAGAACAGTTAGATAAGGTGTAAAAGAGAATGATGCATGGTGAGATTAGACTTATTTTCAGTGTGTACACAGCACACACACAATAATTAGATGTACAATAAATTATACAGAGGGTATTATTGTTGTCCAAGTTCCCAAATGGCATTCATGCCAAGGTAAACAAAAGTAGAACCCAGGCAAATTATAAAGAGGCAACTCAAACAACAGCTGAGCTGTCATCATGAATAAATATAATATGCTTTTCTTTGAAAAGGGGAAGTTGTTTCAACAAAGTGATATTTTCATAACCAAATCAACAGGTATCAAGTGGTTAAGAAAACAATTAAATCAATCATATTTGGTTTCTGCCTCTCACGCATAATTAAGCATAACCATCTATGATATTTGTGAGCTAGCAAGCAGAAATTACCGCCAGGTAAAGTTGCAAACTGTTAATTTACATTATGGCTGTGTCTATGGATGACAGACCAAATCACAAGCTCTTTCAAAGTCTATCTTCAACTCAACTGACTCCACACACTCTCTTCAGAAGTGTGCCAGTGACCAATTAAATTCGAGCCCACTAAAATACAGAGTTGTAGAAGTTTACAACGATTACATGATGATTACATTTCGTAATTAGACATCGACGATGTCTTACAAACATCCCGATGCCAATTGCGAACAGATGATGATTGACAATATCGAGAAATGGGCCAGGGTGTGAAACTAGCACCCACCATCTGCAAAATACGACGAGGTTTAATCCAGTTCACAAGCTCCTCGTACAAATTTATTTCATGCATGGGAAATTTTGCTCATCTACCCGCAACAGGTGGATGACCTGTAAAACGTCTCGGAGTGACACGACAAGAAATGTTGTTAGTCACAAAGCCACGCACTTTAAGAAACACACTTTATCATATTTTTAAGGACAACAGAAAAACCGTCATTGCTTGTGTCTGATTCGCGTGCAGCACGAGCCTGTCATGCTGGTGGAGAACATTCTCAATGGATGAGGGATGATAATAATAACAACAACAACAACAACAACAACAAGCAAACCTGTAGTCTGTGGATTAGTTATGGTTGAGAGGATTACCCTTAATCATAGGACATACACACCACTCTCCCCAATTCAACAAATCCCCTATCAGACCACTGCCTTGACCTTTCACTTTGCTAGTTCCTGCCAGCTGCAGCCTTCCTCTCCTTGTCTGCACTCAAGAGGCTTTTCCTGCATGGCCCAAAACTTGCTTGTTCTTTGAGGGGAAGAGCTGAAGTAGTTACGAGTGTTAAATTACCCGAATGCTCACGTGTTGGCAACATGGCGCAAAGAGTAAGATCAGCACAGATGGCAAAGATGAGACAGTTTCTATAGCAACAATAGCGGGCTATGAAGGAGGAGAAGGGCTGTAACTAAAGGCTGCTGCCTGTTTGATTGATGAAACAGCCTGGAAAAACACCAGGCAAAAGTCAGAGAATGGAACGGAATTCAAGGGTGACAAGAAGAGATACTGTTCACACAAACAGATTAAAGATGCACGGTGTCTTCCAGGTGAGGTATGCTGTCCTAATGGTACATGTTTGCGTGACAGTTCCAGCACTGAGAGAATGCTCGGTCAGTGTGCCTGCTTCTGATACCTGTAGAATTAGTGGGAGCTGATTATTGTTGCTAAAATAGGAGAGTAATGCAGGCGCTAATTGGATCGCATTGGAATTATCTTTCGGGAGATTAACAAAAAAAAAAAAAAACATAGAACATGTAGGCCTTCATTTGCACACCAAACAACATGTGCAATAGTGTTTCTTCCCAATTTTGAACTATTTATTTATTCATTTTAAATGGAATAGAGTTAGAGAAATAAGTTACTTTAAATGGCATTTACACTATTAAAATGTTCTTAAAGGTAACTTGTTTTAAGGATTTTTTGATAATTTAAAATGGGAAACAACACAAAAAAATGCTTCTTCACAATAGAGTTTTTTTGGCAATGAATTATTTAATGAATTCAACATAATAAAAATTCAAGGATTTGTATTCTTCTTGTAATTCAATTTAGAGGTATATTTAAAAGACTCTTTATTGTTAGTAAGCATGTTAATACATCCTTTTAAGTCGAGGCACAAGCTGAATAGTCGTTTAAGAACTAATGATTGATAGTTGCAATAATCAACCGAATAGTCGAATAATCGTTCCAGTTTTTTTTTTAATCAAAATAACTATTAGTTGCAGCCCCATTTAGGAACATAGACCTGAAAATCCTCCCATAAGCAGCACTGCAAAACCTACAGCAGTCCGACTATCAAACAAATAACTTTTGAATCTACACAGCGAAGCATACCCAGTGCCACCCCCTGAACTAAAAACTTATATCAGCCAGTTCTTTTTAGTGAACATGTTACTAAATCGCAATCCAATTTAGTCATGTCCGATTCAAAATTAACCAAGAATTGTGACTGTGTTATGTAGGGATGTCCCAATCAGCTTTTTTTGGCCCCCGATCTGATATTTTAATATTAAATATCTGCCGATACCGAGTCCCGATCCAATACTTGTATTTGCCTAGATAAGAGCGGCAGACTGTTTTTTGTTTGTTTACAAAAATAACTAAGTAAACAAAGTAACTAAAAAAAAAATTTCTTAATGCACTTAGTGCAGCTAGCATTTTTATACAACTCGTATATAAAATCAATTTCTACTTAGAATGGAGTAATAGCTTATTTTAACTTTAATATTCAGGTACAAAAAGAAATCACAAATCCACAGAGTTCTGTATGGATGAATAGAAATCTTACATACACTTACAAATGGTGTAAACAGTTCGACTTGAATAGTCACAACAAAAAATGTATTCTATACTTAATGAAATTTCACAATTCCACTTAAAAGTGGCATAAACAGTTACACTTGAACAGGCCCAAATTCAACAATAATGAAACAAGTTATTAATAGTTCTGTTGTCAATATCAAAATGCCATTGTGACATACTGACAGCCAGTAAAAACCACGAAAGCATCACACACCGCAGAGATACATTCAAAAATAAAAAAAAATATATTCATAACAAGCTGTAAAACTGCTCCAGTGAGAAATCATTCATATCTATGGACTGTTTACTGTCTTCATTTGTTTTTAAACCTGTTAGCAGCTTCTATATCCTCTTCCTGTTCACTGTGCAAGCAGTCCGAATAACTACCGTAATGACTCTAGAAAATGGGCAAATTAATCTTACACATTTTAAAAAACAAACCAGCATATTCATGCCAATTACATCATGTCTGTAAGTTTAAATTCATGAATGCTTAGAATTGCCAACAACTCATTCTGCAAAAAAGATCGGCCCTAAATCTAGGCACGATCACCCGATCGCGGATTTAAAAAGAATATCGGCTGATCTTGATCGGCAGCCAATCGATCGGGACATCTCTAGTGTTATGCGTACACGTGGTTCGTCAGACTTAAATGAGAGTAATAACTGGATGGTATTATTAAAGAGTTACATTATTATTAAAGTGTTTGTTGTAATTAGTGGTATTTATATTAAAAAAAAATGATTTAACTAGTCTGTGTTAACACCATTTGCAAGAATCTTCTGTTAAAATGAGAACTGATCTCATCATTTTGTAACAGACTGCAAATAGATAGTAAATCCAATATTCACTGCATTTATTATTCCCAAATATTTTTTTTCCTCAAAAATACTGAAAGAATAGCTAATGGTACTGGAACATTAATGAACTGGAATCGTTAAGAAGAACTGGAATCGGAATTGTTAAATTCCTTACCCAAGATACACATCCCTAGGTTCTTTGTGGTTATTGGCCCAAGTCCAAAGAGTCCATTTCGAAGTCAACCCAGGTCCCAATTCTGGTTTGCTCAAATCCCCAACCGTATGTATAGGCCTCTAAGTAACATTTTTTTCTTCTTTCAGTATCTTCTCTGCCATCCTCTTCCTCCACTTTTTTATCTGTCAAACACTCATCTTCTCTCTTCCTCCCTTTCCTGCTGTCTGCAGTTTACTGTCTGGAGCTCTCAAACACTCATAAAGAGAGGCAGAAACCCAGTATCATATTGACGCTGCTCATTTAAATGACCGTGGAGAAGGTAAAACGCAAGCAATTGGTATGCTTGTGGACAAATTAGAACATTGGTTGAATGTTCTACATTAAATTGCTGTTGCCAACATTTTGTAAAAGCAATAAGTCACTTGAGCACTCAAGGTGGTGAATTACAGGTATTTTACTGCAGTTAAGGGGTGTTGTTAGCCACAATACGAGCGAAAGCTTATTGCTTTGATGTACAATAATCAATTTAATTGATAAACAAGCACCATAGGCGTAAACTTAATTCACAACACTTGTGGCTGATGAATATGGCCTAATTCAAGGTGTCACATTCACGAGAATCTTTCCAGGACTTACAGGAATTAGGCCTATGAGATGAGCGGGAGAGACAGTAGGAATAAAAATCACACTGACGAGGAAGCCAACCCCCAGCACGGCTTACGTCATCGAGTTAATGCATTACCCTTATTTGCACTTTGAATTAACAAAGCAATCTCTTTTCCTTGATTGCAGGATTCTCACTCAAGCCCAAGTATAGGTGGGGTTACTTGCTGACGGACCACTCAAGTGTGTGCTTCGTCTTGGAATAGTGGAGATCTGGGAGGACTGTCATTGAATCACAAACCCATCAGCGCCATACTCCAGTAGAAATCCAATGAGAGCCCCTCTGAATACAGATGTAGGCCTGCGAGGAATGTGCTGTGTTGATTGCTGCAGAAATTTGAGGATTTGACCTGAAGTCAACATGAAATCCAAATTGACCCCATTTTTTTTAGCAAATGTTGCTGCATTATTGAGCTAAATTAATCAGTGCACATTATAACAAAGAAAAAAAAAAAACATGCATGTCCTCATAATCTTCCTTTAAAATGTAATTACCTCATATGCCTCTGAAACAACTTTTTTGGTTATATGTCTTCTGGGCTATTGGGCGGGGAAAATAATACAATTAACTAAAAGCCATATCGTTATCTAGGCATTGTTGTAGGTTACTATTGTAGTTAATGCAGCCATTGTGAACTAGACCTTCTGCCTCCACATCCATATCTCGGTCCCCAGCAGATAGACTGAAATATGTCATGATTTTTGGAGAAACAAAATTAAATGTCATCCTCCTCACAATCCACTGCAAACTCATATTCAAGTCGAAAATCGTCACTTACAGAGTCCTATGATTTTGGTAAAGCAGAAATCGCATTTTAAATCACAGAACTGA
The DNA here is from genome assembly GCA_032164185.1 of Moxostoma hubbsi. NCBI lineage: Eukaryota > Metazoa > Chordata > Actinopteri > Cypriniformes > Catostomidae > Moxostoma > Moxostoma hubbsi. Next base: position 3,985,677 of record JAVLUX010000050.1, read on the forward strand.
ATCATAAAAATAGATACACATTAAGAGTAAAAAGCGGGAATTCGTTAAATTTGAGACAATTGATAAAATTCAAATTGTGTCTGAATTATTAAACCGCAAAAATTATGCAATTTAATTACATATAGTCTAATGCATGCAGTTATCCAGTTTTACTCGAATAAAATAAAAACATGAGTCAACTGGATATGTGAAATTGTGGACATAACGACAGAAATATATATATATATATATATATATATATATATATATATATATATATATATATATATATATATATATATATATATATATATATTACTGTATAGAAAAATTTAATCTTCACTGTGGTAGTGATAATACTAATAACAATAATTTAACATTTAATTGTTTACTATACAATATAGAATTGTTTCCTACAGAATTCAGCACTTGCAGGGGGTATATGGCATTTCATGTTGATTTCAAATTAGGTAAATGTTAAATGAGACGAGAGCACTTATTGGTAGCTGAAAGCATTATCAAATTGGCTCAAATGTCTTATTGACAAACAAGCAAGCAATGGGGCATCTAAATATGGCAGAACTTTCCAGTCGAAGGTTCCATGCAGGCCAAGTTATATGGATGAATGCAGGAGACTACATCACTTCATGTCTTCCCTTACTGCTTCTTTGACAAAACCGATCCTGTCACTTTAACTAGCCACCCGGAAGAACACAATCAATACCGAGATGTGGGCCTAAAGGAGAGGAGGGGCGCTCTTATGCGCATGCAAGCGTGCAGGCCAACACAAACCACACTGCCCACACACAGCCCGAAAAAAACCAGGAACTACACTACAGTTTACTGTCGGCAAAGGGAAACAACCACCATTACTTGGGAGGCCATGTGAGGTGGCTTAGTATGCCACGTTAATATGTCTATTTTACAATACCTTTCCAACAAGGTGAGTGTGTCTCAGTGATGTTTACAAGGCGGGTGAAGATGGAACAACCAATTAAACACACACGAGTGCAAACAGAAAACCACCCATGCGCGCATACACACACACACTGCAGACTCAAACAAGTGTTAGTTTATTTTAGATCTAAATTGTCATCACTCCATTTCACACCCACCTTCCTATTCTCCTTTACACATTGCCACACACACACACACACACACACACACACTAGCACACTTCCCTATGCATAGTTTCAATATCAATAACACAGTGTAGCTGGGGGTGGGGAACAGGAGCAAAAACAAAGTGGGCTGATCGCTCTCAAATGGTGAGTTTTTCACACCTCGTGCTGACCGAATGGAGAGTGGGTGTCTCAATCCAGAAAAATGTTGTCTTGAGACACAGCCAGAGCTTCTGTTTAGGTTTGAGGCCAGTGACAGATCCTTCCAGTCTTAAGCATCATGACTCTCAATGATGAGTCAGTCTAATAGGCGTTGCACATGTTGCGTTGTGCTGCGGCCAAGTTTTTTTCGCCAAAACAAGGCCTGGAACAGCCAGTGGGTCTGATTTATTCCACCCCTGATGAAGTAGTGAAAAGTATGCAGAATGAGCGGCACCTGCTAATGATGAAAATGTATCATGACATTACAACACCCTGTATGGCATTAAAAATTAAAAGACACAATGGTGGCCAATCAGTACACCAAGATCTAGAGTTGGGAACATAGACCCAGTTCTTATTCAGAACCAGTTGTATCTTAACTGATGATTTTAATAACTTTCAGTTACATTAACGGTTAGTGGTAATAAAATACTGACATTGTTTACTGCACTATTTAGAGGCAGCGCTGCCTCGACTGAATCTATAGTGCAAACCATACAGCAGGACTAGTGTGGTCCAATTCCCAATTGAATTACTATTATGAGCCGATACTTTAAAATCTATAGCGCTACACACATCTCTTCTAGCGTAATGTGGCTACTGGACTTTTATGAGCCAGATCTTATTAGTGTCTTAAAAACACGTCATTCTGAGAAGTCATTGAATTTATCTCACTGACCTGGAAATTATGACTTGTATTATGTCCAACTAGAAATGATCCAAGAACTGTTACCATGTTATGTAATGATGTATTTAAGGCTACCGAGACTTAAATCAGGCACAGCTGATTCTGACTGGTTGTTCATATGGTAATGTGTACTTCAAGATAGGCCTACACATTACAATTTTTGTGGATTTCTTTAATAAACAAAACTGTAATGTTAACAATTATTTTTATTTTAGAATAGTTATTTAATATATAGTTAGAGTATGACCAGTTATTGCACCAGCAATTATGCCTCAAAAATATTTCAGAAGTTCTTTAAAAGTCTGTGTAAATGTGCATTTTACAACAATTGAAAAAAAAAATTATCTGATTTGTTATATCTGCTCAATTTAATCTGAAATAAAATGTAATCTTTTCCTATGTCAACATCAAAAGAAAGAATCGTTAAGGAATCAGAATAGTTCAATTCCTTATGACTCCCATCCCTACTGAATTAATTTCCTCCCTAAAACCCGAAGGTCATGGCTGAAATGGTTAGCTCTAACAATTAGTCCCTGCTGGTAGATGCTGTAACTACATCATTATGCTTGCAAACAGCATGTTTCTCTATTGATGGTAGTGGTCTACTGATATATCGCAGAGGCCGAATGCTTTCTTAAGGCCACGATTGCGCAGAGAATCGCCTGCTTGTATGTGAAGGAGCATCTCAGACAGTCCGTTTTGATGTTCCGTGCCATCGTGTTACTACAGTAATAGATCGGTGTGCAACTCAGTCTAAAATTGTTTAAATTGTTCACGTTTCAGAGCCACGACACATTAAAGTCCTCGCCTGTTCCCTTCTTCATCTCACACCTCAACAGTTCCCTGTATCTCTTAACTGTCTTGTCTAATGATAAAAAGGAAAATAAAAATGTATCACTTATTGTCTGCTAATATGCGGATATCTAATTTAAACAGATTCACGAACCTCATAAAATCCAGCACTTTCTTCCAGAGCCCAGAGCCAGAATAAAAAAACTTCAGGATCAAAAGTTCCTCTGATAATTCACAAATCATGATGGTCAGTCCGTCATTATCCAAGCAGGTGATCCACGGCATTTAAACTCTCAGTAGATTGCTGCTGTTCTCATTGGATCCACATGAGCGTGTGAGTGTAACTTCAAAGTAAAATTGGTTTGATTTGGTCTTTTATAAAAAAATGCAATTGGTAATGTGCAAATGCCATCCATTGTTGCTGGACTACTGTGTGTACTGTCATTACCTTCTTTGTAATATATTAACAATTTCTTCATGCAGAAATAAATTACTAAGATTTAATGACTAAACATAATACAGACGAAACTACTAACATTTCAAATACAATCTTTTTTTAAAAGAATTATATATAATAGACGTTAATTATAACTTATTTTAATACGTTTAGTGTGAAATTGAGTAAATATATAGCTTTATTTTAGCTATTTTATGTTTGTTATTTACTATATTCATTTGTGTGATATTTCGGCATTGTATCGGCCTATCAGCCACCCTGCACTCTGGATATCGGCAATTAAAAAACCCATATCGGTCAACCACTAATTGATTCATTCAAAGGAAGCCGTGAATAAAGGTTTAAATAATTACAACGATTAGATTAAGATTCTTAACCTAACGATAACAATGCATCGTGAAATCAGAAATGTAGTCACGATTTGATTGAATTATTATAAAGGTTAAAAAAGACGCTATATAGTGCAGAGACCATTTACCATCAAATCAAGACCAGCCCTATCTCCAGACCTGGAACCCATTGAAAACCTCTGGAATGTGATCAAGAGGAAGATGGGTGGCCACAAGCCATCAAACAAAGCCGAGCAGCTTAAATATTTTTTGGGGAACACAAGAGAATCGATTAAGCTTATTATTATTATTATCTTTACATTTATAATAGCCTTTAGTTCTTAATCTGTAGGCTATTAGTAATTTTCCACCTGTTGTCATTGAAGGATACTTGTGTGGCTGGCAAATGGGGCTGTTGGAGATGGTACATTTTTGTACTTGGGGAGGTGGTTAAATTAAATGTTTTTGATCACTTTGTTATTTTAATAGCTATTTTCATTTAGTTTTAAGTGCAGTTTGAATTAAAAAATGTCTTTTGTTTTGTGATTTTCGTGTTTCAATAAATTTTATTTTTAAATCAAAATCAATAAAGCAAAAATGATCACCGACCCTTGGCAGGGGGATTGAAATAATAATCATATTGCAATATTTTTCATAGCGATTATCGCTAAAATAAAAACAATTAATATCGCCCAGCCCTAAACTAAGGCTAATTTTCCCCTGGTACAAGACAGAGACGTGGAATTCGGTTTAATTTCTTCATATATTTATTTCAACACTAACTGCTTATAGGGAAACTCTAGTGGCTTAGCAGCTTGGAGCAGAAACAATTGTTTGGTTCTTTGTTCAAACTGCCATTTCAAAATGTCAAGCAGCCTTTTGCGTACACCCTTATTTGCAAAATGAAGGTTGTAAGCTTTTAAAAGCAGTGCAAGACACGCAGACATCTACGGCTGCACACTGGCAAAGGTGTCACTGCTAAATACTTATTGAAACTCTGCAAGTGGACCCAACCTAAAGCATCTGTTTGATTCAGTAAAACTGATAGTAAGAAAATAAGCAGAGTCAGATCACATGACTAGAATAAATACAGCAATTAATAGGCATGGGCACATTTACAAATATGGTCGGAGTCTGCCTGGGAAAATAACTGTACAACAAACCACAGCACGAAAAAACCCTCATGGGCATTGGCCAGAACTGGACTGAGGAAGAGCAACAGCCACAGAGAGACAAGAGAGAAAACAGCCCAAAATGATTAGTGAACACCACAACACGGTGACTGGCTAGGAGAAAATGTGAGAGAATGCCTGCAGTCACAGCATACACCAAACAGTTACAACATTAAAACCACCTGCCTAATATTGTGTAGGTCCCTCTCGTGCCGCCAAAACAACGCCTACCACATCTCAGAATAGCACTCGGAGATGATATTCTTCTCACCACAATTGTACAGAGCATCTGAGTTACCGTAGACTTTGTCGGTTCAAACCAGTTTGGCCATTCTCTGTTGACCTCTCTCATCAATAAGACATTTCCATCCACAGAACTGCCGCTCACTGGATGTTTTTTGTTTTTGTCACCAGTCTCTACAGTAAATTCTAGAGACTGTTGTGTGTGAAAATCCCAGAAGATCAGCAGTTACTGAAATACTCAAACCAGCTCGTCTGGCACCAACAATCCTCCATGTGATTATCTAATCAGCCAATCATGTGGCAGCAGTGCAGTGCATAAAATCATGCAGATACGGGTCAGGAGCTTCAGTTAATGTTCACATCAACCATCAGTATGGGGGAAAAAAAATTGATCTTAGTGATTTGGACCGTAGCATGATCTCCTAAGATTTTCACGCATGACAGTCTCTAGAATTTTCTCCGAATGGTGCCAAAAACAAAAAACATCCAGTGATTGGCAGTTCTGTGGATGGAAACACTTTGTTGATGTCAGAGGTCAACAGAGAATGGTCAGACTGGTTTGAACTGACAAAGTCTACGGTAACTCAGATAACCGCTCTGTACAATTGTGGTGAGAATATCATCTGAGTGCTATTCTGAGATGCAAGTTGGTGCAGTTTTGGTGGTACGAGGGGGACCTTCACAATATTAGGCAGGAGATTTTAATGTTGTAGTTACCACGATCAGGTCCAAATGGAGTAATTTAGACTGAAATCAACTCGACAGACACTAGGGATGTGCATTTTGGTTATTCTGACTGCTCAAATGCTCAACAGAAAAAGACAAAGTACTCTGGGTGGCACAGTGGGGAATGGAGTGCGTCTGTGGATTTTTTTAAATGTCAGTAAGCCTGTCACGATTAATACTTAATTGCATTATCGCAATTATTTGATCTAACCTGTATTATCTGAGAAAACAGAGATTATTGTGCACCTCAAACTCCAATCACATTTTACTGTTCAAATAAGGGAATTTTAAAGCAAATAAAGAAATGCCGTAAACATTACATTTTGAAAAAAACACATCTCAAGATCCCTTTATTCTGAAAGTTTAAAAAAAAAAAAAAAGAAGTTTGACTTTTAAAAACGCATCCCGTGTCCCCTTGTGTACAGTTCCATTCCATTATTTGCGCTCCATCTAGCCATTATTGAATGCAAGAAGGCCTCCTGTTTGCACACCTCAAATCGTCTTTGTCCTCAAAGTCACCGTACTGTATCTACATAATGCATAACTGTAAATACTAATACTATACATGAATGAAGATACATAACTGTGTCTATACATGCCAAGCAACTGAACCACAAGGAACTGCCTAAAATAAAGCATTTAGGCCAAATAATTCTGTAAAAAGTTAAGACGAACAGCAAAAATCATGGCATGCAATTAGGCTTATTGCATTTTCATGATTGATCATTACGGTTACTTCCAAGTACTGGTGCCCAAACTGCTAATTGCTATGACTTTCTTCTGTGAAACACAATGGGAAATGTTAGGCAGAATGTTGGCCTTAGTAACCACTCACTTTTACTGAATGAAAAAAGGTGCAATGATAGTGAATCATAACTGAAGCTTACATCTGAAGAAATTCAAACAGATTTGGAACAACCTGTTTGGAACTAAGAGAATGTAAATTAGGGCAGGACGATACAGTGATATATATTGTGGCAAGTTATATAGTTTCAATCGATAGAGATTTTGTTATATGTAAATATCCATGAGCGCAGGGTGGGCTTATTTATCAGCGGGCAGGGCTTCATGTAAGACTGAAAGACTCAAATTTGCCGCAACATAAGCAACTCAAGATGAGCAGGATCACTTTCGATTCTCAATCAGTTTTGATCCAGGAAAACATCTCCACTGAACGGGACAATTCCCAAACAAGTCAAGAAAATGAGCACCGGATGCGATTATGAGCTTGTCATTAAAATAGGTGCAACATCTGTGGTGTGGGTTCACAAAAGCCAAATTACAGTTACTCTCTAAACCCAAAAGTTGTCATTAATAAAAACATTTAAGTGATCCTACTTACAGTAATGGGAATTGAACGAAAAATGTTACATTTTGGAATCATAACTCGTTCTTTAAATTTTGGCTTGCAATTCTTCAAACTCAAAATTATCAAGTACAAAATTTAGGTTGTGTAAAATACCCATAACCCCTTGCGCTTGTATAATAAATGTAACTTTATTTGAGCAGAATGTTAACTTAGGAAAAGCATGCAAACCGATTGTCTTTAAAAAATTTTTTACGTAAGGTCAACTAATTCCATTTTAAAGTGTGTGTTGCACAATGATACTCACTCGTATTACAAGCATTTTTATATTGTATCTCAAAATGAAGTATGCAAAAGAATATTATGAAAGCCAAAAGATGCACTCCGTATTAATTACAAATTGAGGGAGGCCTGTGCGCAAAAATGTCTGTCCATTCCCCTAAAATGTCATGTAATAAAACGGGAGTTTTATGAAAAGTTTATTATCAGACTGCAGATCATCTCTTCATTGTTCTCCGTATTATTTTGTCCATAATTGTTTATATTTATTTTCTGTGAGAAGTGTTTATTTTAGATGCATGATTTATGAACATGACTGAATAATTTAAAACGTAGGTTTTTTTTTTACTTTGACAACTGTCAAGCTCCAAATAAATAAAATATTATATAAGAGTAAACATTTGGAAATATTTAATTAAGTGACTGAATAAACCAAAAATAGGCTTTACAATATGGTTATTTAATACACTGCAAAAATTACTTACTCAAAATTAATCATACTGTGATATAAGCTTTTGGTCATATAATCCACCCCTAGTGTAAATAATTAGAATTAAAATATTTTAAGTGGACTACTTTAATATACCTGGATCTTGTCAATGTGATGTCAAAAATTAGATGAAAGAATGTAACAGAGAGAGAGAGAGAGAGAGAGAGAGAGAGAGAGAGAGAGAAGGAAGGAAGTAGAAAGGACATAATGACAATGACTGGCCAATTAATTCTCCAAATCCCAGAGCAATTAACAGTAGTTGGTGGATCAAAGAACTGTCAATTAATGCAATGCTAGCACATATGCATGCACATGCATGTACCAACTCACACACAAATACATCTGGACACACATGATCCAACTCGCTAACAAGGTCACACCTCGATATGCTGTACTCTTGGGCGAGTATCAAAGGTATTTAAACCTTTTTATTTTATTTACTAATTTATTTACCTATATGACCTTGAAAATTAACTTTCTCAAATACTGAACTAATCCTCAAAAATGATATACCGTTTGAAAGCTTAAAATCCCAAGAATCAAACTGTGCAGGCCTTTAAAAAAGATGAAATTACAAGTATAAACACTAGATGGCTGCAGAGAGCTACTTATTCATCCCTGGTTGAAGACAAGATGATTTCTAGATTTTGTCACACAAGTTCTGCATTTAGATATATATTTAAACATTATCAAAGGCTACTTTTGTCAAAGTTCAGCATTTTGTTTGAGGTTATTTTGTCAGTTTTTGCATACATGAAGTGAGTAGAATAGCAAATAATAACCTACTTTATCCCTGGTTGTAACAAGAATAAAGTGTGTGTTCAGCACTGTAGATGTGTTATGGACTCACCAAGTGATTTTTAGTGTTTCTCATTCATTTCCTATGGTGGTCACTGTTGACCGGGAACAGTACAAGTGTAAAAATGTTTTCCTACCACTTAGAATAATCAAATCAACTCCAATTTCTTTGTGTGCGTTCAGATATCAAATAGACAAAACGTCACCAAATCTCATACCATTCAGATAAAGGAAACCAGTTTTACTGAAGAAACCAAACTGATTTCTATCAAATATGACAGAATAGTCGGGCTGCACAATTAATCGAAATGACATCGAAACCGCGATTTGACCTTTCGCGATTATTCAATTGCAAAGGCTGCAATTTAATAAAATAAATAAATAGTCTGCTCCCTTCAAAGTTTATTTGCGCTGCTCAGTCCAGTCTAAATTAAATTAGCGCATTGTTACACTGTTTTCAGAGCCGTTCTGTGCACCACAACTCCCACTCATGCTTACAGTAACAGATGTGCTCTGAGTTCGGTTCCGTTTGCTTACCTGCGCTAAACGCTTTATTTACACTAAACTGGCGCGTCCTGCGTGCAGCGTGTTTTATTATTATCTGCGGTAGCAGCATCTCAGTTTCTGCAAGGCACATGTATCATAATATAATCTCAGAATACAAGATGGGGTATAATTCAAACATCTTTATTAAATGATTGCCGAGTAAAACAGCATTAAGAGCAACACCTGTAGAGTCCAGAAACATCTCTTCATTCTCCTGTCATTTGTTTACCTCTCACGAGAGAGCGTGTCGCCCTTATTACACTCCCCGCGGAAACAAGTGAAAGCGGAACTAATGTTACCAACATCCAACAAAATTAAAAGGAACATATATATTATAAATCTATATCAAATATTCAGTTACTATAATATAATGTATTGCTAAATTAAATCTAATAAAATAATGAATACAAATAATTAAATGAAATGGTGACAAACTAACCAAAATGTTCACTTTAAATTGAATTACACAAATGGGATATCAGTACAACTTCAGTTTGACTTTAAGACTCATTCTTTAGGACCATCTTATATACAGTAAAGAATAATTTGTATAAGCCAACTAGTTTATAAGGCCTAGAATATAGAGTAACATTTATATTTTGTGTATACTGAATTATTCGATCAATCAACATTATTTTTGACAGCAAAAACTAGGCAACAACTATGGTTTTACCAACAGGGAAATTTAGTTAATGGTGACATTGAGCAGAAAGCTTACATATAACCAGTTTTGACAGAGCCACTGATTAAAAAGTGAAATTATCAGCATCGATTGATGAGATGAAAATTGGAAATCGGTGTCAGATGTTAAAATCCTGATTGGAGCATCCCTAATAAGTTGACCGTTTAAAAAAATAATGTTGATGATTAGTGGGCTGAGATCTTGTCACAAAATGGACAAAAACCACGTACACGGTGGATGGTAACATTTGGATATGAAGAAGACTTTGTTTCACAGTTTATATATTTATTTGTTTGTGGGTGAACTGAAAAAAGGTCTCAGTTTGGTTCTTTTTAAGAGGGCTCAAATGTGAAAACCCCAGTAGCCTTTTTGCAGTTGAACATGTGGAAAACATTACCATCATAAATCGCAAATCGCAATATTTTTTGAAATAAACGCAAAATGACTTTTTGTCCAAATCGTTCAGCCCTACCGAACAGTGCAAAAGGGTTAAATAAATTTTCCCGGTCGCCAAGCAAACAAGGGGAAATCTTTTGCATCCTATGGCAACCACAGTTGCTAGGCAACACAAAACTCTCAAACTCCATTCCAGAACTCTGACAGATGGAACGAGAGAGAAAAGAGAAATGTGAAGGAGAGGGAGGAGGGGTGGACAGACAAAACACAAAAGACACCAAGAGAAGGGGAGATAGACGAATAACATCGCAAGAGGAGACTGGAACATTAGAGAGATCCATAGGAGCAGCATCAAAGCAATGAGAAGATGTAGAACAAACGACAGCCAACCAGCTGAAAGAGATTGTAGAGATAGAGACGGTTTTACAATGTGTGCATGTCTTTTGACAGCTCTGGCTTGTAAGTGCGGGAGGGAGGTGGAGTCTAGTTGCTAATTGATGTTCTAGTGGACGGCTGGGCCAGGAAATAAAGAGACTGCTCATCTGGTTGTGTATCATAAACAAGCTTACTGACACACAGCAGAACAATCAGGGCCATTGGTGGCTTTATCTACCGGTCTGGTCTGACAAGGCAATTTTATTTGGCACTGCAAAGCAATCATGCTAATAATACATCTGCTGAACTACTATTAAACATTCATGACTTCCATGCAAAATGATGTGTGATACAGATCTGAATGGTTTAACCCTTAAATGCATGCACGTTTTGCATTATTACATACATCAGGTCTTTAGCGGCTCAGCACATATCTATTACAAATAGATCTACAAAATGCTTAGTGTAAAAAATTTTTGAACATGACTTCCACGCTGACATTTTCTAAGACTCAACTGGCTGTCAAACGCATATTAAGTAGAGGTTGTGGAAAAAAAATGTAAATGTTATAGTATTGCAATATTTTTCCTTTTAATATTGTATCAATATTCATGTGCCAAAAATCTATATTATACACATTTTTCAACTTCTACAACAGTCCATTGGATGGTGCAGTTATTATGCTTTACCACGAAGACAGAACAGAACTCCTATGATGTCACATCACCTACAACGTGGAAAATTTGTTGACATTATGAACGCATCAGAGACTTTTCAAAATCCACCTTCATATATCAAATCCAGAGTTAGACAACATTTTAGTTAGACAAAGATCTGGAATAACACTGTTTAATTGCACATTAAAGTTCACATTACCGGAAGTGAAGTGATTGCTCTTTTGGTCATTAGCACAATGGTATTGTGTGTCATGGTTGTTTCAGTGAAGCTCCATGACATTAATGAAGCATAAAGCACCACTAAATTAGTGCATATGTCCATAAGTCAAAGTCTCTTAAAGCCATACAATAGTTTTGTGATTTACAAAAGGATGCATTTAATGGAAAAATACTGTCTGCATGTTCAACGAGTAAGCGAACACACACACACACACACACTATCAATTGAAAAGAATATTAAGGGTGTGTTCACACTTGTAGTTCGGTTCTATTGGTCCTCTTGATCCAGAGCAAAAAAGAAAATAATACATTTAGTCCTGTTTCGCTTAGCGTTCACACTGGCATTTTTAACACTGAACCTAACTATACAAAACCAAAGGCATCAGGAAAAAGTCACAACCTGATTGGACAGCTTTTATGTCATCCAATCATCCAAAACAATTCTGGCTGGTGGGCGAAATACTCTTGTTATATTTAGATATGTATATATGGTGGTATTTTTACCAGCTGAGAACAAACAAAGAGCTAATAAAATGTGTAAAGGAGTCAAAACAGTGCCAGGAATTCCTCCGTTGCACACACAAATGAAGATATGCTGGAAGGCTGACGGCGGTTCCGACGCCTGTACCGAACTGTAATGGGCAACATAGCTTCTATGATGAGAAGTACCAGGTATACTAAGGTCAGTATTAGGCAAATTACTTCCCGTTTTTGGTCCGTTTAGATGTCTTTGGTCTATGTTGCGTTCATATATCAATCGAACTGCACCAGAGTTCGTTTGGAAGTGGACAGAGACCCACTTTTCAGGCGGTCTCGGTCCGCTTGTTTGGTGCACATCAAGGTTCGTGTGACAGTGTTCACATTTGGTCAAATGATCCGCACTAACAGAGTAATCGCACCAGAGTTTGTTTTAATCTAACCAAACCTGCCAAGTGTGAACACACTCTAAAACTACTGTGAACTAGCCTACAGACAGAAACTCCTGCAGTGTTATGCAAAAATAAAAGCCAGATGGTTTTAGAGTGTAATATAACTATATTACGATTAACAATAATAACAACAATATTAATATATTAACAATAATAACAAATTTGAATAATATTTACATGATCCATACCAAATAAAGTGAACACAAAAAAATCCACTATAGGATCCTATCCACATTCCAGGTCAACAAACAATGTGAAAATTTAAACAGAATTATTTGAGAGCCAGTATAGTTGATCTTCACAAATATATGGATTATGTTCAAATTATTTGAGGCACTTTTATATTTATTTAATAATGCATTAAGTGATTTGACAAGTGTTGTCTGAAGTCCTATGAATAAGAATGAAAAAAGTCAAATATGTTAAATATAAATAGCAATTTGAGTTGACCTCTGACATCAACAAGGCGTTTCCATCCACAGGACTGCCACTCACTGGATGTTTTTTGTTTTTGACACCATTCGGAGTAAATTCTAGAGACTGTTGTGTGTGAAAATCCCAGAAGATCAACAGTTACTGAAATATTCAAACCAGCCCATCTGGCTCCAACAATCAGAACACCTTAACAACCGCATAGCAATAGCCTGGTAACCACCTAGCAAGCATAAGGAATGCAACATATTTTCAGTACTTTATAGTCTAAGGCTCCTCTTCTGTAATTTTACAGGATTGAATACCTAAACAAACCATTTCCATTAAGTAAATATTTATATATGCTTTTCAAATTGATCATATTATAACATATAGACAACAATACTTAGATTATTCCAGTTGTTCCAGTAAATCGAGTTCAGTTGCTAACTATGTAGTTGTTAAGCAAACACTCGGTTTTACCATGCAAATGTCTTCATGGCCATGACTGCAAAATGAAACGTATCACTAGATCAGGACGGCACTTTCCCCTCTCATTCTTGGCCGACAGACATGCCTGAGCTTTTCATTCTCATGTTGCTTTCTCCTGCTAAACAAGATTCATTTCTATTCATTTCTCATGCAATTTTAATGGATAAAGCTACTTGTTGCTCCCCACTAGGTCTCATATGACTAGGTGGATCACAGCGAGTGTAGGTTCTTCACAGTTGGAAGAGACTTGATGAAAACGTCAGTGTTTTTGCAGCATAACTAGGTGGCCTACTAAAAAGAGACATATCTTTAAGGGCTTATTAAAAATGAAAATTCTGTCATCATTTACACACACATACATGTTGTTCCAAACTTGTATGACTTACTTTCTTCCGTAGAATACAAAACGAGATGTTAGGAAGAATGTTCCACTTACTCTCATCTTGAAATGAAAGTGAATGATGACTATATTACACTTAACATCACATGTGTGTTACACAAAAGAAAGTCAAAGGGATTTATACACGATACACCACAGCAATAGTAAGAGTAATATGTTAGTATGCTATTATGAACATATGCCTATGTTTTCATCTAGGATTTTTCTGCTGTTTCCACTGTATTCAAAAACAAAAACCTGCAGTTCTGTCTTCTGATTGCAAAAAATGCCACCCAAAAGCCCTGGAAACCCAGCAGGAATGGATAACGTAGTATCATCTAACATTTATTTGGTAATCCATTAAACTTGAAATGCCACAGCAAGCAAGGTTCAAACACAAAGACAGAAGGGAGGCATTTGATTATGCAACCAGCCACTGAGTCATTATCTCCATCCACTGCTTTGATGCAAACCGAGACATTTGTCTTTCAAATTCAACACAGTGAACTAGCGGCACCGCAGACAACATTGGTTTCCTGCTTCGCAAGTCTCATCAAAGAGAACCTGGGATGTTAGCAATGTATTACAGATATTTGCATTAGTGTATATTTTGCTTTCACTTAATTAATGTATTTTGTTGTTGTCATTTTGCCCCATTGACAAATGACATGTGCATTTGTGTTTATTGCGGCTTTCAAACCGACTTGTTTCCCTGTTAGAATCACGAACAGGTTTCCCACATCCACCAGGTTGGGAAAAGGACTCACTGTGGGTTTCCGATCCCATACTTCAGCAACACTTTACAATGTTCATTAATATGGCATTCACAACCCTTATATAATGCTTAACAGATTGATTTACAATTATATCTTATATATAAGAATGTATGACTATTAATGAAATGCCATAACAATCTGAATGTTCATGAACTATCTGTTATTTACAGAGAATCTGTAAACATTATTTAACATTAAACTAGGTATCATGAACTAACAATGAACACCATTTTTTCATAAAGCATTCTCATTCTTGGTTATTACATGGTGCTATGGAATTCTCGATTCTGATTGGTCAATGGCACCATCTAGCGGTCTTATATCTCTGATTAACGATGCACATTCACATATCAGACCATTCATCTGGGTATTGCGAGTCATCATTCTTGCTTCTCGGATTACTGTGCGATCTCTACAAGCTAATACAATTATTTAAACTCAAACTAATGTTTCACTTTCATTTTACTTTTTTAGTTAGTAACCGTGTAATAAGCGAATAAAGAACAGTCAGGCAGTTGTTATAGCAAAATAAACCCCTCTTCTTTGCGTTGGGGTTCCGATCAGCCGGTCACAGTTTATTTTGCGATAACAACCAGCAGACTGTACGTTATATATATATATATATATTATATATATATATTAGTGTTCATTTATAAATATTCTATTGTTCAATGTTAGCTAAAAGTTAGTTTATAATGTTATCCCCTTTACACATATGATAAACTGGTGCGATTACACTAGGCTGGGCTCTGAGGGGTACAATCAAACTGCTGCAATCTGCATGCATGCTTCCGTTTACCAGCAGAGAGGGACTAAACGGTCGCCAATGAATCAGCTGCTCAAATAGTCTTTTTAACATCACAATATCTTTATTTCTTATGTTACAAACATTCAAATAACCACAAAATAAAAGTATAAATCCGTTACCGTCGGAGCTGACTGTTTTAATGCAGTGCTGCAGCAGTGTTTTCTGATGTCAGACGAAGAATACATAAACAAGTTAGTCCACTTGAGCCTTCTGCCATTCTATCTGAAACTCATTCTCACCACTTCCAGGGCTGGGAATGTGGAAGGGCTAGTTTTTTAGAAACTTCTATGTTCTCTGTTATGACAAATTCAGAATCCAATGCAGCACTGCAATGTAAACAATCTGGTGGCACGCAAACACATAATCAAGCATTATAACCATCTAAAAATCACATTATATGTTTGATAATATATAATCTGTCCTCCGGTGCATCTGCTGTGAAGTGTATGGTGAATATACATGGGTAATTGAGTAATAGAGTCCTTGTTCTGCACCAGCTGCTTGAGTATTAAAAACACTATTCTAATATCGCAAATACATTTTCCTTTGCGCATTTGCCTGCAATGAGCACTGCTGAAATACACCGTTTTCTCTATGAATCTCTCACCAAATCACGCCGTTGCAATCGAGTCACTTTTCATTCACAGAGTTATTTTTTGGGACCTTCAATCGAGCACCTTTAATTTGAAAACCCTCTGGCTTTTATTTTGACATTCTGAACTCTCCAGGAAGTCCTGTATGTGTCTGTATGTAGGCAAGTTCACAGTTGTTTAATTCTTATTCAAAATCTGGTAAAACGCTCCTCCGGTGCCATTCTAAATGCATATTATTAGTGAACTGAACTATTGAGCATCTACATCGGAGATGTTGTTCGTGAGTAGCGCTCAAATATTGCACACCGCTGTGAAGGCTAAAAATAGTTGCGAGTGCAAGCACCTTGCGCATGCTTATGTGTGTGTCTCAACAGAGCAGCGGCATTCACTAACGTGCTGGCGTTGCACGTGCATACTATATATATTTACTTATTAAACACAGCCTTTTGAAATTCACAGAGTTATTGCGCGTCTTCAAGTGGCTTTGAATAAAACGCATGAGTCATATGAACTACTTCAATGGTGTTTTTATGGTTCTTCATTATAATTTTTAGAGCTTGACAGTAACGAGCATGACTAACACACCGTATCAGATTTGGATCAGGCTCATCAGACTGATAACCGATCAGTCTAAAAACGGCAGTATCGGAGCTGATACTGATCCAGGTATCAGATCGGTTAAAAAAATGACAGCAGCAAACTTAACCGGAGTCTGGTTCATTTCCATCTCCCAAGCATGAAACTTGGCTTTTTTAATTTCGTTGGCCGCATAGCATTAAAATGAGACCTGACAAGATTCTCAAGCAATGTGCTATCAGCGCATGTTGTATAATGTATGAAGGATGAAATGTGAAATGAAGCATGAAATACGTGAAATGTGAGAGAAGAAAGTGAGCAAGAGATAGAGAGAGAAACCACTGTGAAAATCCTCACTTGGGACCTTTTAGACACAGAAGTAAGTAAAAATGAAAGTTAATCAAAATCTGGGGCTGCCTGCCGTGTTCCCATGGTGCCTTCACAGCTCATGCTTCACACTTCACAGCAAATGTCTTTTTTTTTACTTCTCAGAAGCTAAAAGTGGAAAAACCTTGCTTTAACACATGTACCAGAGGTTATTTGGGTATACGCATTAATCAAAATACAACACAAACGCATTTGTACAACACGTCAAAGTGTTCACTGTTCAGGTGGCTAATAGAGAAAAGCAGACGTAGTTGCCAGTGATTACAAAGTCATCTTTGACTCCAACAGATAAATGTTAAGATCCAACAAGATCATTATTCAACTTCATGCAGATTAAAACGTCCTTTGTAAGTGCCTGTGGTGCTTTTAAGATGCTTTTTCAAATAATTACTCTCACACCCCCTGAATAATGGTCATTTCCAGAAGCTGTAACTCTTTTTGAACAAGTGAAAAGAAATGACAAGAATATGTAATGTAACCTCTTGTTCACTGACAATACAAATCTTGTTCAAACAGTCATGTAGGATTCAAGAAAACTCACCAATCTTCTGGTTGAATATTTTGTCAAAGGTCAGTTCATCCCTTTGATCCAGGTACTTCTGCATAACACTCCGAATACTGTGAATACATGAGAAAAACAAAGAATGAATTTTGATTTAATCTTAATTCTTAGTTCCTACATCTCGTATAAGAAAGGGAGAACTGGGTTTGAGTGCTCGTGGGACACTTGGAGGTTTTGCGTAAAGTCAGCCTCCCATGTTGCCCTTCCACCCTGATCCCAACCTTAGCTTTGGCCTCTCCACAACCACCTGCTCAATTCTCTGCCTGTCATTTCCCAAAGGAGGGCACTGCTGATCTGCCCTGGGAGAGGGTGTTAATGAGCAGCAAGTTTGGGAGACTGAATCAATTAGCACCCCCTCCACGGGCTCATTATCGCCCAACCACGGCCCCACAGTGTCAGGGTGCAGGTCAGGGGAGATAAAGCTGTCCCTGAACACACTTCTGCAGTCCTGGATCAGACACCAGCACCACTGTAGTGAGTGACCTGACATTTTGTTGAAAACAGCCAGTGCTGATTTCTGGATTACTAACTATAAATAAAGTTAGAAGTTATATAGAATTTTCACTATATATATATATATATATATATATTTGCATGAATTTTTCTGGCAAAATAAAACATTGTGCATATCCACATGTGAAAGCACTAAAGGAATGCTCCAAGTTCAATCCAATTTATGCTAAATCAACAGCATTTATGACATGCTGTTTAACACAAAACATTATTTTGACATCCCTCATTTATAATAATAATAATAATAATAATAATAATAATAATAAAGCAGTTACATTATATCACTGATAATGGAAGTGAATTGGGTCAGTCCAGAAACACTAAAATACACACAATTTCTAAAGTATAGCTACAAGAGGTAAACATTATACAGAAAAAGAGATTTTCATTGTCATGGCAACAAAGTTGTAATCAAGGTTGTGCAATATTCAGAATTTCAATTCATGAGTTGGAATTTGAATTGGCCACACCCCACATGAAGTTGAATTGAATTTTGAATAATAGGAAGTGGAATTTACTGAACTGCAATTCAAAGAAATTCAACACAGTCACACTGCACAATTTCAGTAGTCCAAGACACATTTTGTCACAAATAATTATGTTTTAATAATGTAATATGCCCATTTATTAACTTAGAAATAGTTTTTCTCTTAAAAAAAAAATGAATAAAATAGCCATCATAAGATTTAGTTCTTAAAATGAAAATTAACTGAACTTAAATGTCCTACCATGCCCAACCTACCATGACTCTTACATACTAGCAGTAGATATTTTTTACAAATGTATCTTCATGACTTCATTTAAATTCAGTAACTTAATACAGAATATGTATTATACTCTGCTGACTTTGTCCCGTAACAATTGCTTCCTTTATTTACACAGTTTTAAACTTTTAAAAATTCGGAACATCTCGTGTACATTTTTCAACATATATTACATGAAGAGCAATGTGTTTGTGGTCTTAAAACCAATAATAAAGGGCATTTTGATCGTTTTGTGTAGTGAAGTACTTGTCGAGTACTCGGGCGAGAGGGGTGCATAGACATACATATATAGTATGTTCATATATGTTACATGTCTTTGGCTTCTGCATTGCATGTTGTTGTTCCAGTGTCTATTCAATGTAGTCTGTTACAATAAGTACAAAAGAGGGCATAATCAAAATATAATGCATGATATTTTGTCATTATTTAAAGACACAGACCAATTCATTGAAACAATGTTCAGAACGTATATATATATATATATATATATATATATATATATATATATATATACACACATACACGCTTCTCTAGAGTTTAGAGTGCGGTCTTTGCCCCGGACAGAAATGACATTCAAATTCAGGGATTGAATTTGAATGTGTATATAACTTTACACAGGTAAGGTATTGTATTACACTACAATCATGCTAACAAGTACAATGTTTACATCTTATGGCTATACTTCTGAAAAGGTGTGTATTTTAGCAGCTATGGGCTGGCCCCATCTCTTCCATTGTAAGGACTTTATAGTAACTAATTTTTATTTATTTTTTTTAAGGGTCAAGCTTAAATAATTTTTTGTGGAATTATCATAATTGAGCTTAACTTGTATTGAACATGGAACATTCCTTTTAGACAGAGACATTTTAAATATAGTCTCTGAGTTACATACAATTTAAAATAGAGTTAGACTTGGCATGTTCAACTTGGGTCAAGACCATTTCAATGAATTGATTCATAACTCTTGATTCAATTATTTGTTTATGTAATCAATCAAAAATGATAAATGACATCCCTGTGTGAAATAAAAAAAAAATGTTTGATAAGAAATATATGTAGAACATGCTGTTTATTACCAAATATTGTGTAAATAGTGTAAAGCAATGCTTCTCAAAACTTTTAGGCCAAATACCATCTAGTCAGGGGCCTGGGAGCGAGTATTTACGCTGACTGCCACCCCTGGAGTCACGAGTTTGAATCCAGGGTGTATTGAGTGACTCAGCCAGGTCTCCTTAGCAACCAAATTGGCCCGGATGCTAGGGAGGTATATATATTCACATGAGGTAACCTCCTTGTGGTCACAATTAGTGGTTCTCGCTCTCAATGGGGCATGTGGTAAGTTGTGTGTGGATCACGGAGAGTAGCATGAGTCTCCACATGCTGTGAGTCTCCGCGGAGTCATGCACAGTGAGCCATGTGATAAGATGCACGGATTGACTGACTGAGACTTGTTCTCCGCCATCTGGATTGAGGTGAGTAACCGCACCACCACGAGGACCTACTAAGTAGTGGGAGAAAAAGGGTATTAAAAAAAATAAATAAAAAAATGGTACCACTTAGTCACCACTAATGTTCACCGAAATATTAATATATTATGCAGCTAGCATCACCCTTAAAAATATGTGATAATGTGCATGTGATCTATGAAAACAGTGGCTGCAGTAAGCTTTCTGAGGTTCACTTTCCTCTGAATCATGCCCTTACCAGTCATTAACATTAAAACTGGCCAAACTAAGTATTTCCTTCCCTCTAGTCATAGGTGGACTCGGCCATGGGTGACATAGCGGCAATGTTCGTCACTGCCTTTCGCACAAATGTCAGACATGCGCTCCATTTCTCTGTGCCTCAGAGCAAACTTCCAGTGAAATCAAAAATAAAATACAGCCAAATACAACCAGTGTCTGAGTCAAAAGCACTATTTAATATCATAGACTTCAAGGAAGTCCGAGAATGTGTCAAATAAACGGAATAAAGCCTCATTCGCATTACAATTTATTGTTCTGTTTTCTGCATGGGAAAAATATTGTGGTATTGTAGAGACATCAGCGCAGCCGAGCGCAACTAGAACGTTACCTTTTCTCATCCTGCACTGCCAATGTAAAAAGAAAAATGTGGGCTATCTTAAAAGATATATTATAATTGAAATCATACATTACAAATAAAACTTGGAGAACATTTGAATAAAAAAATAAATTTTATATATATATATATATATATATATATATATATATATATATATATATATATATATATATATATATATATATATATATTATTTTTTTTTATTTTTTATGTAAATATCCTTGGCGTGCTGCGTACCACCTGAGGGCACTCCGTGTACCACTGGTTTGAGAACCACTGATGTAAATGAAAAAGATTAAATATCATTCTTCCTCTTGTTCATTTAGTGAAAAATTTTATAAAAAACACGCATTGATTAATTTTTAAACTTTGGTTTTAAAACGTAACATTTTTTCCTTTTTTTGACATTTTACTGTATATGGCTGCAAAGGTGTTTAGTTGATATGATATCATCAGAGCAACTAGCCTAAATAAATATTGAGAAGGAGATATCTGATTATCTTCATAAGTCTAAAAAATATTGTACAGAATTTTCTTACCCGGCCCTAATTATAAGAAGGGAAGGATGTTACTTGAGTAGCTAAACCTCAAGCTCTTAAGAAATAAACACATTTTTCATTTATTCATGACAACATGTTTTACCCAGGCAGTGCATTCATATTTTATCACCTGGCCTACATTATTATGACACATTAACTGGCCTTCAGCATCTCAAAAGTGGTATCTAGTGCAAAACCTCTGACTAATGGATGCAATTTAAAGGCAGGATTGCACAGCAGCAGGAGAGATTGTATTTGACCACAACATCCTTGACCCCTTGCTGCCTCGCTCTCTCTCTCTTTCTACCAAATCAGACACATTCATCTCTTTGTCTGTATGTCTGAAATCTCATCAGTTCTGTTCTACGGCCCATCCGCATTTTACGTCTACATGACTGAAACAATCTCCACTCTCTTTGACTCATCTCGCTGTCAAACAATGCCGCCAGCTCTCCCAGCTCCTTAACAGTTACAGTCATGCTGTCAAAATCTCACCTCTCTGCCAGCGGGCTCAGGACTGGCCCGAGGAGAATGTAGCAGAGCCGCGCTATCTAGTCTACGCCACTATCTATTGCCGTCAAGGGACAAAGTACCTTCTATTAAATAACATCCTTCCCTTCTTTACTGCCGCTATTGTTCTATCAGCTTATTTTTGTGTGTACTATCATTTTAAAGGAATAGTTCACACAAAAATGTTGCTCCAAACTTGGATGATTATTTTGTCCAAGGCCTGCAATTCACTTCTGATAGATCTGAGGTCATTGCATTCTTAGTGGGGAGCAAAATCCGTAAGAATTTAACAGCCAAAATTTTACCAAAATCTCACCTCAAGGCCCCCATCACTTTCATGGCAAAGTATTCTTTGATTCTTCACTCAGCCAAAAAGAAGTCAGAAAAAGCTGAGCAACAACATAATGTTCACAAACATTCAGACACTGGCCACACCGCGGTAGGGGGCGTTTAGAGGTCCTTTTGAAAAAAAAAAAAAAGGACAAAAAGACTACAGGTACAGTATTTTCCAGAAATAAAGTCGCACCTGACTATAAGTCGGTCCGGGTCAAAACCAGGCATTGTTGATAGAAAAAAAACACAGATAAGCTGGATCTGTGGATAAGTTGTACAGACAGAGAATGCATCCGGCAGGCACTAGGACCCGGAAGCAGCCGCTCAGATGTCAAACGCACTCCATGAAGATTACAGTAGCTCAAAATCTACACATTCTATCACTGTATTTTGGCTTGTTTTGAAAGGAGAATATGCTGTTTAATGAAAGAAATGCAACAGTGAGCCACATCTGTTTATAACATCAGTAACTCAAACAAATAAACAGCTTTTAGTCTGAGTAAAACCAAATGCTTGTTGTATTCTATTCCTTCATTAATGTAAACGACTGTCTATCTGTGGATATTTCTGATATTTGCAACCCTGTTTGCAATGTATTAATTATCCGGTTCACAGACTGAATGTTTTTACTACAAGTGTGATGAAAAATTATTTTATGGGCATGTGAGGAGTTGCATTTGACATCTGTGTAGAATTTGTTCTAACAATAATGTTATGATGGACAAAATCTTTAAACTGGATGCATAAAGTACTTTGTGAAGGCAATATACTCTGAATAGGCACATTTAAATGCTAACTCCAACTCTATGATTGATGTTTTGGTGCACGTTTGTTTGACCGGCCGACATCAGTTATGTATATATTAGTCGCTTCAGACTACAAGTTGCATGACCTTTCAGAAGATGAAAAAAATTTTAGACTTATATTCCGGAAAATACGGTACATATAAAACATCAAATAATATGACATTACAATGTGTTATCTATGACTCATTCTATTTTCGATTGCACTCTGTAACTTGTAATTGATGATGACAATGATACTACTGCATAGATGGGTGTATAAAAGAGTGTTAATTAGGCAGAATACAGAAAAATAATTACAGCATATCTCACTTTGGGCAGATGAGTGAATGGCTTTCAGCTGCAGATGGCAAAGAGTAAATTGGCACTTAAAAGCATTTGAGTAGATTTGATTCCTTTAGAGTCCAACAAAAATAAATAAAATAATTTAAATCACACGACTTGTTTTTGGAAAATATCTCTGCGCGAACGATCCAACAAATATAAGTTAGTTTGCCCTAGCCTGCTAATAACTGTACGCCTGTGTGTTCATGTGACTGATCTTAAATAACTGAACAGAAATTAGCTGTCGGCCTCACTACCAATGACGTGGACCAATGACAGTAAAGGGTGTTTAGCAGCCGGTAAGAAGTTTTCCTGAAAGTTCAGCCTGGCAAGCTGTTATGAACCACAAAAACAAACTCAAAAACACCTTAGTTTTGGCCAGACATTTTTTCCTAATGACGTCACACCCTTTTGTTCTTTAATTTCTTAGAAAGTTTGCAGGGGCCTTAAATCTCACAAGGGTGTCTAAGTTATATTTTTATTCAGATGGAAAGATTTTAAGTAGACAGAAAAAACCTTTTCTTCAGTCACTTGCAATAATACAAGCAGTTGTGCCACGTACTTAATTTTTTTGTTGTTGTTGATGGCAAACACCTTTAACAAATAATTAAACAGATAGTTTAAATGATAATTCACCCCAAAATGAAAGTTCTGTCATGTTGTTTCAAGACCAGATTAGCATTCTGCCTAAAATCTTTTCAAAGCCACTAATGAATGTAAATCAAATAAGTTTGCAAAAATAATGTGAGCAAAATGATCAAAAACAAAATTATAAATTACAATTTGTAAAATGTATATTTTCGTAAAAAAAATTGCATCAATATCCAGCTCTAGTACAAAAGCTATTTTATTGTTCTTACAATAAATATTTCAACTGAACAATTGAATGGATTGGATCTCTTAAACACAACGGATTTGGCCAAGATTCAGGGACGATTTTTTCTTTTTTTATTGTTACAAGCACTTAATCTCACACTGCCACACAACAGCCAATCACACACCTGAATGAGCACACACGTGCTCAGCCCTCGAAGCATGACACTGTGGCCATTGGAGGGTGAATTATTGGCATTTATAAACATTTGCACATTTACACTTTCAGACAATGCAGTAATTCAGATGAACATGCCACTTTATTTTATATGTATGAAAAAGGTGGATGAGTATTAAGGTGCCATTTTCAAAAGTAATGGCAGTAATTCTGACTTGCTGCACAGATAAAGACAATAATATTCAAATTTTAAAGTCAGCTGATTCTTAAACTGACGTTGTTTCCTTAGTCCACAAGAGGGCTCATTAAATACATAAACCATACAGTACCGTTATATTATTGCATAGAGCATTTATAAAAAAAAAATAAATAATAAAAAAAAGAGCATTCCATTTTCAATTAATGTGCATAAAATAAATAAAACGTTTTAGTCGGTTCCTCTTCTCAAAAGTAAACGCTTCAATAGGCAGTCCACATGGTGTTACACTGGCACTGATGCCACAGTATATACTACCCCAGACTCGAGCTTCATAATAACAGCAAAATACCACATTGTTTTTAATTCATTACAGTTGTATGTGGAGTAGCAATATTCCCAGATAGCAGTGGTATTCGGCTAAACTCGATGGTGAAGTGGCTCAGTCTATTAGCACAGGCCTGGGGCTGTTCAATCAGATGGAACACAACAGAACGAATGAATCGAGACACACATTTCCAAGTTGAACATCTTTCCTGACAAAGTGTTTAAAAAAACTCAAGCTTAACTTGCATAATCTGAGAAATGCTTATGAGAGAGCTAGACGCAACGGCCATGTACCTCCACCAACTGTAAGGGGCTGTTCACACTGTACGCTTTTACAACCATCCATTTTATTTTCTATTACTTTTTAGCACAAGAATGCGATCGATCTAAAGACATCGTCAGTGCTTTGCACACATCCAAAATTCGAATATACAGTTTTAGCATTCAAATGTGCATTTTTTCGCATTTTTTCACACATATTCACATTTTTATTTGACATCCCTACTGTTAAGTAAACTGGTGGGATTCTCAATCAAGACATAATTGTGTATATGCTATGGCAACAATCCAAATATAACCATCTGCTACACCAATGTTAATAATGATTCCACTGATTATAGTACTTAGCAACGCAAGTCACATTAAAAAGTTCACACAAAATAATTACGTTACCTGTCATCTTGAGCGTAGATGTCGCATCTTTCAATCTTGAGCAATGTTAGAATATTGGATTGCATTACGCTGTATGTTTAAATACATAAAAGCTGTACCCAAACACTACAACGCTCCATGTCTATTTGTAGGCAGGTGAGATAGTCACGTAAAACTACCACATAGCTACATAACCTGTTATGTCACCATTCAGTTCTCAAGTCTTGAAAAGCGTGGCCAGTTTGCGATAGGCTCCAGATTGCCCCGGCCGTATATCAGCTGAGAACAGGCTTGGCACGAATCCATCACCATAGCGGTGGAAAAAGGCTGTCAGTGTCATCAAACATACATGCTGTGCTCTCCAGGAGCTCTCAATCTCCCATCAGTCACTCATCCCAGTCCTATTTTGTGAGAACCCCGATTTCAATCAGTGATAGGCCCATGTTTGTCGCAACACCACTAACAACAGTAATAACAGTTAAACCTTCAATAAAGGCACGTCTAATAATTACTGATTTGTGCGATTTTGTGTTCCTCCAAACACATAAATACCATTGATGGTGCAGTTTTGGAGCTTGTAGTGGATAGACCTCTCTGATTTTCGATCAGGTTTATTAAATGTTCAAATAATACGAAAGCAGATCATGTAAATAATTACAAACTCCAAAACTGGCATTTCTCTGTGCAATCAGCACATTTTCTATGAGTTGAAAGAATGGATCTTAAAAGAGGATGAAACACCCTACATAACTGTTTCCATTAGCAGTAAAGAATGGGCAAAACATGACTTAAGTTTGGGCAAAAGGAATCATTTACTAGTTTGTAACAACTTGTTCAAGATGAGAGCTACTGTTTAATGTTCTTTTATAATCAATCTCTAAGCAGTGGCAACAAATATATTAATTTCTTGATTGAACTGTTCTGCCCTGTAATAAAAAAAGAAATGTTTTCAAATGACAGAATATTCATGACAAAAAAAAAATCATAATTAAAATTGATCAAATTTAAACAGGGATTATCATTTTCACCATTATCGTGCAGCCCTACATACAGTCCATTCAATACTGAAAAGTAGCGATAAATATGATACAAAACCAACTATTTTAACTGCAGCATATAACTTGTAAAGTGTGGCAGGGGGCACTTATTGGTGATCGGATCGGTACCGGCTGTTAAAATATCAGTGATCTAATTTGCTGATCGGTGCAGTAAAAAAGGCATTAAATTTATTTTGAGAAGTACGTTTTTTATTACACACAGAAAAAAATTAGCATCAACTTACCAACGTGGTAAAATTAGGTAATTAAGAATAAACCATTGGTTTTCCATATCGATGTTTTCATGCTTATGACTGAAATTCTGATGAATGATTAGCCGAAAAATATTGGTGGCAGATACACAGGTGCATCCTTATTAAAAAAACTTGTGTTCCACAGAACTAAGAAAGAAAAACTTTTTTTGTGTGACTTACTCCTCTATGTTGGATCATTATTGCATTCACAGTGAGATATCAATAAGAAATCTTTTAATAATGCTAACTGAACAACAGCAAACAAGTGCTAGAATGTCAAACAAGGAGAGTTTGACGTTAAACGGCTCAACTGTTCCAGGTACATGTTAGTCCGAAGGTGCAGCTTGGGCATGGCAATTATGGAGCCTGTAATAATGCTAATAATGGGGACACTGATGTCAACAGCTAATGCTTTTACTCAATCTGTGGTAATGGCGCCCTGCTCTGGACTACAGTAATCTTTCAGAGCAAACAGAGCCACTAAAGCAGACTAATCACAATGAGAAGCGGATGTATGGCTTTTACACTTTGCCGAATGGAAAAGCCAACTCCTCTTAGCGTTTCAGATTCATAACCAACATCATCAGCGGAAGCTAAATAGCCCAACGGCATATGCATTACTTCGGCCCAGAGAGAGATGTTTATATTAGCCGTGGCATAGGAAGGAAGATGATTATCGATAAATTAATCTTGCCTCTAGTTTACTCTGCCTGTTTTCTGATGCTAGCCATCTCTGTCACACACAACAAATGGCCTATCCCGAACACTTCACACTCCTTAAAATGCATACAGATCATTCGCTGAATGCATTAGCATGTTTATGTAGTCTTATAACAAACAAAAAGGGCAAAGAATAGTGTTGAAATAAGTAGTTACGGCCACCAAGGACACATCAAGTTCTTGGAATTGCAGATCATCCAAAAACCTAATAAAATCAAGCGCTTAAGATGTTGTTCAGGATCGGCACCAAAGATAGTCTTGGTTCAATCCATTTTAGACCTTTTACGTAATTCAAAATCATTTCTTTGATGCCAAAGATGGCATGATTTCAAATTGTGTCTGCATGCAACAGAACACATTAAGCCAAAGCCTTGATTGCTCTATGATTTATGTAACTGTATAATAAATATCTATAATAAACAAACAAAACCCTTGCAATCTATACCATAATGCCAGGGAAGAGTACTCTGTACCACTGACTGGCCTACTTTAAACTTGTTTTGCCACTAAGATATACATTTGCTCAAAGCTTAGCAACCTATATTAAAGAACTATACTGAGGGATCACAAATCACTTTTAAGTGCTGCGTTATTTTAGAAACTTTACAGGAATATTCTACGTTCAATTCAAGTTAAGCTCAGTCAAAAGCATTTGTGGGTCAAAAAGTTAATTAACACATTATTTTGACTCGTCCCTCCTTTTCCTTAAAAAAAAACAAACTTACAATGAAAGTGAATGGGGCCGATTTTTAAGAGGGTTTAAAGGCAGAAATGTTGAGCTTATAATTTTATAAAGCACTTACCGCATTAATTCTGTTAAAACTTTTTAGCTGTAAAGTTGCTTACATTGTTGTTTTTACAGTCGTTTTAGGGTTTACCGTGCTGTCATCATTAGGGATGTGCTGACCGACTAATTTCACTGACATTTAAATGGATATTTTGAAATCGACTAGTCTAAAAAGAAACCAACCTTCAGAAAACAGTAAATAAAAAGTGTTTACGGTATGTGACCCATTTAAAATAATTAATCTATTCCAAATCTGAAGCTAAATTCCACTGAAAAGGGGCATTTATCTGCAATGTGCTCGCCTTGCATTATGATCATTGTACATTAAATATAGAACATGACACGCATTCACTGAATCAACGTTAGCAAATATTTAACGGGCATATTTATTGAATGAATAGTGCAGGACCAAGAAACCCAGAATGTTCAAAATGGAATTCACCACGTAAAAGTAACTTAACATATTTAAACAGTCAGGACATTGTTGAAAATAATTAATAGGGTACTGTAGTCTAAACCAAATCCACCATAGAGGGAAAAAAAATACAGCGAAAAGTCACATGTATTTCACGATGTGCATTAGCCATCTAATATGACAGCTGTTTGGTAAATAATGTCAACTAATAACAGTTAATAAATAGGTCTATGATGTAGCCTTCAATAACCCTTATGTATTCTAAACATGATGTGCACACAGAATAAAAGATAGTTTAACTAGTTAAGCAGTCGGCACCTCATTGAAAATAAACAAAGTTATTAAAAAAGTCATTTCCTAAGCGACTTACTGAAAAGCATAAATTTGTTGTGACAGGGCGGAGGGCGGGACATGATTATACACACCTGATCCATTATCAGGCTAATTAAGCCTCCGAGAGGGATACAGACTGACCACCAACACCACCCCCCCCACCACTGAAGTGATAACATAGCTACTCAACTACTGAGTTTGCTTGTCTTGCGAGAGGACATTTTCTTGCGTGAGTCAAGAGTGAGCGGGGAAATAAGCTTGAGCAGCCTGAGATTAAATTAAACTTTCTATCTGCTCCAGATATCCTTTTTTTTTTTAATCCCCTTTTCTCCCAATTTGGAATGCCCAATTCCCACTTACTAGGTCTTCATGGTGGCACGGTTACTCACCTCAATCCGGGTGGCGGAGGACAAGTCTCAGTTGCCTCTTCTGAGACAGTCAATCCACACATCTTATCATGCGGCTCGTTGTGCGTGACACCGCGGAGACTCAGCATGTGGAGGCTCATGCAACTCTCTGCGATCCATACACAACTTACCACATGTCCCATTGAGAGCAAGAACCACTAATCACGACCATGAGGTGGTTACCCCATGTGACTCTACCTTCCCTAGCAACTGGACCAATTTGGTTTCTTATGAGACCTGGCTGGAGTCACTCAGCATGCCCTGGATCTGATCTCGCGACTCTAAGGGTGGTAGTCAGCGTCAATACTTGCTGAGCTACACAGCCCCCCCCTCTCAGAAATCCTCTTTTTAAAATCATATTTAATTAATTCTATTCAAAATATGTAACATTAATATCTCAGTAATTTAAGCACAGCCTATGTAAAAATATAAAGCCAAATTAAAATGTGTAAAAATTATGATCAGTTTAATTGGGGGGGGGGGACTTAACCGACTAGTAATTCCAGTGTCGACTAGCAACATAAGAAACGTTTAATCCACTAGTCTCGCACATCTCTAGTAACCATCATGGTAACTAAGTTGTAAAAATGGTTACTATTTAACATGTAAATGACATTATCACACTATAATCATGTTAACATGCATATTGGTTACATCTTCTGGGGCTATACTTTTGAAACTAAGTTTTAAAATATTTTAGTGTGCTTAACTTGTATTGAACCCAAAATATTGCTTCGAAAACGTTCCAACTACTGCAATTCAAAGAAATTTCCCAAAGTTCAAGCTATATTGAGACACATGCATAAGTGTAAACTGTACAATAGAACCTTCTTTGTGTTGAACTACAGGCTATACATTGTAAACTGACAGTTGCATCACCATAGTGATCCCATGGGATGTGCATACTACGAAATGAGAAATACCATTTCCGTTTGATGGCCAACAGGCCCCAGTTTGTTACCAAAGCAGGCCTTAAATTCA
Organism: Moxostoma hubbsi; assembly: GCA_032164185.1. NCBI lineage: Eukaryota > Metazoa > Chordata > Actinopteri > Cypriniformes > Catostomidae > Moxostoma > Moxostoma hubbsi. The sequence goes on from JAVLUX010000050.1 coordinate 4,016,033, forward strand.
TTTACAATGTGCAGGGCAGTAAACTGACAAATAACTACACAAACAGGAACAGAATAGTCAATTTATTTACCTTTACAGATTTTGGACTGTGCTAATAAAAAAAATCCAATACAGACAAGGGGCTCTTTACATGATATCTGAGTACAGGTACCATCCAACAAAGTTATTAAAAGTCACCATATTGAATTATCTGTGTGTGTGATAGCTGGAACACAAGCTAGACTATAAGATATTGTCTGCGTTATCCTTCACAATGCCTAACCATTAAAAATAATTACACAACAGAGAGCATTTGTATGCCCTGTTGAGTATGTCAAGTCAATTTTCGACCTGTTTGCAGTGAATATCACCCTTAACACGGTGCAAATCTACAGGTGATAAGAGCCATTGATTCACATTGGGAAACTTTTTCCAGAAGGTCTCAGTAAGTGCTGAACGACCTTATAAAACCTTAAAACACAGCACAAAATTCATGAAATTGGCATTTTCAAGAGGAAAACCCCAATAATTAGCATTTTAAAAAAGTCAACCCTTACAAAAAAACAGTACTGTGGAGATATACACTGCAGCCAGAAGTTTGGAATAATGTACAGATTTTGCTCTTATGGAAAGAAATTGGTACTTTTATTCACCAAAGTGGCATTCAACTGATCACAATGTATAGTCAGGACATTAATAACGTGAAAAATTACAATTACAGTTTAAACTTCTGGAAATACTTCAAAGTGTTCTCGTCAAAGAATCGTCCTTGTGCAGCAATGACAGCTTTACAGATCTTTGCCATTCTAGCTGTCAGTTTGTCCAGATACTCAGGTGACCTTTCACCCCCCACTTCCTGTAGCACTTGCCATAGATGTGACTGACTTGTCGGGCACTTCTCAAACACCTTACGGTCTAGCTGATCCCACAAAAGTTCAATGGGGTTAAGATCCATAACACTCTTTTCCAATTATCTGTTGTCCAAAGTCTGTTTCTTTGCTCGCTCTAACTTTTTCTTTTTCTGTTTCAAAAGTGTCTTTTTCTTTGTAATTCTTCCAATAAGTCCTCCTGAGTCTTCTCTTTACTGTTGTACATGAAACTGGTGTTGAGCGGGTAGAATTCAATGAAGCTGTCGGCGGAGGACATGTGAGGCATCGTTTTCTCAAATTAGAGAATTTCTTTTTTTGTACATCTGGCCTTCCACATCTCTTTCGGTCCTTGTTAGAGCCAGTTGTCCTTTGTCTTTGAAGACTGTAGTGTACACCTTTGTATGAAATCTTAATTTTTTGGGGCAACTTCAAGCATTGCTGTATAACTTCATTCCTCAAAACAAAGATTGACTGATGAGTTTCTAGTGAAAGCTGTTGCCATTTCTGACCTTAAGACATGTCAGTCTATTGCATACTGTGGCAACTCAAAAACAAAGACAATGTTAAGATTCATTTAATGAACCAAATAGATTTCAGCAGTGTTTGATATAATGGCAAGTGATTTTCTAGTACCAAATTAGCAATTTAGCATGATTTCTCAAGATGCTGGAAATGGAGCCTGTCTAGATTTTATCAAAAATGACTTCTTTTTTTTTTTTTTTTTTTAAATAGTGACGTTGCTGTTTTTTTACATCAGTAATGTCCTGACTATACTTTGTGATCAGGTGAATGCCATTTGGTGAATTAAAGTACCAGTTTCCTTCTGTACATCAACAAAATGTACATTATTCCAAACTTTTGGCCACCAGTGTATAAGTATAATGATGTATCAGAATAGTCAAATACATTCACCATGGTACTAATATTGTACTTCAAAAACAATATTGACATTTTGTGTAATTATTATAATTAGATTAGAATAAAACGGTGTTTACTTTTTTTTTTTAATGATCTAAAACAGTACTAGCAATTATTATGGTGCATGTCCACAAATCATGGTAGTATTACAGACATACTCCAAAACCAATACCAATAAAAAAGGTAGTTTAAAGTTAAAGCAAGCAGTAAACAAACTATTCTGTGATGACATAAGAACAGGCCATTGATGTGGATTGTGACTGAGAATTTCTGGCGAACAAACTGTTAACAAGATATTTATACTGTAGAACAACGCGAAATGTGGCTAAAAAAATTAACAAAGCATGTCTAAATTCAACGACAGACTGGCTGACTCGTTTCGCTTACCTGGGTTCGGGAAGGATTATTTTCTTGCTCGCCCGGGCCGCTGGAGTCGATTTACTCTTCTCCATCGCCATCAGGTAGCTGACATCGGCGAGAACCGCTTCGAGGTCCGCCATCTTCAAGCTCTCTGGGTCGAACCGAGTCGCTAACGGTACCAGAACCAGCCGTGAAAGAATGCGCACGCGGGGCGCGGAGGCGCTCAGACGGGCGGACTCAGCACGAGACGAGCGCGGGAGCTGTGACGGAGGTGATGATGATGCGCGAGCGAGGCGCGAACATCGGGGGTTTTATTTTATTATTTCCTTTATTGTCGCGAGCCCCTCAGAAATCAGCCATCGTGGCTAACACAGGCGAAAATGGTATAAAGTAAATAATAATAAATAAAAACTCGAAATTTGTCGATATTGATGAAGCAACGTCGCCTTCAGGTCCAGTCTAGCAGCAGAAATGGCTTGTTTCAAAGAGGAAGGATATACATGGCATGCCTTTCGGGTCGGGAAATATCCAAAACAACAATTCTAGATGCTGATAACGATAAAGCAATGCTTGCCTGCAGATGCCCACCACCACCTCCACCAACCCACCCCCTTTGGGTGAGTGTAACGCGAGAAACCCACCTGCTAGTGTAATGACCATCCAAAAAAATACATAAATGACAAGTTAATTTGAGGCACCGTGCATGCTAATGCGGTGGCACGTTAACTACAATTACATGCAAACTGGCCTTGTGTGTTGCAAATGAGATCAAGCCCCACAACGTCAAGAAAAACTCCTCGAATCAAAAACAATTGCGCCCAAAACAACGCAATCCCATTCAAATCAATACGCACATTGGTATAGCAAACAACGCCTATAAGGGAGGATATTTATATATGTGGTATCTTTAAGATATTAAAAAATAAAAAGCAAGCCAGCTCGCTGCAAAAAAATGAGAAAAAAAATCACAAAGAGGTGAAAATGGACGACTTGTGTGCGCCAATATTTTGCAGCGCTTCCCTGTTTAATCACATTTGCCAGCTGACAGCAGCACACAAACGCACCACAAATAATAAAGGTAATATGTATCTTCTTCTTACAACGCGGTAAAATGGTGGAAATCTGAAGCCCAATGGTTTAGGTGCGACACGGTTTAGACTATTTCCTGAATATGAAAAATGTAAAAGAAAAATACAAGAAACCAGTTGAGTAGGTTTAATATCCGCCAAGATCTTCAGCATTTGTGTGTATATATAGGATGTGCATGTAAATGTGTATATCCTGGTCGTATCACAATTTATGTAGGTTGATGGTTGAGATCTGTCTGTCCCTCCTCTTTCTTTTGCTTTGCTATAAAGCTCTGATCCGATATGTTGCACTGATCTCACAAGCCAATTAAAGGGCCAAAATTAACGCCTAATAATTAATCAAACTGGCAGATGTTTTTGTTTGAATTCAAATCTGCATTTAAGCCCATTGCAGCGTTAAAATGGCTTGTGCAATGAGACAGTTTGCCTGCTTGTTTTTTTTTTATTATTTAATTTTATTAATTAAATGAGATATGTGCTATAAGCAAGAATGGTTGAAACATCGCTCTACTGTAACCTACAGACGAGAGGGGGGCGCTAGAAAAGGAAATAAGCAAATGTGAACGAAAGCAATCCGAGTTTCCTTTTTCTAAAAAAATAAAATAAATAAAAATCGTGATGGTGCCACAAAACGTTGTCCGATGAAACAACAAGGCTGAAACATACACACAAACAGTTACTGTGATGTCGGTCCACAAGAAGTAAATAGAAAGAGTTTGCCCTGAAATATCTGTGCTAGATCATGCGGAACTTCACATGTACGGCTGTGCGTCTCAAACGCAAGCTTGTATGGACGAAACTGTGAGTTTCATAAGAACAACAACACGACGTGGCTTTTAACCCCAATATGCTTCTTCACGACCCGTTCTGGCGTTTGCAACGTACGTTCCTCCGGGAGACGGTTTTGATTTTGATTGATCGACGTTATTGCCGAAAGAAACGACTCTTTTCTTTTCCATCAGTGTTTGAGTCGAAGATCCAAGTGTTCGTCTCTTCCGACATCGTTCAACAAAAACACAATATCCGTCCACATAAAACCCTCCCGTCCGATTCAGTTCAGATCCACTGGGAAAGGATGCCTCTTGATATTTTCCCGTGATTAATCCAGATGGGAATATATTACTATTTTACAGGTTTTTTTTTTTTTTTAGTGCTTGGTGTGAGCTGAGCCCCCACGGCGCGTCGTGAAGTAAAATTCAGGCTCTTCTCAGAGCTACACTTCCTTCTAGTGAGGGGGTTCAACGCAAAACACGGCACTGGAGTAGCAAAACTAGGCACTGGAGTAGCAAAACACGGCACTGGCGAGGCAAAACATGGCACTGGCGAAGCATAACACGGCACTGGAGTAGCAAAACACGGCACTGGTGTAGCATAACACGGCACAGGAGTAGCAAAACTCGGCACTGGCAAAGCATAACACGGCACTGGAGTAGCAAAACCAGGCACTGGCGAAGCATAACACGGCACTGGAGTAGCATAACACGGCACTGGAGTAGCAAAACACGGCACTGGTGTAGCAAAACCAGGCACTGGCGAAGCAAAACACGGCACTGGTGTAGCAAAACCAGGCACTGGCGAAGCAAAACACGGCACTGGAGTAGCAAAACCAGGCACTGGAGTAGCAAAACACGGCACTGGCGAAGCATAACACGGCACTGGAGTAGCAAAACACGGCACTGGAGTAGCAAAACACGGCACTGGCGAAGCATAACACGGCACTGGAGTAGCAAAACACGGCACTGGTGTAGCAAAACACGGCACCGGTGTAGCAAAACACGGCACCGGCGAAGCAAAACACGGCACTGGAGTAGCAAAACCAGGCACTGGCGAAGCAAAACACGGCACTGGCGAAGCATAACACGGCACTGGAGTAGCAAAACACGGCACTTGTGTAGCAAAACCAGGCACTGGCGAAGCAAAACACGGCACTGGAGTAGCAAAACCAGGCACTGGCGTAGCAAAACACGGCACTGGCGAAGCATAACTCGGCACTGGAGTAGCAAAACACGGCACTGGAGTAGCAAAACACGGCACTGGTGTAGCAAAACACGGCACTGGAGTAGCAAAACCAGGCACTGGAGTAGCAAAACACGGCACTGGAGTAGCAAAACACGGCACTGGCGAAGCATAATACGGCACTGGAGTAACAAAACCAGGCACTGGTGTAGCAAAACACGGCACCGGCGAAGCAAAACACGGCACTGGAGTAGCAAAACCAGGCACTGGCGAAGCAAAACCAGGCACTGGCGAAGCATAACTCGGCACTGGAGTAGCAAAACACGGCACTGGCGAAGCATAACTCGGCACTAGAGTAGCAAAACACGGCACTGGTGTAGGAAAACACGGCACTGGAGTAGCAAAACCAGGCACTGGAGTAGCAAAACACGGCACTGGCGAAGTAAAAAATGGCACCGGAGTAGCAAAGCACAGTACCGGTGTAGCAAAACACCGCATGTCGAGTCTTTCACTGGAGTAGTCATTTCTTTCGGCAATAACGTCTTTGAGATGAGTTTGAGACGCACAGCCGTACATGTGAAGTTCCGCAAACTCTATTTACTTATTGTGTACCGACATCACAGTAACTGTTTGTGTGTATGTTTCAGCGTTTCATCAGACCATGTTTTGTGGCACCATTGCAAATTTTATTTTTTTTTTTAGAAAAAGGAAACTCGGATTGCTTTCATTCACATTTGCTTATTTAATTTTCTAGCGCCCCCCTCTCGTCTGTAAGTTACAGTAGAGCGATGTTTCAACCGTTCTTGCTTATAGCACATATCTCATTTAATGGAGTAGCAAAACACAGCACTGGAGTAACAAAACCCGTCACTGGAGTAACAAAACGCGGCACTGGAGTAGCAAAACACAGCACTGGAGTAACAAAACGCGGCACTGGAGTAACAAAACCCGTCACTGGAGTAGCAAAACCCGTCACTGGAGTAACAAAACGCGGCACTGGAGTAGCAAAACACAGCACTGGAGTAACAAAACACAGCACTGGAGTAACAAAACGCGGCACTGGAGTAGCAAAACACAGCACTGGAGTAGCAAAACACAGCACTGGAGTAACAAAACGCGGCACTGGAGTAGCAAAACACAGCACTGGAGTAACAAAACACGGCACTGGAGTAGCAATACACGGAACTGGAGTAACAAAACATGGCACTGGAAAAGCACAACCAGACGGGACCGGACTCCATTGGATCTGGACATGAAATAAACACTCAAGGAAAGATGACACTGGACTGTGAAAGAGCCTTGAATCTCTGTCCGTTTTATTTTAGAGACTTTTGTGTAAAATATAGGTTTAATTTTATATTGCCTATCCTAAAACCCTTATATATGTTGTTAAAAATTTTATTTTTTCCTTCATTTTGTTTGCCTCTTGCTTTTCAATATATCTGTATTTGACTACAGGCATAACAAATGAAAAGCATTTGAAATTTCGAATCCTACTAGTGAATGATATCCTCGTGCATATTAATTAGATCGTGGTGACGTTGCTTGGTAACCTTCCTCAAGCGTCCAGTCAGGTTACCTTATTAATATTCATGAGCCACGCCTTACCCATAAAAGCATTATTTAATTCGCTGTCTGACAAACGCCCACTTACCTCGCAACGAATCAGTTAAGCATGTACGTCACATTACGTAATTAATATTCATGAGGCATGCCTACGTCATAGTAGGATTCTATGAGGTGGTATTGCTGGCTGCGAAATGTTATCCAATATATCCATGCAAGCGCATCCCACCTCCTTTATCAACACCGCATCAACAACAAAGTGTTTTATTATTTTGGCATGTCTTTTTTTTTTGGTTCCTGCAACACGTACGATTTAAGATGACAATTTAAACTTATTTTTAAGTGCAGATTAAGTAATGTTTTGGAGAGTATTTGTTTATTTAATGCAATAAAGAGTGTAATAAAAATATTTAGTTCCTCATTAGAATTCATTATAATACTGCAGACCTGTCTTGGCTCTAATAGTTTGGCTGGTTAGTTTATTGCTCTCCCTGGCGGAAAATAGATGGAACTACATTGTTTCATTAAAAAAAGATACCAAATGACCAAAGTGCTGGCACAGAGCAGAGGCGCAAAAAACCTGTAGGCTATGCATGCAATGCATAGGGGAGCCATATAAAGGGGGGGCACTGGCGGCACACTAAGGGGGCACAATGAGAGAGGGGGCGCCAATGCAAGTGTTGCATACACCTTTGAAAATGGGTAGTTGCGCCACTGGAACAGAGTATACCTGCATAGGTGCTTATTAGCTGGGTACTGATAAAAGGTTCCCTCTAACATCAATTTTAAACCATTTGTAATAAAAGCATACTATGTTTTTTCCCCTGTCATTTTTCAATATCCATACAAAGATACTTAATGGCCTGTTTGAAAAAATGTCCAGTTTGGTTACAACATAAGCTTTCATCACTGTAACTTTGAGGTTTTATTAAATGTACCCTTTTGGACAGAGATCTATAACAGGAGGTCAGTGAAGTTTAAGAAAGACAATTTATTTAGCATCGGGCAGAAAGGGGCATGAGAGTTTTGGCAGGGAGAGGGACAGGAAGAAATCGGTTACTGCTGGATACGGCGGATGGACTGGATCTGAGGGGTCTGGGAATGGGAGCCAAACTCTTTGAACTGTTTGTACTCCCCACAGTGGCGATCACACTCCATGATGTACTGGTATCCACGATAACCGGGGAACTGGTAGCACACAAACCTGTTGCATGCAGATTTAAAAAAAGACAGTGGTGAACAATCCAATACTTGATCAGATGCTTAAAGTGTACTCAGTCATTTTTTTACCCATTAAAAAAGTTTCACTACTAAAGAAATTAATTGTAATTTTGAAACATATGTACAGTAAGTGTGATGAACAGGAGGGCATGGCCAGGCCGTGACGGAGCATGGCCGGCGCTGAATCAGCTGATTAGCGGGAGAGCAAGATAAAGGGCAGCCGGAGACACCAGTTCAAGAGAGACGCATGTGGCCGCACTGCATGTTTGTTTATGTTGGTTTTAAGTTGAGTTTGACATTTATGTTTACTGTTCAGCCAGTCCCCTCCTCCTCCTTGCCCATACTTTTACTGTTACAGTAAGAAATCATGACCACTCACATGAGATGAGGTCTCTAGTCATATAAGTAAGTAACCTTATAAAAGCTGTTTTATTCTACATGAGGCAGGGGTGCCCTCATGGGGGCTGCCATTTTAGAATCACATGACCAGCTGAATACTACTCGCTTAATCTCAGCTACCGTCTTGTTATTGAACACTTTCACTCTTGGATTAAATGAATCATGGCTGATTGTGAATAGTGAATTTCAACAATGGCATCTGTAAATGAAAACTATTGATTTTGAATAATGCTGCATCCAAACTACAAGGTGTTACTGTAAGTCCAAGATGATACATTTAAAAAAATAAAACAGATTTTAACCACAAGAAAAAGTGCCAGTGTCTCTGCATATTTAAGGTAAAGACCGTTTTAGGACTTTTTAATGCAAATGAAAGATCGTCATTACAAAGCACTTTTTTTTCTTTCTGATTTTCTCCCCAATTTGGAATGCCCAATTCCCAATGCGCTCTTCCTCGTGGTGGCGTAGCGACTCACCTCAATCCGGTTGGCGGACGACAAATCTCAGCTGCCTCCGCGTCTGAGACTGTCAACCCGTGCATCTTATCACTTGACTTGTAGAGCACGTTAACGCGGAGACATAGCGTGTGGAGGCTTCACGCCATTCTCTGCGGCATCCATGTATAACTCACCACGCGCCCCACCGAGCGAACCACAACATAGCAACCCCTTTATGGGTTACCCCATGTGAATCTACCCTACCTAGCAACCAGGCCAATTTGGTTGCTTAGGATACTTGTCTGGAGTCACTCAGCACACCCTGGATTCGAACTCACGACTCCAGGGGTGGTAGTCAGCGTCAATACTCGCCGAGCTACCCAGACCCTTTTTTTTTTTTTACATTTGACCTGTATGACTGGTATTGATAAGATTTTTTTTTTTTTTAAGCATTTTTATAATGTTATATATTCTGAGATGGCTTAAAAATCAGACTTTATGGAAAAAACATTATATGGACAAAACAAAAATTGCTATTTTATTTTATTTTAGAACAACAAACTAAAATAACAATAGTAAAATACTGTCTAGTTAAAATATTCTAGTTAAAATAATTAAGGCATGTTTTTCTCTAACAGGCTTTCAGTAAACACCCCAAATACCATATTACTACATTAATGGTTTACTGCACTACCATTAGGGCACGGTAAAAAAGATCTCAATATCGAACTCTTAAAATCACAAAATTGATAATTCAGTTTCATTTTAAAGACTAATTGATCCACATAGTTTGGGGCCTGTTGATAATCTTTTTATTTTATTAATATTTTTAGATTGAACAATGTTAGAAGCTTCCCTGTGTAATTTACATTAGCTGAGAATATCCTTAATGTGTAAGCAATATTGATATTATAACTAAATTACACCTAAATTAATCAGAATCTAATCAAATCGTATCAAAAACGGAATTGAACACTTTACTACAAATACTTTTGAAAGACTTGCAGAAACCAGACTTTTTAGCTAAATTTAAGCGAAAAAGATAGGTCCAATTAGATACTCACGCTCCGGACTGAACACGCAGAGAACCCACTTCGTTGTTGCACCATCCCATGGCCTGCAGAGAGGGGTAGTCATCACTGAGCTCTCCCTTACGGCCCAGGAAGTTCTCCTTCTCATAAATTGTCATTCTGCACTCCCTGTGGTTCTATGTAGAGTTCATTCAAAAGTACTGTCAGTCAATGAAATGGAGCATCTCACCACAAAAACAAAACAATAATAGTCCTATTTACTGTTTGAATTTACTGTTTTTAACTTGCTGGTTTAAATATGAATTAATAACTTAATAATAACCCTACTGTACATTAACAATCAATAATGACTGCTCTGGATATTGTACTGAAGATACTGTACTAATGCAACCGATACATTGCAAAAGAGGCTTCTGTTGAAAATAGGTTTATCAACTAAATGAAGTCATAAAAGTCAGGATGGCTCTTTTTTGAAGTGGTCTGAAACACAAGACTGAAAAATTAGATGCTTTGTAAACTTACAGCGCAGGAAATAGGTCTAAAAGAGGTCATCCTCTCGATGTGGTAAGCATTGCTTCCCCCAAAGGCATCGCACTGAGGGTACTCTCCACGCTCCAGCACAAACTGCTGACCCTGGTAAGAGCCGTGCTCGTAGCCAACCCACCTGTTGAAAAGCAAATGTTAAAGACAAGAGTATGGATAGCACTTGTGTAATTTATGCTACAGACATGAATGATATTTCAAATCACATGGCTTGTAAGGAAGAGTTGTGCTTTTAGTTTTCTCAGCCATATGACTTTTTAACCTGGGTGACAAATTCCCATAGACTTACACTGAGGAAGGGACCCGAGCCATATCGGCCAGAATATCAGAGAGAAGTGGGGGTGGGCTCTTTTAACTTGGGCAAGTAAACAACTGCCCTAAAATAACCTGGCATTCATCTAGTCACCACTCAGAACCCCCTAACAACCCCTTAGCAACATGATAAACACTCAGCACACTTTAGAATTCACATAGCAACACCTTGGTAACCACTCACAACACCATAGCATCATGTCAAAAAGCACCACTCGAAAATTCTTCAGATATTGTAAAAATTTAGTTCTAGACTTCATCTTTTTGAGGTTTAAAGCAGCAGATTTTCAGATTATCTTGTTGTCGACATTTTTTAGCTTTTCATATTTATTGCGATACCAAGGCAAATCATGGTTTGTGTGACCTTTGCATACATTGAAGTTTAACAAAGTCACTGGTGGACACATTCTCCTCGAAGACTACGGTGGTTAAAAAAATTACCCAATGAGATATTTTGCACAGATTGAAAGAGAAAATACTCACGCGCCACTCTCCACTCTCAATGAGCGAATGGTCTCAAAACCGAACTCCATGACATTGCAGCACTCAGAGGTGAACTCGTGGTGGCGACCCTGGAAGCATTCCTCATCATACACGATGATCTGGAAGACAGAGGTTGGGCACCTTTAAATATTTCAAGGGCACAATTAAAGATCTGCATTTTGGGGAGATGATTAAATGGGATATGAAATAACTTGAAGTACCAGAGGAAGTTTTTGGAGAGATACATACTTTGAAGTATTGCGACAGTTGAGACATTTGAGCCGACAAAGTAGGAATTTTAGTGTCAAATTATGACTAAATTCAAAGGATATCTCAGTTCAAAGTATTTCTGAAAGTACTTGCAAATATGTTTTGGAGTTATGTAAGTTTCTGAAAATAAATCTTGTTTTGAGTGACAGCTCAATGTCAAGCATACCTTCCAATGTCCAGAGAACTTGGTGCAATGGTGAGTCATCTTGTCTGTGTTGAAAACAATTGTCAAATTGGTACAAGCAGTTCATAGTTGCACAGATTAAATGTATAATTAGTCTATTAGACAAATTGCATCCCATTTCTTGCTATAACTACAAAATATAATGATGACAAGCAAATGTCCAATGCAAACCAGTGAACCAGCATCCCACAAAAGTTCACCAACACTAACATGTGCACAAAAAACTTGTAGAATGCATAAAATGTCACAAACAAACATCATACCATGATGGTGCTACCACCAAATATGGACATATCCAAAGCAAAACATGCAAAAAGACTAAACCACAACTTCCCAAATGTTGGAAAAGCATGCAGGTGACCAACTAAATTAGACTTTGTTTAAAGCAAAATTTGGCATGCATGCTATTTTGATAACATATATTTTGGTAACATATGACCATTAAAGTCATTCTCAAGTTAACAGACCAAACAGGATTGTCTCTCTAAAAGAATTTAAAGGCAAAAATAAGGCCATGACACCTGATGTTGATATCTATAACTCCACCCTTGCCTAGGAGCAGGACTGGTGGCAGTATAAATGTGTTTGAGGGAGGTGGGCACGGAGAACAGGGCCGGCAGTGGCTGTTTACAAGGGGTGGGGAGCCGAAGCAAGAGCAGACAAGAACTCACCTCGCTTCGATGCCCTTGGGATGTCCTGATGTGAGAGTGAGAGCTGGCATGTGCATCTACCCTTTTAAAGCCTCCCCTGGCAAAGGGCCCAATAAAAGCCCCGGCTCAGCAGCGAGGGAGGGGCCTGCCATTGTCTGGCTGACAAAGGAGGGGTTAAATCTATACAGCTGTAGAACTGCAAACACCACAGTATTACCAGGGCCAATCTATGCATCCAGGCCTATATTTGTGTATGGACCTGGACTTACAAGTCATACACACATACAGTATATGTTTAGGGTTGGCGGTGATCTGAGACAGTGACGTGTAGCATGGGAAGGTGGAGTTGAAATGTGGTAGTTTTGGCTCCGATCCATTTTGATGCTGTTGTTTTGGCTCAGTAAATGCGAGTACTTGTGAGTGGGTGTGAAAAGAATGATTAACAGCAGAGGTTACCACCTGTTTTATTGTATTCCGTAATGTACCTGGAGGTTCAAATACATCATTGGATGTTATTAGGACATCATGTCCTAAAAGAGACTTTGTTTTGCTGTATGAAATATTTATACATTTCACAATGTGTTGTATGCAATAGCTTATTTTGGGAATAACAAATGTGCAATTAAAAATGACATTGACATTTAGCATGAAAGCACTGCAGTCTGCAATCTTTAGCCATTCACCATCCAGCTCTCATTTGACAAAACAATAATAATAATAAAATATTGAAGTGCATAAATGACTCTTTATCAACTTTCACCCCACTGTACGCTGCCCTCTAGTCTGGTGGCTCAGTGGGTAGCACTGTTGCTTCACAGCAAGAAGGTCCCTGGCTTGAGTCCCGGGTCTTCCAGGGCTTTTTTGTGTGGAGTTAGCATGTTCTCCCAGTGTTTGTGTGGGTTTCCTCCAGTTTTCCCCACAGTCCAACATGGGAATTGGAAACTCTATATTGCCCATAGGTGTGAGTGAGATTGTGTATGTCTGAGTGTTGTCCTGTGATGGACTGGCCACCTGTCCAGGGTGTTTCCCTGCCTTTAGCCTACGACAGCTAGGATAGACTCAAAATTGTATTATTCCAAATATTGAAGCAGTTTAAAACAAGATTGAAGTTGTCCAATCAACAGGTGTTGCTGGTTTCACCTTCTCTACCACTCTATATTTTTGCTACTTCCATGGACCTTGTTAGGGAAGTTGCACCAAAATAACTATTTAACATATTTAACATTAGCAAACAAATAGATAACCTTTAAATTAGGGCTTTCAATCGCTTAAAATGTTTAATCGAATTAATTACATGGTGTCCCGTTTAATTAATCGCATATACAAATATTTGCTGAGAAAGCCCCTCGTATAACAATAATTAAATATATAATGATTATACATATTTATATCAATATATAATTATACATAGTTATCTTTAAATATTAAAAGATTATATATATATATATATATATATATATATATAAAATATTCAGATAATTAAAATGCATGACATTCTTGTGGCAGAAGACTCAATCATTGATAAGACAAAAAGCGGCTTTAGAATACAATATATTGTTTACTACCATATTATTGATCATAAGTCAATCATTGACACACAGTTCACAGCAATCCATTTCACAAGTGAATTTGTCAATCAGTTGGAGATTTATTATGAGGGCTTGTTTAAGGACCCGTCAATTTACACCTGCAACAGACGTTTTTTTCTAAATGAATGCTTACAAAACTTTTACATGTAGAGCCAAGAGGTATATTAAAACAAACAACAACAATAAGGAAAATAAATAAATAAACAGTTTAATAAAAATATCAAATTGTTTACATATTTCAATACACTTAACAGCTTTCTTGTTACTCAAATTAACAATTAACTATAAAACTAATGGTTTATAACCACCATACTTACATTTATGAATACTAAACTTTGCCAAAAAAAGTGTCATAGCTAAAAAAAAAAAAAGGAATAAAACATTTTCAAAACAAAGTTGAAAGTTGGGAATGATATGATCTCTAACAATCTTGCAGAAATAAGACCAAAAACAAGTCGACTCGGGACAACTCCAAAATAAATAACAAATTTTTTATATCGAATATATCGACATCACAATTAAATCTCTCTACAAGAAAATAATTAGTGAGGTAGTACTTATAAATAAGTTTGAAGGAAATTTCTTTGATTTTATTCGTGATTAAATATTTATGGGTAACTTCCAAATTTTGGAAGTCCAGCCACACCCTGCGTCAGACATGCTTGTGTAGCGTCTCGGGTGTGTTGCATTATAAACATAAAATGTTTACATCATGGTGTTAAGTTAAATATAGTTTAATACTCAATCTTTAAACATATCTTGAGAACCCTTAGTTCACATTTGCGCTCCGAGTGTTTTGAATGCAAGAACGTAACGCATGTTTGTGTTGTTCCTGCTGAAGGGTTGTTTTGTTCACTGTATAAACTGTGTGTTGCTCATACAGCTGAAATTTCAATTACTGCCATCTGGAGTAAACAGGTGGTACTACAAGCATTTCTCAGGAATCTTCCTTATTATGGTCGGGGGGAAGTGCAATTAATTCCGTAAATTTTTTTTTAACGTGGTATTTTTAAAAAATTAATCACACTGTATTAACACGTTACATCGACAGCCCTACTTTAAATATTTTTAGGAAAACAAATAATTTGAGCCATTTACAAGCCTTAAATGTGATAGTAAACATTTGTGCTAAAGTTGATTATTTCTTATATAGACAATATACAGCAGATAAGCATTCATATTTGCTGTTTTTATAAATAAAAATACAGAAATCTTATTCGGTGTATTTATAAAAATTGCAGGCAATTCAGTCTCATTACTGTGACAAAACAACTACAGCTAAAACAAGCTTAGTATTTTAGGCTGTCCCTCATTTATTATTTTGCTTTTAAAAATTATGTATTATCATTCAATAAATCAGTAAAGAGAGATGGACACAAAATACACTGAAGTTGTTACAGTGTTGTTGCAGCATTCATTTGGGAAGATCGTGGCTCTATATCTCAGATTGAGCCGGTTCAATGAGTGCCTGCAAGATCATGTGGAATTCCATCTGGGATCTTTTCATTGCATAACAATGCCGTTCACAAACTATTTGCCATAAAACAAACAACATTTAAAGACACAAGAACTATTTAAAATATACCACGGTACATGTCATATTAAATTAATTCTAAAGAATCATTAAAAATGTAATGATGGTAAACAGATGTTAGAAAGAGCATATACGCTCATGAAACATGATACACATACATACTTTATATTCTACCTTTTATATTATATTTAATATACTGTATATTATAAACTTTTACTTAGATACATTATATTTCATATTTTCACATAATCCTTAACTTTGTTGCTATCCTTTCATTCTTTTATGTAAGTTATACAAAAGCACAATTAATGTGAGATACAGGTATAGCATTTCACTGCCACAACATGTATGTTTATGTAACAAATGAAAGACTTGTATTTTATTTGCCACGTTGTTATGCGACAAATAATATTGCTAAATGCTTGCTAAGTAATTTGTATCTGTTCATTCTCTTGCAACTTTGCAAGATTTAAACAAACCCATACAAATGCTGTTAGCATCAGTGTAATCCAACAGACCATATTTCTTATGAAAGTCAGGCAAAGTCAGAGAACATGTTAAAAAGCTCAGTAGAAAGGATTAGCTTTACCTGACCTCTGACCTGTGAATACCTCTCGTTCATATGTAGCCTATAGCACAGAGCACCTAGGAGGTGAAAGTGCCATTGTCAGGGCTTTCCATTGACAGTAAAATGCTTACAGGCACAGCAGGGAGAGCGTTCTGGTCTATGCAATGACCATGCGGCTTTGGCACAGGCAAACTCTGATGACGGGGTGCTTCTATTGTACGCCAAGCCTCTCTACACTCACCTTGCCAGGGTATAAAAGGTTGAGCAGTGGTCAGAGGGGCCAGCACGAGCCAGCCAACCCAGCAAGTCACAGCTGTACTCAAGCAGGTAAGAGGCCAGCAAACACAAATGCATCCAAAAAGGATACAGCAAAAGTGTTCCCAACTTATTCTACAGCTGGGATTCCCTTTCGTACCTGCCTTGATTTTCAAGGCAATCACAATTTATGGATGCAGTAGGGAATCACCCTGGATTCACTTATTTTTCATGCTATTTTTGTAGTTGGAGATTGATAGCAACCATTTGAAATATAATCCCAAAGTCCTACCATCCCTCACCCTAACTCCATTCAAATCTGTCAGGTCTTCAAATGGATTTCCCCACTCCCATCACACTGGCCTTGTACAGATATTTTGAGTATATCCAAAAATGTCAAGCCTCGTGACCTTTCCCACCCTTTGCTCTCTCTCCCACAGACGTTCTTGAACTCCTACATCATGTCTCAGACTGCCAAGTCCGCCACCAACCAAGGCACCGATGCCAAGGACAAGGGAGCTCCTGCCCCTGCTGCCACCAGCAAGGCCTCCAAGACCGGAGATCCCGGAATGATGGGCAACTACAGAGTAAGTAGCTATGTCTTGACATAAGTTTTGATTGGCATGGAACCTTAAGTAGATGATTAAAGATTCTACTTCTGTAGAGGAACAGCCTAAATTACTACTTCTATTTAATAATGAAACATCCAGTCAAATCAGAATGACCTATTCATAGAGAGCCACTTTCCAAGTTTAGTTCCAACACATCATGCTGTGAAAATTAAGTAAACCCAAAGACCTTGATTATTTGGTTCAGTTGCATTTGATTCAAGTTAGAGTTAAACTCTACAGGAAAGTGGCTCTCCAGGAGCATGAATAAGTAACCATGAGCTAAATTGCTAAATGGTGTTCTAAATGATAGTCTTGCCCGAGCCCAATTCCAAGTGTCTTCATCTTCCTGAACTCTTGCAGATCTTCCTGTTCGACCAGGAGAACTTCCAGGGCAAGATGATGGAGGTCCAAAACGAGTGTATGAACGTTTGTGAACGCGGAATGGACAGAGTCCGTAGTATCATTGTTGAGTGCGGCCCGTAAGTCACTGTCAAATGGATTCTATCTAATGTGGATGGGAAAAACATAGAGGCTATTTCTAAATGTTGGACATTCCCTGATGAAACATGGATGCCAATGGCAACATCTTTTTCTGACTTGTCGGTACCATCCTTTTCCTCCATACTCATGCTGTTATCCCTCCGTTCCTCTCTTTTTTTCCTCGTCCACGTGTTGCCATCCTCTGTCAACATCTGTCTGGTACACATCTCTCCCTGCTGTCCATGTCTTCAGCTTTGTTGCCTTCGAGCAGACTAACTTCCGTGGTGAGATGTTCATCCTGGAGAAGGGCGAGTATCCTCGCTGGGACACCTGGTCAAACAGCTACCGCAGTGATTGTCTCATGTCCCTCAGACCCATTCGTATGGTATGAACATTTTGGGGCAACACAAATTCTGCATTACACATGTTAAATTTAAATGGATGACCTCAGCAAGCTGTATCATTGAAATTTGTTTTGATGCTTCCAGGATCCCCTGGAGCACAAGATCTGCCTGTATGAGCTGTCCGACTTCAAGGGTAACAAGATGGAGATCCAGGAGGATGATGTGCCAACCCTGTGGGCGCATGGCTTCTGTGACAGAGTGGGCAGCGTGAGGGTTCCTGGTGGAGCGTAAGTACCACGTCAAACTTTAAACACAGGGCCACTTCTAGTGGGCAATAATGTGCTTGATTGATGTACACTGCTGGTCACCAGCATTTGTTTTGGATGCTAGCCAAGACTTCTAAACTAGCTTAACCAGCAAGACCTCCTGACACCATCATAAATTCCCATGCTGATTTCAGCGGGCTTATGCTAGTTTGGTGCTTGTTTCCTTTGTCACCTACCTAAGCCATGCTCTCCACCAACAGAAAAGGCTAGTCAACCAGCATGGCCTTGATGGTGGACAGCGTGGCTAAGCTAGTCCACCAGTTAGACTAGCACTAAAGCAGCCTTAACCCGCCTGAAACAGCATGGAATTTCATATTGGTGTAAGCTAGACATTTCAGCAGGCCAGAGTTTATTAGCATGATTATTAAAACAAGGTACTACAGAGAGCGGTGCAAAAGTACAGACCAATTTGTGTTAAATAATGAGTATGTAACAGGTAGTCTAATAACTATGCTATCTTTTACAAATTCTAACATATTCTTTCTTTTTTTCAAAGTTGGGTGGGATACCAGTACCCTGGCTACAGAGGCTACCAGTATCTGTTTGAGTGTGGTGACTACAGACACTACAACGAGTTCTGCGCCTTCCAGCCTCAGATTCAGTCCATGCGCCGTGTGAGGGACATGCAGTTCCACCAGCACGGCTGCTTCAATCTGACCACCGTTAAACAGTAAACTAACCTTACTGCGGCCTTGTAGCATAGCGATTAACCTTCTCATGGCGCTTTTTAAATCACACTTTCCTTCCTCCCTTTCTCTGACTTCTCTCCTCAGAATAGATTCATTTAAATTGTTCCGGACATCTAACTGACTTTTTATGATGCCAATAATAAACGTGTTTTGGAAAAACAAAAGCTGACTACTCTTTATTTTATTTTAATTTTTTTTATATTTTATTAACACCCCCAAAATAAATAAATAAAAATGCTTGTAACCTTTTGTAAACTTTAATTAGTAACAATAAATAAATATATTTTATTATGCAGAAGTTTGGCTAAATAAATTATCTATGCTTTAAATTATTAAAATCATTCTTCATTTATACTCAAAAAAATTACTTGTACTTTTTAGTAAACTTTAATAAGTAACATTAAAGACATATACACCGATCAGCCACAACATTAAAACCACCTGCCTAATATTGAGTAGGTCCCCCTCGTGCCACCAAACAGCGCCAACCCGCTTCTCAGAATAGCACTCGGAGATGATATTCTTCTCATCACAATTGTACAGAGCGGTTATCCGAGTTACCGTAGACTTTGCCAGTTCAAACCAGTCTGGCCATTCTCTGCTGATCTCTCTCATCAACAAGGCATTTCCATCCGCAGAACTGCCGCTCACTGGATGTTTTTTGGTTTTGGCACCATTCTGAGTAAAACTAGAGACTGTTGTGTGTGAAAATCCCAGGAGATCAGCAGTTACAGAAATACTCAAACCAGCCAGTCTGGCACCAACAATCATTCCACGGACCAAATCATTGAGGTCACATTTTTTCCCCCCATTCTGATGGTTGATGTGAACATTAACTGAAGCTCCTGACCCATATCTGTATGATATTATGCACTGCACTGCTGCCAATTGATTGGCTGAATAGATAATCGCATGGATAGCCAGGAGTTTTAATGTTGTGGCAGATCAGTGTATTTTATTACACAAAAGTGTATAGACTAAAGGAAACCGTTTATGCTTTAAATAAAAAATGTGCAATATCAATTTAATATTTCATCCAGAAAATAGTTTTTTTTCGCAATGTAGAAATATATAATCTGTATGACTATTTATAATATACATATTATATTTAAAATATTTTTTTTATACATTTCGAATTTCTCCTTTAAGCAATTTTATATTTTATTTATGTTTTACCTTTACTCTTTTTTTTTTATTACTCACTCAAAACAAAACAAAAGACCATCATCTTGACGTCATGATCACATGGCACGAGCACACTTTCTCCACTTCCTGTTTGCTGTTACGCAAAAGGAAAGATTAGAGCCAAGATGGCGGCGCTTTTCAAAGCACGGAGAGGTCAGTGTCTTCAATGAATATTACTGCATGTTTACACAAGTGTCACTCACAACTCATCATTAGCAAGTGTATATCGCAGGAAGCATTTTTCAACTACTTTACTAGAGACAATGCAATGACAGCACATAAAATTAAATATACGTCATAAGACTCATATATTGTTTTGCTCTTTATCTGACAGCTGTCTGTTTTATTCCAAACTTAAGTATCACTCCGGTTGGTTCCCATCTTCACTAGAGACACGCTTTGCGCACTTTTATTGTACTATGTAACTAATGATGCATGTACACACACTCATTTTCTAAGTATAAAGCAGATTTGTTTTATTAAAGTCGTTTTCCCCGCCGGTATGACCAGGGGCAGTCTTACCGTGACCTTTTACCTACTTTTACTCTACAGGTTCTGCGCGTTTGTATTGTGCTCTGATATTGTATGGTTCATAAACAAATTTTATTAACAACAAATTACCTAAACCTACCATGTTGATATGGTCTCATGGTATTCTTTAAAGCGTCTTAGAATATTATGTAATTACCACTGTATTACAGTGTAATGCCAACACTGCATTCATTTATACATGCCCTTGCTGATATTGTCCACCTTTCACCACTATACACTGGAGGCCAATGTTGTACAGAGTTTGCTGTTTCGGAAGTAAATTGGTACTTTAATTCACCAAAGTGGCATTCAACTGGTCACAAAGTATAGTCCGGACATTACTGATGTAAAAAAACAGCACCATCAGGATTAAAAAAAATAAAATTATATATATATATATATATATATATATATATATATATATATATATATATATATATATATATAAAATCTAGACAGGCCCCATTTCCAAATTGCTCATTTGGTACTAGAAAATCAGTTGCTTCAGAAAATCAGAAAATCATTGTTTTGAGGAATGAATTTATACAGCAATGCTTGAAATTGGAAAAGATTTCATACAAAAAGCAAGGACAGAAAGAGATGTGGAAGACCAGATGTACAACTAAACAAGAGGATAAGTACATCAGAGTCTCTAGTTTGAGAAATAGACGCCTCACGTGTCCTCCGCTGACAGCTTCATTGAATTCTACCCGCTCAACACCAGTTTCATGTACAACAGTAAAGAGAAGACTCAGGGGTGCAGGACTTATGGGAAGAATTGCAAAGAAAAAGACACTTTTGAAACAGGTTAAAGTGGGTAAAGAAACACAGAGATTGGACAACAGATAATTGGAAAAGAGTGTTATGGATCTTAACCCCATTGAGCTTTTGTGGGATCAGCTAGACTGTAAGGTGTTTGAGAAGTGCCCGACAAGACAGTAACATCTATGACAAGTGTTACAGGAAGTGTGGGGTGAAAGGTCACCTGAGTATCTTGACAAACTGACAGCTAGAATGTCAAGGATCTGCAAAGCTGTCATTGCTGCACAAGGACGATTCTTTGATAAGAATCAGTATTTCAGTAGTTCTGAAAAAAATATATATATTTCAAACTGTAATAGTAATTTTTCACATTATTAACGTCCTGACTATACATCGTGATCAGTTGAATGCCACTTTGGTGAATAAAAGTACCAATTTCTTTCCATAAGAGTGGAATCAAAAACTTTTCAAAAATTCCAAACTTTTCGCCACCAGTGTATATTTTGTCTTTATTCATCAGCTCTGGTCATGGTAGCGGGTCATGGTGCTCGTTATTTGACCCAGCTTGCGGAGTTGCCAGAATTGCATCAAATGATGAGACAGACATGTAGAGACTATGCTCAAAAGGAACTTTTGCCAATCGCTGCCCAGCTGGATAAAGATCACATGTTCCCAGCCAAGCAGGTAAAAGACACATCAGTCATAGAGTTCTATATCATTTAATTGGGCATGTAAGGTTTATTGTAGTAGCCTTTAGTTTTAAAGGTTTAATTTGTTCAGGTACTAGAGCTTGGCGCAATGGGGGTCTTGGCTGTAGAGGTACCAGAGGATCTGGGTGGAGCTGGGATGGATTATCTCGCATACAGTCTCGCCGTGGAAGAGCTCAGCAGAGGATGTGCCTCCACTGGAGTCATCGTCAGTGTGAATAATGTGAGATGCTTTTTATTCTGTCAATGAAAATCTTAATTAATAAATCCTGAACCTTTTGTTAAAGTTGTTGTTAAACAACAAACCGAGCAATCACAAATAGGAAAGATGCTAGAGGTAAAAAAAAAAAGAGTGGCAATATTCTTCTTTGCATTTCTCTCACAGGACTTGTCTGGTTCGTAATTCACTTCAAATAGTTTTGCATTCCCTCACAAAAAAGTGTTGCGTTCCCTTGCAATAGTTTGCAATCTCAGAATCATTTTGGGTTCCCTCGCAATACTTTTATCTATCCTGTATGGAACTATTGTTAATCTGCAAAAATATGGCCATGTAAATGCACAAGCAGCATTCTTACAGGATTTTGAAGAGTGCACATGCGGTAACAGACCGGATAACTGATGTCGTAGGATGGAGCCATACATCATATCAACATGTTCACACAGCGGAAAGAATTTAACTTTCTGGGAGTACAGTAGAAAAAGAATAAAGAAAATACACTATCAACTATCCAAAATAAGTGCGCTACCTATTTAACAATAAATAAGAAAAATCCTTGTATATCTTTTCTCCTGCGCTAGCATCTATTCTACTCCAGCCACTTTGAGAACTTGGCATTGCACTACAGAAGATATTGTTGACTTCTGTATGACAAATTGCTTGTTATGTTCGTCATTTGTAAGTCGCTCGGGATAAAAGTGTCTGCTAAATGACTAAATGTAAATGTATGCAAATGTATGAATAATCTACCTTATTTCTCATAAAATCTAATTTGATATACAGTGCATCCAGAAAGTATTCACAGCACTTCACTTTTTCAACATTTTATGTTACAGCCTTATTCCAAAATGTATTAAATTAATTATTTGACTCAAAATTCTACAAACAATACCCCATAATGACAATGTGATTAACCATATAACCAATAACCATACGTTAACCATGATATTTGTATTAAAACTATACAATACAAGAAAAGAAAAACTATGGTTTATTCTGAAAAAAATAAATAAAACACATGATCAGCTTTCCTATATACAGTCCCAGTACTTTTCCCTTAGTAAGAGGAACGGCACACCTGGCAAAAATTTTCCCTCTTGCATTCGCACACACAAAAGGAACCCCCATTGATGCCATCTAGTGTCGATCATTCTTCTCCTGACATTGTTTGCATGCATGATTTAGTAGCACCTACAAAATCAACAACACTGACGGAGGACGCCAGGATCGGCGCTACACTTTTGTTAGGGTTGTTTAAAAACAAACTGTGGCTGCATCCAAAAACGTGAGCAACTGCCTTGATGCTTAATCAGTTATTGGCTTGAAAGATAGTGCTAATGAGAATGAACCATGATTTTACTATAGTAAACCTGCAGTTTTTCTTTTTTGGTGGTAAGAACCATGATTTTAAAAACAATGGTGCTTGTACCTCAAAGTAACCATAATGTTAATTTTGTAAAACGAACCTTGTTTTGTGGCAGAATGATTAGGAATTTTATTACTATATTTTTTGTTTTACTGTATTATTCTTGTGGTTTTACCACAAATATCATGGTTAAAATATGGTTACTGTTATAAAACCATGACCAATTTTGTGTTAAACTATAGTTACTCTAGTAAAACCGTGGTTAATTTTTGTAATGGATGGATAAAAGTATTGCGATAAAAATCGAAATAATTATAAGGGAACACAAAATGTATTGCAAGGTAATACAAAACTATTTAAGGAAATAAGGGGCTTTGTACCAAACAGAATATTTTATTCAAACATATTCAAACAGGTTTCCCAAACTCTCACCCTGTCTTCCATTGGCTGGACAAACATATAGTCCCACTCCAAACTCATGTCATTGGGGGTATAACTGTCATGAAAATACGACCCCCAAATTTGTGGACAGTTCTTACGAAATTCACCCCCTTATTCAAAATATGTCCTTTTGAAAAATACATCTTCTCTTTTTCTAATTACTGTTATAATTCTATAGGCTTTGCAGCACAAAGCATCATCCTAACATATAGGTTTACACATTTAACACAGAAGCAATCTGTTTACATTTCTGCATTTTAGTCACTCTATCTGGGTCCGATTATGAAGTTTGGCACAGAGGAACAGAAAAAGCAATGGATTACACCATTCACAACGGGGGAAAAAGTGGGATGTTTTGCTCTGAGTGAGCCAGGTAAAAACAACAGCATTTACATGAGCTGTGTTTACTTTATGAAACACTATAAAGCACTGTTTTACTCCTTTACCCTACCACACTTTCCTTCTAATGACTCAGTTGTAGTCTTTTATTGGAATGATTTAGTTTATATATCTATAGATCCAAAGTGTTGCCATGTTTGCATACCATCAATGACACATGCACAATTGAGTATGTCTGCCTCTATAAAGTGTTGTGCTAAACATGTTTATTTTGTTTTAAAGGAAACGGCAGTGATGCAGGTGCCGCATCAACATTGGCGCGGATGGAGGGAGACGAGTGGGTTCTGAATGGAACCAAGGCCTGGATAACCAACTGCTGGGATGCTTCGGCCACGGTTGTATTTGCTACAACAGACAAGAGCCTAAAGCACAAGGTGCAATGTGCATTTTCAATTTTGAATGACCTGATTTGAAAAACATTGATGATGATGTATAATTGTAATAGAATTGAGGAAAAGAGCTGCAGTTATTTGATTTGAATGTGCCTATTTAAACAGTGAATGAGAGCTTTCAAATTAGAAGTAATAAAATATTTATTTTGTTTGTGAATTAATCTGAAAATCAGGGAATTAGTGCGTTCCTGGTGCCGATGCCTCATCCGGGGTTGTCTTTAGGGAAGAAAGAGGACAAACTGGGAATTCGGGCTTCATCCACTGCCAATATCATTCTGGAGGACTGTCGTATCCCACTCGGCAACATGCTGGGAGAAAGGGGAATGGGCTTCAAGATTGCAATGGTATGATTTTAGCACATTTATGTTATTTCTTCTCAAAAATGTAAAAATTGTTCATTTAAACTCAATCTATATCCATTCTTACCATCTGCATTTGATCTACTATAATTGTTTAATTCATGAAGGTTTTGAACCGGTGTTAATCTTGTCAACGAAATTACTGACTAACGTTTTTTTGATTTTGTCATGAGACAAAAAAAAGATGCATCACTACTAATCATATGGTTTTAAAGTAAAACATACTGTTGAGAAAAAATATAATACTGCAAAGATATTAACAATGCACTAACACTGTTTTATACATGTATTTTAAAACAATCTAGTAAGAATTGATTGAAATAATCCAGTCATAGTATTTTGGGGGATTTTCCTACTGAGCACACGTGCAATAAACTTTACTAACATTTTAATTACCTCAATCAAAGGCATCCAATATGTGATATTAATCAGTTATATCCACAACATAAACATATTACAACTTACATCAGCACAGACAAATGAAGTAAATAATTATAGTGAATACGCCGTTTACTTAAAGGGATAATTCACTAAAAGTTTTTAATTCATAATTGACTCACCCTCATGCCATCACTCCCCACTTTTACTTCTACATTCTTCTGTTTTTGGTGATTTGCATTCTTCATGCATATCGCCACCTACTGGGCAGGGAGGAGAATTTATTTTAAAAACAGACTTAAATGTTGATCTTTTTCTCAACTACACTTATATCGCTTCAGAAGACATGGATTTAACCACTGGAGTTTTATGGATTACTTTTATTCTCCCTTTATGTCTTTTTGGACCTTCTGATATCTGGTCACCATTCACTTGCATTGAATGGACTAACAGAGCTGAGATATTCTTCTAAAAATCTTAATTTGTGTTCTGCAGAAGAAAGTCATACACATCTGGGTTGGCATAAGGGTGAGTAAATGATGAGAGAATTGTTATTTTTGGGTGAATGATCCCTTTAAAAATTGGTTCGATCCCCACTGCTGCCACCATTGTGTCCTTGAGCAAGGCACTTAACTCCAGGTTGCTCCAGGGGGGATTGTCCCTGTAATAAGTGCACTGTAAGTCGCTTTGGATAAAAGCGTCTGCCAAACGCATAAATGTAAATGTAAATTATTAAAAAAACGTATAAAAGTAGCTAATACTTCAGTGTATTCATTATTTGCTTTTATTTCAGGAGCTCACTTTTTAGAACAGTTTTCTGATGCTGTTTTATGAAATATTAAACTTTAATTTGTTTGATACGTTCAAAAATTCTAAGTGGTTTATGTGGTGGTTTTTAACTAAAATATGTTATTTTTGAAAGACTACAGTTATATGCCATTTAACTCAAAAGCAAAACTGACTAAAATGGTACTTTTACATTTTGATTTGTACATGACATGAAGTATTTGCTCAATTTAAACGCCATTTTCATCAAAAGACAAAACGTATGACAAAGTCAAAATTGAACAATTTTAACAGCAAACTCTGGACAGTGGGCGGATCGGTATAGCATCACAGGCTCTTGGGATTGCACAGGCGGCGCTGGACTGTGCTGCTGATTACGCTCATAAGAGAACAGCTTTCGGTGCTCCGATTGGGAAACTGCAGGCAATACAGGTAACATACAGGCCATAAAATATCTCTAACACTTCCTTGATGTTTACATTGAGAAAAGAGTGTTTGTTTCATGTTTTAATTTAATATCTGGGATAATACAGCCACAGCGTTTTTCTTTTCTATAAATGTCTCTTTCAGTTCAAATTAGCAGACATGGCTGTAGCTATAGAGAGCGCTCGGCTTCTCACCTGGAAAGCTGCAATTCTGCGGGATGCAAAGAAACCTTTTATGAAGGTTAGTGCGTCTTCTCGAGAAGAAATATTGTACTGCTCATGTTAAATGAACTGATGGTTTGGTGTTGGATCATGTATTATATATCTAGTGAACAGAATATCTTAAACTCTTTTGGCATGGGCCAGTTAAGAAGCAACCACATGGCAACCCACTCCAAAAAACTTAGCAACGGCATAGTAATGTCCTGGGAACCAGAACATCCCAGAATCATGCAACGGGCAAGCATCATTGATGTGTTGATCTGAAAATGTGCAAATCCAGTTTATACTGTATATTTGTATTTTTTCTCCAGGAAGCTGCAATGGCAAAACTTGCTGCATCTGAGGCTGCAACTTTTGTCTCTCATCAGGTAAACGCTCTAAAGTTTTTAATGATATGTTGTTTTACTATTAAAGTAGGAAATGTTCAAAAATCAAAAGGTCCACTAACCTGATATTGCATTAAACATGAAGGCCATCCAGGTGCTGGGCGGAATGGGTTACGTAACAGACATGCCTGCTGAGAGACACTACCGTGATGCCCGCATCACAGAAATCTACGAAGGCACCAGCGAGATCCAGAGATTAGTCATCGCAAACAACATTCTTAAAGAATATCAACAGTAGGAGCTGAAGTTCATGTAAACAATGCTGTTACGTCTTTGTGCCTGGAATCTCTGATCTGATCAGCTACAGACCACCGAACTATGAAGATATAGCCTTGGAAATGTGTTGATCCTTGAGACTGGCTGATTGCAATTTGTTATTTATACCACACGAGTGCAGTAGAGTGCCTGAAACTTTGCCTTGGATTGCATTAGGGTGGCACTGAAATAAAAACCTCAGGATTTTGAGGAAAGCTAACAAACGTAAATCTTGCTGATTACATTGGGAATGTAAATGCTTATCTGATTGTACATAAACAATGTGTATTTGTATCATTTAACATTTTAATTAAAAAAAAGTTTTGATTTTGGTTATTAAAGTAGTATTACGTGTTTGATACAAGTTAAGCTCAATCAACAGCATTTGTGGCGTAATATTGATTACCACAAAAATTTATATTGACTCGTACCTCCTTTTCTTAAAAATAGCAAAAACAGAGGATACATTGAGGCACTTAAAATGGAAGTGAATGGGGCCAATCCAGAAACATTAAAATACTCACTGTTTCAAAAGTATAGCCTCAAGAAATAAACAATAGTGTGATAAAATCTTTACTAACCTTGTCTGTGTAAAGTTAAAGCCAATTTGACACATTTGTTGCCATGTTAAAAATGTATATTTTTTATGGCTGTTGATTTAACGCGTTAATTCAGTGCGATTAATTTTATTAAAAATAACACGGCAAAAAATTAACACAATCGCAATGCCCCCGGATTGTAATAAGGAAGATTCCTGAGAAATGCAAGCTTGCAGTACCACCGGGTTACTCCAGAGGGCAGTAATTGAAATTTTAGCTGTGTGGCAACGCACAGTTTATACAGTGAAGAAAGCAACCAGACAGCACAAAACAGACATTCGTTACGTTCTTGTGTTCAAAACATTTTATGGAGCGCAAATTTGAACTAAGGGATCTCAAGATGTGTTCTAAGTATTAAACTATATTTAACTTGACACAGTGACCTAAAAATGTTATTTTTATGACGCAACGCACCAGAGAAGCTACACAAGCAGGTCTGGCGCTTCTTGAAATCGATGGGTCCTTAAACAAGCCCTCATAATAAATCTGCAACTGATTGACAAATTCACTTGTGAAATGGATTGGTGTGAACTGTATGACAATGATTGACTTATGATAAATAATATGGTAGTAAACAATACATTGTATTCTAAAGCCGCTTTTTGTATTGTCTTATCAATGATTAACTCTTCTGCCACAAGAATGTCATGCATTTTAATTATCTGAATAATTTATTTATATATATATATATATATATATATATATATACACAGGTGAAACTCGAAAAATTAGAATATCGTGCAAAAGTTCATTAATTTCAGTAATTCAACTTAAAAGGTGAAACTAATATATTATATAGACTCATTACAAGCAAAGTAAGATATTTCAAGCCTTTATTTGATATAATTTTTATGATTATGGCTTACAGCTTATGAAAACCCCAAATTCAGAATCTCAGAAAATTAGAATATTACATGAAATCAATAAAAAAAAAAGGATTTTAAATACAGAAATGTCGGCCCTCTGAAAAGAATAATCATGCATATGTACTCAGTACTTGGTTTGGGACCCTTTTGCATTAATTACTGCCTCAATGCAGCGTGGCATGGATGCTATCAGCCTGTGGCACTGCTGAGGTGTTATGGAAGACCAAGATGCTTCAATAGCGGCCTTCAGCTCTTCTGCATTGTTTGGTCTCATGTCTCTCATCTTTCTCTTGGCAATGCCCCATAGATTCTCTATGGGGTTCAGGTCAGGCGAGTTTGCTGGCCAATCAAGCACAGTAATACCATGGTCATTGAACCAGGTTTTGGTACTTTTGGCAGTGTGGGCAGGTGCCAAGTCCTGCTGGAAAATGAAGTCAGCATCTCCATAAAGCTTGTCTGCTGAAAGAAGCATGAAGTGCTCTAAAATGTCCCGGTAGACGGCTGTGTTGACTCTGGACTTAATAAAGCACAGTGGACCAACACCAGCCGATGACATGGCTCCCCAAACCAACACAGACTGTGGAAACTTCACACTGGACTTCAAGCATCTTGGATTGTGTGCCTCTCCATTCTTCCTCCAGATTCTGGGACCTTGGTTTCCAAATGAGATGCAAAATTTGCTCTCAAATTTGGAATTTGAGAGCGCTTGAGATGCTTCTGACGTTGTTTGTTGTTCAGGAGCGGCTTGACAAGAGGAATACGACTTGAAGCCCATGTCCAGGACCCGTCTGTGTGTGGAGGCTCTTGATGCAGTAACTCCAGCCTCAGTCCACTCCTTGTGAAACTCCCCCACACATTTGAATGGCCTTTTCCTGACAATCCTCTCCAGGCTACAGTCATCCCTGCTGCTTGTGCACCTTTTTCTTCCACACTTTTCCCTTCCACTTAACTTTCTATTAATGTGCTTTGATACAGCACTTTGAGAACATCCAACTTCTTTTGCAATTACCTTTTGAGGCTTTCCCTCCTTGTGGAGGGTGTCAATGATGGTTTTCTGCACAACTGTCGGGTCAGCAGTCTTCCCCATGATTGTGAATTCAACTGAACCAGACTGAGAGACCATTTAAAGGCTCAGGAACCCTTTGCAGGTGTTTTGGATTAATTAACTGTTTAGAGTGTGACACTTTGAGCCTACAATACTGAACCTTTTCACAATATTCTAATTTTCTGAGATTCTGAATTTGGGGTTTTCATAAGCTGTAAGCCATAATCATAAAAATTATATCAAATAAATGCTTGAAATATCTTACTTTGCTTGTAATGAGTCTATATAATATATTAGTTTCACCTTTTAAGTTGAATTACTGAAATTAATGAACTTTTGCACGATATTCTAATTTTTCGAGTTTCACCTGTATATATATATATATATATATATATATATATATATATAAAATTATATAAAGATAACTTATGTATAATTATTTAATCACTATATATTGAATTATTGTTATATGAGAGGCTTTCTCAGCAAATATTTGTATATGTGATTAATCGCGGTTAATTAACCGAGACATCATGTAATTAATTTGATTAAAAATTTTAACAGTCAAATTTACATCCCTCATATTTTTGCATTGTAAAAAGTAAGAAGGTCCCCTGTATGATAAGCAGCATTATCTGAGAGAGAATTTATTTTATATGCAAGCGAAAAAGACATCATAACAGAAAAAAAGAGATTGAGATTGTAACAGGTAGTTGAATTTTAGAATGCAGTTTCCAATCATAGATAAATGTAATGAAGCCCACCTGCCCACATTGCTCGAAAACCTTTTGATTAAGGGGTCAAAATTAACAAAATCACACAAATTTGCTGGGAATGAAATACCCAAATACTTAATGCTATGTTTGGGTCACTGGAAAGCACTCGGCCGAAGAGCCGTTATCGGGCAGTGATAACAGCTTGACTCTCTGTATCCCGAGAGCTTAGAAATGGAATTAATAATTCTGTAGAGGCAAGGTGTAGATCTAGATGGGTCAGAGACCCGTAATAATAAATTTCATCTGCGTAAACCAGAATTTTATGCGCCACACTCCCGCCACCACCCCTGGAAAATCCTCCTTTCTTATCGTGGCTGCAAATGATTCCAGGGCAAGACTGTACAATCAACCCTGCCGGATGACCCTATCCAGAGTAAAGTAATCTGAAATTAATCCATTTGTTTGCACCGACCGACTCTACCAGATGTCTATAAAGTAACTGAATCCATCCAATAAACATATTTCCAAACCTGTACATTTCCAAAATCTTAGACAATCCCATTCTACCATATCAAATGCCTTTTCGGCATCAAGTGAGATGGCAGTGACCAGAGTCCGATCATCCGCCACTGACCACATGATATTGATGAAATGCCTAATGTTATCAGAAAAGCTGTGGCCCCAAATGAACCCCACCAGATCTGTATGTATAAGAGATGTCATAACTTTACTTAATCGGTTAACCAATATTTGAACGTCTAGCTGGATCAGGGAAAATGGATGGTAACTTTCACACTCGCTTAGATCTTTGTCCTTTTTAAGAATCAGACATGGAGGAAGCTTTCCATTCTTTAATGATTCTATAAAATCTTTTAGCAAAATTGGAGCCAAATCTGTAGCATAAGATCTAAAAAAAAAAAACTCAGTGGCAAAGCCATCTGACCCTGTAGGCAAGGCCTTAATTACCTCGCCAAGCTCCTCCAAGATTATCTCAGAATCAAGAGAATTTTTTTGCTCATTTGTCAGTTTAGAGAGTTTTAATGGTTTCACAACATTTCTAATATCTTCATCAGTAGCTGGAATTCAAGATTAAAAGCATTATTAATATCAATGGCTGAGGTAAAAATGTCACCACCAGCAGATGTCACTGAGGGAATGGTAGAAAAAGACTCTCTCTGCTTTGTATATCTAGCCAAAAGCTTCCCTGCTTTGTCCCCTGACTCAAAGTAAGACTGTCCTGCCCTGAATGGGAAATAGCAATAATAAATATTGAGTAAGTGACTTTACTGGAAGTGTAGGCCTATATACGAGATTACCAATAAAAATAAAATTCTATATAGCATCAGATTAACGGTCTTTGGGTTGTAATTATATCAGGGGAACCCTTAATAGAACCCTTTTTAGGTTCCACGAAGAATACAGGCCTACCGGAGAAGATAACCTTAAACCTTAGCACAAACAACCACTCCAGCATAAAAGGTTTCTTTAGGAAGTTATTGGATCTAAACTGAGCAATTAAGTTCTTAAAATAATATATTTTCTAATTGCACCATAGTAAAGAGTGCACATTTGATTTGTATAATCAACAGTTGCAGTGCAATGTTAGTCTGTGCATCTATTATTCTGGTCTCTTCTTCCTGAGCCTTGAGGAAATGTGTGCTTGACCACATTTGGCTTCACTCCCTCCTGCTGCCGGACTTTAATCTAACGGCCACATCACTGGAGAAAGAGGCGCCATCATTTTTTTAAGCATGTGTGTTTGGGAAACTGCAGCAGTTTTTGTCATATCAGTGTGTGACAACTCTTCCTCCAGGACCATTAAGTAGGTCAAAGTAACAGAATCCCTCTGACCAAAAATGATTATGATGATAATACTTCTAACATGATTCATGCCATCCCAGATGTGTATGACTTTCTTTCTTAAGCAGAACACAAACTATGATTTTTAGAAGAATATCTCAGCTCTGAAGGTCCATACAAACTTTGTAGCTCCAAAAATCACATAAAGGAAACATAAAAATAACCCTTATGTCTCCAGTGGTTAAATCCATATCTTTAGAAGCGATATTATAGGTGTGGGCGAGAAACAGATTTTAAGTCCTTTTTACTCTAAATCTCCACTTTCACTTTTACACCTGAAATTCAGACGTGGAGCCTGTTTAGATTAAAAAGGCCTGAAATATTGTTCTGTATATCACCCACCACCATCATATTGCTTCTGAATATATGGATTACGTTCATGTTTCCTTTGTGTATTTTTGGAGCTACAGATGTCTGATCACCATCACTTACTTGCAGAGTCTGTCCTACAGAGCTGAGATATTTTTTCTAAAAATCTTCATTTGTGTTCTGCTGAAGAAAGATAGTCAAACACATCTGGGATGGCATGAGGGTAAATGATGAGAGAGTTTTCATTTTTGGGTGAATATCAGATCACGCAATAAGAGTGTAATTGTTAGTACTTCAGGGAGCCACATCTTTACATTGCTTGCTTGGTTTAATGTTTTTCATTTAAATGAACAGTACTAAACATATCCTGGAATGCTGCTTTATTTTTAAAAGGGAAATCAGATACAAATGCACAGATACAAACAGAAACGCGCTAGTACAATACTTTTATTATAAAAATGTACAATTCAGACACAAGGATATGAAGCTTGTTTTATTCACTGGTTTCTATATGAAAAAAATAGATATAAAAAAGCTGTAAAAAAAAAAAAATGTACACAATAAAATAATGTACACTCAGGAGCTTTAGGTTATCAAATCAGTCTGGAATCTATACGTAGAACAATAGGCATTATTCGGCATCTTATTGAAGCACACAGACCGTGTCTAATTAGTGCTTTCTCATTAAGCTGGACAAAAACATGAAGCATTGACCCTCCCTGAAGCCCCATTTTAGACACAGTGATTAAAAATCACATTAAACACATGGGCTCTGATCCTAATACTATCATATATAAGGAGACAAATACCTGTGTACCTCTATTGCATTATCAACAAGACATAGCCTACAGAAAAATGAGCAAAATGCTCTTTTAAAACTATTATCAAGTATGTACAGTAACCGAATGCTTGCATGTAGTATGTTACAGCCTAGTACAATCTTGATGTTAGTGACCTGTTGCGTGTAAATGGCAAGTTGTCATGCTATACTTCATCTCAAACTGTTTGTAAACAGCATTTTCCAGTTCTTGTACTTTTAGTATACATGAAATTGTTTTATGACTTCATATGAAATAAATAATTTATTTGTCACACTGCAGGACGGACTCTTAAAGTGAATTGCAAAAAGGTGATTAAAAATGTAACAGAATCTAAAACATACATTTTGCATTAAGCACACATTTGAAACTAAAACCTTGATGTTGAATCTTCAAGTTCATGTCCATAATATGGGCATGTTGTTGGTCAACTACCCACAACCAAAGCAGTTTTACAGCCTTCAAAGTCCACCACTTGTCCATTCTGTTGGTGATCACACGTAGTTTCGTTTATTATAGTCTCCATTTATTGTTGCGCTCTTTGTGGGCACATATTTGAGTGGATACGAGGATTTTTCATCATGTGGACGGGAGAAACACAGAATCGCTCCACCAAACAGAAGCATGGCAGATGCTGCCCATCCAATGTAGAGTGCAGCCCCAATTTCTCTCTTCTTTGGAGGAGGAACTTGAGGGTCGTAGAAGTCCGAGATAATGTTGTTGGCCATCCAACACAAGGGCACCAACACAAACAAGCCGGATATTATGTATATGACCCCTCCAGCATTCACCACTTTGGCTTTGATGGACTCCTTGCTGATGCAGTTGGTGCACTGCGCGCCGGCTATGGTCACCATCAAACCCAGGACGCCCAGCACCGCTGAAATGATCGTCAGAGCCCGAGCGGTCTGCAGATCTGTAGTCAGTGACAGGACAGAGTCGTGGAACTTGCACTGCATCTGACCCGTGCTTTGGACCACGCAGGACATCCACAGGCCGTCCCAGATGTTCTGCGCCACCACAATGTTGCCCTCAATGAAGGCAGACACTTTCCACATGGGCAACCCACACGCCACCATCACCAAAAGTGTCCCGGTTACACTCAAGCCAAGACCGATAATCTCCAGGCATGCAGAAATCATCTTTGCAACACTTTTTAAAAATGTTATATTTCTTAATGCAAAAGTTAAAAAAAGTATTTGAAAGTCAAGCAACTAGATCACGTAATTCAAAACCGCATGCAGGTGTTTTGAGCAGAAAAATCTCATTGCTTGGCAGCCACAGTTTGTGTTGTAGGTTGAGTGGTAGGAATGTTCTGCTTGAGTATGCAGGGAGGATGCTGTTATAGTACACTTGTTGAACAAAGGAGTCAGATCCAGCCAATCAGAGCCCAGTAGGTCTCACAACAGCCAACTGAAGTGAGAGGCTCTAGACAAAAACTGCATAACGGGAAACTGCATCATTCAGAGTCGTTATGAGCTAATGGATCGGGTGGTAGAAGGAACATAATGGAAGCGTGATGTCTTTGCCTTGCTGGAATTCTTTGGGAAGAAAAGTTCCAATACGTTTGTACCACAGTTATCATATGTGCATGTGTTTACCTCAAGAGGATTTTCCCTAAAACGCTCTTGTAATTTTAGAACTAGTTTCATAGTGGCTTTAGACCAACGTGTCCTTGTAGGGGAAAAAAAAGACTCCCCCACGAGACCCTTATGGCAAGCCCTTTAGTCAGGAGATGAAATATGAACAATTCAGTTTTCACTAATTAAAATGCTTATTTTTAAAATCAGGAAAGGAATTACTACAAGTGAACGTGCAAATTGTACATTTACACTAAACAAATTATATAAAAAATTACTTCACTAATCGTACAAATACACATTCTTGATATGAAAAATGTAATTTCAACTAGTAAAATAACAATAAATAAATATCTAAATGCATTTTCACTAGTGGAATTCAGGCCCGTAGCCAGCCGAGTGGGGTTATTTTTATTTTTTTTATATTTTTTCAAAAAGTGGACCTTTTTGCAGTTTTTGCATTTAATTATGAGGTTCAAATCCTTCATTTTGGTGACCTTTTATGCACTAATTTGTGCTGGATTAGCTTGTCTGCTGGTATCTTAATGAGCACGATTTTTGATGCACTGAAAATATTTACTACAATGTCAAATTGCTTACCAAGTATAACAACCGTACCGTTTTTGGCAGTCTTTTTGAACATATGTTCAATATTCTGCGACAATGACGCTGCTGCCTGCTTTCTCTTCCGTCTCTCCATACTCACTATCCAGCTGGATGTCGTTGGCCTCACTGATTCAGCGCGGTAAAGTTGACGATCGACATTCATTGGACATTAGGTTTCGCAGATTTAAGGGACCGTCTGAAAACTCCACGCACTACGCTAAAACATAAGAGATGTCCACTCATTCATTTAATTCACGTGCAAGTTATACATGAAAAAAAAACAACAACAAATGTAAAATACATTTTCACATTCAGAATGTTCTAATAACCTCACAGAGGTCAGACAGACATACTACAGGTGATATTATTACAATACGATCAATTATATAAGTACAGTCATCAATTTTAGAGGATAGAAGGACTTACTACTTAATCACTAAAATAAAATAAAAAAATTATATATATAGTATATATTTAATTTTGGTGAATTTTAGGGATTTTTTCTATAAAATAATTGATTACTGTACATATATAATAACCTGTCCAGGGTGTACCCCGCCTTTCGCGGTTGATGATGGATGGATGGATGGACATATATAATTGATGATACTGTAATAATTTTACCTGTAGTAAGTTCATATATCCTCTGGGAAGTTACCACAGCCTTTAAAATGAGAAAACGTAATTTTGGTGACTTTTAGTTAATATTGTTTTTAATAAGAAATTGATTATTATATAATTAATCATACTGTAGTACTATCACCTGTAGTATGTCTGTCTTTATTTTACAGTTTGTTTTTTTTCCATGTATAACTTGCACGTCAATTGAATGAATGAGTGGACGTCTCCTATGTTTTAGCGTAGTGAGTGGAGTTTTCAGACGGTCCCTTAAATCTTCGAAACCGAATGTCGAATTTTACCGCGCTCACAGATTTTGCGCTGAGTGCGTAATGTCAGTTGCTGCGCATGTAACTCCAGTAAAGGATGATATTAATGAATAAATAAAAATAAAACTGACTTAAATTCTGGACTTTGGCATCCCGTCTACCCGGCCTGGAATTTCACAGTGAAATGTCATTCACTCCCATTTTTTCCATTCAAAAAGCAATTACAGATATCTATTAAATTTCTTACTATTAAAATTTCACAATTCAGCACTTACTAGTAAAAATTATCATTTGTGATATACATAGTTGCACTGTTACAAGTACTAACTCCATTCTTAATATCATTACTAGTGGAAATGCTCATTTTGATATTTGTAAATCCGTTTCAATATGTTAGATTTAGAAAAACATTTATTTTAAAACATTTTTTTGCCTATTTAAGATTTACACATTTCAATTTAATAACAAAATTAAATCAAATGGAACTGGTTAATATATTAACAAAATTCAATCAATAAATATGTTATACATTTTTATGAATTAAATTTTGTTAAAGATGCCACACTTCAATTTGATGGAATTTTGTTATGAAATCTTAAAAAATAGGCAATTTTTTTTGCCAAAAATGCAGATATCAATAAATTGGAGAGTAATTCATTTTATATATATATATATAAGTAAGCTTTCTTATCTGAAATTAGCCACTAGTAAAAAAAAAAAAAAAAAAAAAAAAAAACTAATTATAGATATCCAAATATTAGCATTTTCACTATTGTTTTCATCCACTCCATTTGAACTTTTTTAACGTGATGTTTTCTGTTGTGTAATTCTGACACCCAGCAATCATCCCCTGTACATATTTATATAAAATTAAAACTGAAGTGTTTAAAACAACTTTTGATGTGCGTCAGAATCAAGAATTCAAAAATACTGTGATCAAATGTCATCTTAATATATTTATATGACATGTCCAATACATGTCATATAAATTACATGTCATTTCAAATGATGTGTATTTACTTTCTGTTGTGCTTTATTTCATTAATCAAAAGAAAAGTGTGTATAAAACCCTTTAATGTCTTTTTAACTCACGTGATCCGGTTTCATCTACGTGTAATACTGTGTGACATGTGTAAAGTCATAATGTATGCTTAGATTTGTTTGTTCCTCTCCTAAAGCATGCAGAAAAGTGGTGCTGGAAAAACAGGAAGAGGGGGAACTGTCTCATATTTGTGATCGTGAACATGCAGCTGCTGGGAGAATGAGAGACGACTGATACCACCTTGGATACCAAGACCAAACAGTAGCAGCTGGTTTGGTCTGAATCATCAGTCATGGTATACCCTGTTTTACTGTGTGACACCAGAATGAAGGACACTTTTTTATTATCATTATATTTTAATTCAGTTTTAAATCTCTTTTTTTATGAAGTGGCAGTTACATTTAGTTGGGTAGATGACATGAAATACCTTTGGGAAGCTGACATGTCTTATGGTGTGATATTCTCAATCTAAAACTATTTCAAGCAGCCTTTTGCTGTTGCTAAAATAACATATAAGTAATTCACTTTAATCTCTAGAGGGGTGTGTTAAACGTTTCTGTATCTCATCCTCCCAATGTGTATCCACCAGCCAGAGTCCGAGCCAGGATAATTTACCCAAGGGGGGCATTTAAAATTTTGAAGGGTCACAAATTTGCCACTTTAACATAAGATTTAACATGGCTGAAAATGACATTTTCAGAAAAAATAAAAATGTTGTTTAATAAATGTCTAATCAAATGATCCTCTGGAGAGCACACTCCAAAAACTTGCCTGTATTTCAGATTTACACATTTCAATTTCATAACAACATTCCTTGAAATTTAATTGAGTAATCTTAAACTAACATAAATGAGTAAAACCTCAATATATTTCAATTGTATTAATTTAATGTTTATAAAACTTACTCAATTCAATTTGATGGAATTTTGTTATGAATTATGCTTGTTTGAATGAATGAAATTCTATCCATTTATCAACCTAAATTATGTTTAAGACAACTTCACTTATATTCATTAACAAAACACAGCAAAACGTAGTAAACCGTTGTATTCACAATTAGAACAACTAAATGCACCGAGTGCTGGTGTTAAAACTTTTCATTTACATCATTCATTCATCCTTTACATCCACACTTTACACCTGAAATGTTCAATTACTCTCTACAAATAGTTTAAGGATTAATTAGCCTTATTTGTTTCATTTACTTTACAAGTGAGGTGAATAATTAGGCTTGCAAAAAAGTAAAAAAAGATATATTTTTTATTTATCCCCTTTTCTCCCCAATTGTGGAATGCCCAATTCCCACTACTTAGTAGGTCCTCATGGTGGCACGGTTACTCACCTCAATCCAGATGGTGGAGGACAAGTCTCAGTTGCCTCCGCTTCTGAGACCATCAATCCGAGCATCTGATCACGTGACTCGCTGTGCATGACACCGTGGAGACTCTCAGCATGTGGAGGCTCAGGCTACTCTTGGCGATCCACGCTCAACTTACCACGTGCCCCACTGAGAGCGAGAACCACTAATCGTGACCACTAGGACGTTACTCCATGTGACTCTAACCTCCCTAGCAACCGGGCCAATTTGGTGGCTTAAGAGACCTGGCTGGAGTCACTCAGCACATCCTGGATTCAAACGCGTGACACGCTACCCTGTCCCAGAGTCTTATATTATCATGAAAATAATATAAACAGCTTAAGGACTGCATATATAATTAGTGTGCATTATAAGGCAAACATCACAACTATTATTTAGGGTTAGGGGTCTGAGAGAGTCTAGCATCCCTAGCAATAATAATAGTGTTGCTTTCCTTAGCCAGCACCACTAAAAATGCTTAAAAGTTACATCCTTAATGCTCAATATATTCAAGAAACCTCTCATTTGTGTGTGTCTGGTCATTAACCATCAATGTCTGATTTTAAGGGTTGTTTATGTGGGCTTTACATTTGCTTTGCAAATCACCTGTTTTAGAAGAGGTTTTTTTTCTTGTTTCTGATGCACTCTGGTCGGACTATACAATTCCATTATGTTATCGTGCAAACCCCTTTTCCTTCCTCATGGTAATTTTCTTATCTGATGCTTCCCTATCAAATTAGGTCATGAGGGTAGCTGTTATTTTGTCACAGTATATAAGAAGACTTCAATGATATCATGAGTATAAATAGCTATAATTAGAAAACAGTAGTAATTTGGTGTGGCCTGTCTTGATCACCACGCAACATTTACTTTACAGTAAACACAGCTTGGTATATAAGAAACACTTGAATCAGTCGCTGTCAAGGAGCAATTAGTGACATTCTGTTAATGTCAACACAAAGCATCACATGGTGTTCTGGGTGGTTCAAAATGTAGTTGATATTTACAACCTTTTTTAAACGTGTAAAACATCAGCTTAAATGTACACAATCAAACAGAACATGGTCTTATTAAAACTGGTTCAGCTAAACACCTTCAACATTTCCTGAGAACAATCAGCCCCTCATCCGCATGGAAGTGTAATTAGAAAGAACACAAAAACACCTTGTTAATCAAATGCTGATCTCAGCTCATGCAGATGTGCAGGCGATGGACATCCCAGCATTCCAAGAAGGCGAGTTTTATAATTTCATCCAAACAGTGAGCTTAAAGGATTTGTTCACCCAAAAATGAAAATTCAGTCATCAATTACTCATCCTCAAGTTGTTCCAAACCTGTACGACTTTCTGCGTTATGTGGAACACATTGTCTTCTAAAGCAACATAATATCTTTGTGTGAGGAACTAACAAAATGTTAAATTATTATTCACTGAAAATCTTGACATCTGTCCTAGCTCTCTCTGAGAAACAGTGATTCGTGAGTGAATCGATATTCAATCTTTTTAGTGAATTCAATGAAAAACAATCTGAACAATTCTTTCATGACTTGGACTGATCCGGTTCTCAAGCTCAACTCTTTGACTCGATGATCCTGTCGCAGAGGTTAACAGCTCACTAAAGGCGAAGATTCTCAGTTAATAACAACTTAAATTTCAGTCGGTTTCTCACATTCTGACATCTCTCAGAATTTCCTTTGGGTGAACTATTCCTTTAACACCAGAAGTGCAAAAAACAAAAACAAAAACACTGATGCTTGTGTTTTCCCCAGATGTTTCCTGCAGTCTGGCTAGTGGGCAGAGGCCACACCAGGTGTCTGGGATTGAGACACGTACAGGTCTCATCTGTAACATTAACCAGGACATGAGTGCAGAAACAAAGTATCAAGGCCTCATTCTTTGGCACCGTGCATAACTTTGGCTTGTGGACGATCAAGTGGCTGAGGTGACCCATGTGGTGTCACGTGACCTGGGAAAGAATGGAGATGTATAGTGCGGACATCCTGTCCTGTCTTATTATTTCCGTCAAGACTATTGTTCTAGTGTGATGGTGAATCCAACCATTCAACCAGCCATCAGTGTTTATTTTATAAACCTTTCATTAACTTTCTAAACTGTTCTTAGTGTTCCATTGTAAGTGCCAAAATTAATTTTTGTGGTAATCAACATAAAGCCACAAATGCTGTCAAGCTCAACTTGGATTGAACCCTGAACATTCCTTTTTTAAAAGAGTTTCGCAAAAAACGCAAATGTCCTGGCTCAAGACTTAAAGGGATAGTTATCCCAAAAATGAAAATTCTCTCATCATTTGCTCACCTTTATGCTATCCAAGATGTGTATGACTTTCTGTCTTCTGCAGAACACAAACAAAGTTTGTCAGAAGTATAAGTTTGTTCAGCACTGTAGACCCATACAAGACAAGTGAATGGTGACCAAAATTTTGAAGCTCCAAAAGCACATAAGGGCAGCATAAAAGTAATAACTCTAAAAGGACTTAAAAACTGTTTTTTACCCACACCTATCATATCACTTTTAAAGACATAGATTTAACCACTGGAGTCATATGGACTACTTTTATGCTGCTTATTTGTGCTTTTAGGAGCTTAACAATGTTGGTTTTTTTGAGGACCTACAGAACTGAAATACACTGGTCAGCCACAACATTAAAACCACCTGCCTAATATTGTGTATGTCCCCCTTGTGCCACTAAAACAGTGCCAACCCGCTTCTCAGAATAGCACTCAGAGATGATATTCTTCTCACCACAATTGTACAGAGCGGTTATCTGAGTTACCGTAGACTTTGTCATTTCAAACCAGTCTGGCCATTCTCTGTTGACCTCTGACATCAACAAGGCGTTTCTGTCCACAGAACTGCCGCTCACAGGATGTGTTTTGTTTTTGGCACCATTCTGAGTAAATTCTAGAGACTGTTTTGCATGAAAATCCCAGGAGATCAACAGTTACAGAAATACTCAAACGAGCCCATCTGGCACCAACAATCATGCCACGGACCAAATCACTGAGATCTCAGTTTTCCCCCATTCTGATGGTTGATGTGAACATTAACTGAAGCTCCTGACCCGTATCTGCATGATTTTATGCACTGTACTGCTGCCACACGATTGGCTGAATAAATATTCACATGGATGATAGCTGGTTTGAGTATTTCTGTAACTAGAGGTCGACCGATATTGGATTTAACCGATACGATAACTAAGTTGGTCAGTTCCTGCCGATAACCGATTAATCAACCAATAGTTTTTAAAATTTATACTGAATGAAACAAATAACACTAATACTAAAATAGTGATGAATTTATTACAAAAATAAACAGTTCTGACTGAACCATGAAAATGTATTGTACTTTTTTAAATTTGAAATATATTTATAAATATTAATATGTGAACTAATGTTCACATTTTAAAGTCAGCTGATTTTTAAATTGATGTTGTTTCCTTGGTCCACAAGAGGGTGCAGTAAATACATAAACCATTCAGCACCATTATATTATTGCATTGAATATTCTTATCCTGGCTGTTAAAAAAAAGAGCATGAAATGAAGGGGGGAAACGCTTCAATAGACAGTTCACGTGATTTTACACATGCACTGATTCCTAATACTACAGACTCCAGCTTCATAATAACAGTGAAATACCACATTGTTTTTAATCCAGTACTGTTGTATGTTGAGTAGCAATATTCCCAGATAGCAGTGGTATTCGGCTGAAATCGATGGTGAAGTGGCTCAGACTATGAGCCCAGGTCAGGGGCTGTTCAATCAAATGGAACAAAACAGACTGGAACCGAACGCGAGAATCTCAAGACACACATTTCCAAGTTGAACATCTTTCCTGGTAAAGAGTTTAAAATATACCTCCACCAACCTCCACCAACTGTAAGGGGCTGTTCACACCGTATGCTTTTGCAACCATCCGTTTGTTTTTCTATGTAAACATGCGCTAGATGAACGTCTATGTTTTCCTTTGTTTTTGTTTATTTAGCATCTCATGCAGGAGTGCTGTTTTTTGATAATGTGTCTAATTAAAAATAAATTTAATAGCATATTGAGACACCTTACGTTAAACTGTATTTGTTGCACTGTGTCCAGCTTTTGTTAGTGCAAGAATGTGATCGATCTGAAGTCATCGTATTACAGTGAGAATAAAACAACTGAATTGAAATCAGATGCATTTCTGATTTGTTTATACTTATCTAATGGCTGGATGAAGATATTCATTTGCTTTCTCACGTCACTAGCTTTAAATATGTAACTTAGCTGGCTAACAAATGCATAATATTAGTATCACATGACCAACAGGATATAAACTCATGCAAATAGATGGTAATTGATGGTAAAAATTTGGGTAGGACGTGCGTGTATTTTTGTCACA
The DNA here is from genome assembly GCA_032164185.1 of Moxostoma hubbsi. Classification (NCBI taxonomy): domain Eukaryota; kingdom Metazoa; phylum Chordata; class Actinopteri; order Cypriniformes; family Catostomidae; genus Moxostoma; species Moxostoma hubbsi. Next base: position 4,059,580 of record JAVLUX010000050.1, read on the forward strand.
ATGTTCTAACCGCTTGAGGTTAGCTTTAATGTTAGCATCCTCTCAGTCGTGTTGGCAAACACACTGCTGTTCTCTTCTAATGCAGCATCTAGTTAACAAATTAATTACTTTATAATGATATGTCAACGTGTACTGTAATGTACTGTAATGTACTGTAATGTACTGTAATGTACCTTTTCGTTGTTGATGTTTTAAATCCGCATCTGAAGTGTTCTGCTCCATGCAGAGTTTAGTCTCACGTGTCAAAACAAACACCACAAGGCTTCAGTGAAGTGATAGTTTTTTATTTCACCTCTAAAGGCCGCTCTCATACTGTATAACTACAGCGGGCCCTTCCCTGCCGCTCCAGCACCAGACACAATTGGGGAAAACTATCGGTGAGGATATTTGCAGATAACCGATAGTTCTAGAAATCTGTTATCGGTGCCGATTAATCGGCAAAAGCAATATATCGGTTAACCTCTACTTAAAAGTCCAAATATGAATTCTTTAATGACTAACTGTAAGAGGCGAGAGTTCCTTCTAAAAATCCACCCAGCCCCATGAGCCATTGTAATGATTTCCTAGTTTATATCTGGCAGTAAAATGCATTTAATAATGCATTCCTCAAGTGCGGCAATGAAGTTTACATCTAGGAACAGTTATCGTCAGGAAGCAGGTTTGATTGGTATAATTTTATATTATGTCATTTCCGATGTAGTCAGAGGGAAACCATGAGTCAGCCACTTCATGTACAGTTGTACACGAGGACGCAGTCATTTTGAAAGTATGACCATTGTGTGGTCCAATATTCTGCTAGGAAAAGATTGGGACGTTACTCATTTCTGTCCTCTGATTAACTGATTGTGCCCACTGCAAACCAGTTCTCACTGGCCTTATCATAGTGGTGAAAATTCATTCATGTGACTCACTGTTTTGCTTCACATTTCCTTAGCCGTTTTCCCTATCAGTCTTTTTGATCAGCTGACTTCTTTTAAGAATGAGGCCACTTCCTGTGTCCATATGATTCAAACATAAAGTAGCATTTATTGTACTATTTGTCCCACATACACTTAATTCTAGAGAAAGCAATTGATGACATTTACTGTACAGGTGACCAGGTTGCTGAATAACAAGTAAGTTCTTAATTGTAATGTCCGTAGGGCCATTATATGTGATTTAATCCACTTAAATCCTCTTTTGAACTCTTTTTGTTCCGGAGGAAAGTCATACATTTTTGGAACAACGTTCTCAAATCGCTTTCGATTAAAGGGTCTACTAAATGAATGAATGTAAATGTAAAAAATCCATTGCCAGCTGTCAGTTTAAGTTGTGTTTTACATAAAAAGAAAGACACATTTCCCATAACCCCCACCCGTCTTGTTTCAATTGTTCGTCATGAGAAGAGAAACAAGGAAACCATAAAGCATCCTGTGGTATGTTCTGTTTCGTGGAGCACTTTGAGATGTTCCAAACAGAACATATTAAGTTGCCTCAGTGGAGCAGCAACTGGCTGAAATCCATACATTTTGCGTCACACTTACATCATTTTCTCTGCTGCTTCTTATTCAGCTTGCAGAATGTTTTTAAAGCAAACTGTTTACATATGCATTATGGTTTTAGTTACATTTCATATATTTTGTTGAACAACGCCCAACGTATTACATTTTGGCACAAAAATCGAAGCAATCAGACTTTTTCGACCTGTGGATGATACAATCCAATATAGTTATTTCATGTCAAGTCTAACAAATTTCAGGATCTTCCCTTGGTAAAATCATAGATTTTTAAAAACTTTTTGCTAAAGAAAATAAACAGAAATGATGATAAAAGCCAAAATATTAAATGCCATGGATCGGTATTAACTGAGTAATCCATTATTTTGTAAAGGGGGTCAAAATGACAATTACTTTGGAGCAAACCAATAGGTCAAAAACATAACTTTAGAAAGGTGGCAGCAGGATTGTTTAATTTTTACACAGAGATAGGTAGGTCTTTTACAAAAATCAGTTGACATCAGAACTCCTTGTTGCATTATCTATCAATGGTGTGGGTTCAAAAATGGTGGGGGGGGGGGGGGGGGGGGGGGGGGGGGGGTTTGTGTGCCTATTACTTTAAAATTATTAAAAATATATTTTAAAAATATCATACGCCAAACTTTACTTTTGTATTTTACATTTTAAGGACCTGTATGATTAAATCCCAGAGTTATGGGCCCATATGTTCTATCAGGAAGACTTGCAGACTTGAGTGAAATTTAAGATGACAATTATTTGATGAATATAAAACAGAAATGTAATGTCTCTCTTTGGCGTAGTGGTCTGAAGAAGTTGTACTCGGAACCATCATATCCTGCTGGATATAGGAGGCAGGGGCGAGGAGCCTATCCCCGTGCAGGACAGGACTCAACTGGTGGTGGTGGGGTGGTGGAGGTTGCCGTGTTAGCACACTGAAACAGCAATGTGATGGATTGTGAGCAGACTTATAAAGCAACAGCTTACATGTGATTGGCTAGGAGTTTCCCAGCTAATGGTGTGATGATGTACAGCTGCTAGTCTTGCTGCTAGAACTACTGCACTTCCATTTCTTTGATCATAATCTTGACCAACCATTTTTGAGATTTTGGTGTTCCCCCGTTCCCAGAAACATTTCAAAAATGTCCAACAGTGGACTGACTTGCTAGAAAGACTTTGGCTTAACTCTGCTGTGTAAAGATGCCTTTGTAGCATCTAACCCAGCTTACAAATGTATGTTCTTAAAAAGTTTTCTAATCGATACCTTTTTGTTTTGGGAACATGAAAATGTACAGTTCTCAGAACATCAGTAGAACGTTATTTAAAGGTTAGCCTAAAATTACTGAAAATGTGAAAACTTCCTGAAAACCTATTTTGACTTTATAAAAATAATGGTTTAAGGAAGTTTATGCCAATAATGTCATAAGGATGTTAAGTTAACTCTATTTTAACAACATTTGTTCCAAACCTTAAAATAATGTTAACCAAAGTTGTTGGTTTGTGGCGGTTAAGTCACTAGTGATGTGAATGGAGAGTCTAAACAGCACTGTTTCTTTAAATTTAATATTATTATTAAAATATTAGATCACGTGAGCTCTACCATCTTCTCTCGTATTGGCTCCTGAAAGTCGCTCTTCATTTGCATAAATTTAAACATGTCTCAACTTTGTCACATTGCTGGACACGCCCACATCCAGTCGCCAACGGTCGCCGTCGCTCGTGTTGCCGGAAGTCGCCAACTCTCATTGAAAATGAATGAGATGTGGTCGTTTTGTGCCTGCGTGTCACTGGCAGTGTGAACGCAGCTTTAGGTGGGATATCTGTGCCCATCAAAATAAGAAAGAATAAGAAACATCTTTTAACATCCTATAAATTGATTTAAAAAAAACAAAACAAAAACACCAGATTAATTATTTATTGGCCTTTTCCACCACCTTAGTTATCGGCATCTGCAAAATCCACTTTCAGTTGACCTCTAGTATGAACTGATAAACTTCAACAATGGCCTTTGCTTCAGGGAAATAAAAACTGATTGAACTATTTGTAAACACTGTTGAAATTGCGGGAAAGCCTGATGACATCAGAGCCATAATATCAATTAAGAAACTGAATTCAAAATTAGCGCGGCCCTTGAATAAGGGAAGAACAACAACAATGCTTGAGAGTTTGCCAAGTCGTTATACTGCGATTGTTCAAATTAGGATTCAGTGCAGAACTATAGCACGTGGTCATTAATTGCATGGACTAATACTTTTTTGGCTGCTGTCTAATAACCAGCACTGAAGCACAGGAAGGTGAATGTGGCTTGCAGCCGAATCATTTCACTGTTTCTACAGGACTTTCCCATCATTGTTTGCCTTTGTGTCAGTTTGAGCATTCGTGACCAGCGCTGTCTTTCAGTGTTTATGATGTTCTTCTTGTTGCACCATTGTTTACAGCCAGTTGAGGCTTTCGTCAGACCAATAACACAGAGCTGATTACAAACTAGAAACTTCAACACACAGTAAGATCTAAACTGGTGAGTCGTGCCCAAAAAAAACAACAGGTTGCAGGTCTGACTGAGTGTCGTGGACCGAATCAAAAAAACAATGCTAAATGTAAATATTTTCTATCAACATATATTACTGTATTTATATAATTGTGCATAGTTCCATCCATAAATCCATCCATCCATCTGCAACAGCTTATCCGAAGAAGGGTCGCGGGGGCAGCAACTCCAACAGGGGTCCCAAACTTCCCTATCCCGAGCCACATTAACCAGCTCTGGTTAACCCTGAGGCGTTGACTGGGCTAGTGTGGAGATGTAATCTCTCCACCTAGTCCTGGGTCTTCCACGAGGCCTCCTCCCAGCTGGACGTGCCTGAAACACCTCCCTATGGAGGCGCCCAGGGAGAATCCTTACCAGATTCCCAAACCACCTCAACTGACTCCTTCCAACGCAAAGGAGCAGTGGCTCTACTCCGAGCTCCTCATGGATGACTGAGCTCCTCACCCTATCTCTAAGGGAGAAGCCACCCTTCTGAGGAAGCCCATTTCGGCCGCTTGTACTCGCGACCTAGTTCTTTCGGTCATGACCCAGCCTTCATGACCACAGGTGAGGGTAGGAACAAAAACTGACCGGTAGATCGAGAGCCTTGCCTTCCGGCTCAGCTCTCTTTTCGGGACAACGGTGTGATAGAGCGAGTGCAATACCGCCCCTGCTGACCTGATTCTCCAGCCAACCTCCCGCTCCATTGTCCCCTCACTCGTGAAAAAGACCCTACCCAGAGTACGCACTCCATCGGTTTCCTGCTGAGAACCATAGCCTCAGATTTAGAGGTGCTAATCCTCATCCCAGCCGCTTCACACTCAACTGCCAAGCGATCCAGTGAGAGCTGAAGGTCATGGATCGATGATGACATGAAGGCTACATCATCTTCAAAAAGCAGCGATGAGATCCCCAGCCCACCGAACCGCACACCTTCCCCACCCCGACTATGACTCGATATCCTGTCCATGAATATCAAAAACTATGACGACTAACCCCCACATGGAACGAACTCGACTTAGTGCCGAGGACCCGGACACAGCTCTTGCTTTGGACGTACAGAGATTGGATCGCCCTAAGAAGGGGCCCCCCCCCCACCCCGTACTCCCACAGCACCTCCCACAGTCTCTCCTGGGGGACCTGGTCATACGCCTTCTCCAGATCCACAAAACACATGTAGACCGGATGAGCATACTCCCAGGCCCTTGCGAGAGTAAAGATCTGGTCCGTCGTTCCACGGCCAGGACGGAACCTGCATTGTTCCTCTTCAATCCGAGGTTTGACAATCGGCCGAATCCTCGTCTCCAGCACCTTGGAGTAAACTTTACCAGGGAGGCTGAGAAGTGTGATACCTCTGTAGTTGGCACACACTCTCTGATCCCCCTTTTTGTGCATAGTTAGGATAGCAAAATAAATAGGCATATTTTAAATGGGATGAGAAAGTGCTTCCAATGCACTGATAATGTCAAAGGCTGTGTTTCCAATCAATTTCTACAATAATCTGGCATAAATTCATCTTTTTTCACTTGGTAAAGAACAAGCCAAATTACGCTGTTGCTTGACATTCCTTCAACCTCAAAAAATCACAAACAACACTGCGAAAAATACAACGTTAAAATAAATTAAATACCGGTTTTTTTGACAACTACATTGTTTTAAAAAATTAGTTGCTGATGAGAGCATGAAACCATACAAATTCAAGAACATTGTCCATCTTCATATTCAGCTTATGTCATGTTAATAATTTTGCATATTGTTTGGCCAACATGTCTCATGACAACGCAGCAATTTATACAAGATGGCGAAATTGTAAGATTCGTTTGACTTGGCTTGTATGAGAAGAAACAACTTTTATTCCCATACAGACCAAACAATCAACAAAAAGGATTTCAAATTGATACTATAAAAGAAAGGTAGAGATATATCAGTTTCACCAATTAATCGGTGCCGATATTTGCTTTTTAGAACTATCGTTATCGGCAAAAATCTATGGCGATTGTTGCTGATAGTTTTTTTCCTCATTTCGTCATTTCAAAATAAGAGTCCCCAGTAGGGCTGCAAAATTAATCAGAAAAAAATTTGCGCAATTACGATTACGGCTGCCACGATTATGTAATCATGAAAACAGACAATTACAGTAGTGATTCTGACCAATCACTAACATGTCCGTTGAGCAATAAAATAGCAATGGCCAATCAGAGCCGCTTAAATTATTCCTCCGTCCAGGGCTGGACTGGTAATCTGGCATTCCGGGCATTTTGTGGCCGATCAGGGACGTACTGGCCATCAGGTAGAACTGAGCGGGCCGGTGGGTCGGCTGCGAATCGTGCCGAATGGGCCGCGATACGCTCAAATGAGCCGGCGCGTTATGCAGAACGGACCACAAAACGGTGCGAACACAACCACCCCCCCCTACCCCTGCTCAACAACTTTTGGATCACCATCTGCAATCTGCAACTCTGAAGAACCGCACGGTTGCTTATTTTGTGATGTCATGGTAATTTATTATTTTAATCAACATTAATAATCACAATTACAATATCAAGGGCAGATTTATATACATTCTAAATCATAAACGTCTCAAAGACATCTGTGTATCTCCTTTTGACATCTGAGATTCAACGTCTTATAAACGTATTGCAGATGAGCAAACAGCTTAAACAATATGACTTCTTAATGAAAACACACACATCAAGTAGACGTCAGGGTGATGCACATGTGGAATCAGGGAGTATTTCAGTGAAAACAGTCCATAGCTAGCCAACACTCCCTTTTGGGGCACAACAAACCATCTAAAGTGATTTACAACAAAAGTTTCCCGTGTACAGGATTATGAATTTTTATGAAAAAAAGGTGCTGAATCAACAGACTAGTAGCTGATAACTCTATTGGTCTGCAAACCTCCTAATGGATCAAAGAAGGGCCTTTGTTTGAGGACAATAACCACAATCCCCCCCACCCCCCCCCCCCCCCCCCCCCCCCCGCACCCCGCACCCAGCAAGATCACCAACTCACAGTATTGCAGCAGAGGAATGTGACAAAAACAAACCTACTCCCTCATCACTGAGGCCCCTTAACTCAACTGTGATGTTACAAATAAAAAATAAATAAATAAATAAACTATATCTAATAAGAAATCAAACTGTAAGCAATGAGAAGCATTCATTATTTTGGTCACATTGTGGAAAATAAAACATCTTTACAAACATCACTTGTAAGAAGGGCTGAAGTTGGATATTCTGGGGCCCCTTTCCTATTAAAAAAATACAGTTTAGAATTTGTTGTGGGGCCCCCCTGGACCTGTGGGCCCCTAGAATCATTACCACATTTCACCCCTCTAGCTACGGCCCCTGCTTGTAAGTATTCCTCAAATTTAGCAACATAAGTTTCCAAAACAAATCTTATAACAAAGCAACCACCTTGAACACCATTGCAACTACAGTACATGGCAATGCACTTAAACCACTCAGAAAATCGTAGCAACCACATATCAACGTCCTGTCAACCACCACCAACACACTAGCAAATTTTGGATGGGCAAGACTTTCAGAAAATGTAAACCATCTTGCTTTGTTTATTATAACAGATGCAACCAACCAAATATGTTAATTAAAATATGAACTGTTTTTGAGAGTAAATGTGAGATATCAACATTTTCCCTCAACACACTTCAAACGTTCAGAGGACTTTACAGGCCACATAAATACAATGGTGGTAATTTTTTACACAAGTAAAATTACAATGAAAGCATATTCCAGAATTAACAATCATTTGATGTGGGTGTGTGTGTGTGTGTTTTCTGTGTGTGTCTCATTTCTGACAGAGAGAAACAATTCTCTATACTTAGCCTTGGTAACCTGTCAAATGGTTTCCTGGGTATTATTTACACACCAGTCTCTCACCATTGTATTGCTCTCCGGACATCTTCCTGCATGTCCTCTTGTGTCAAGAAAATGCATGCATGTCCAATAATTTATGGATAATTTAAGCACATAGTCTGGCTTACATGGCAAATGCCTGCACACATAGATAGTCCAACCATTACTGAGAGTCACCCAACGTGACACAATTTCGAATGACGTTACACTGCCACCTTGCGTCTTTGTCTGCGCACATCATCGTAAATATGACAATATATTAATAAATAATCGATTAATCAATCAGAAAATGAAAATTAAATGCTGTTTTATGTTATTGTATTTATTGCTTTTATGTATTAATTCAACTGTATTATACATTTCACTCAGTATGAATTAAGTTAATCGTTTAAATATGCATTTTAACTGCTATATTTAAAGACGATTCGTTTAGCCTATATTATCATTTTTAAATTAATAAATTAATAATTTTTGTATATATTTTTATATGTACATTTATAGTCGTCGACAAACTAAACAGCTCATATTTTATATATTTGTGTTTATGCAAAATAAATAATAGTGTTTTTTTTTATTTATTTTTTTGTAAATATGTCAGTAAAATAATTTGCAAAAATATTCATATGATGAAACTAGAAAATAAATAAATAAATAAAATAGTCCTTGTTTTAGTTTGATCAACCATTAGCTCCGCATCCGGCAGCATCACATTATTCCATGGATTTAGGCTGTTAATATTCCAGCTGTTCCCAAAGCGAAAATAAAAATCCTACTATGGCTAGACATTTGCTTATGAATATTAATTAGTTGATCCTACCATTTGCCATCCAATAGCGAAGCCTTGACTCCTGAATAATGACTAGATCATGGGGTCGTTTCTTGGCAACCGTCCAATGGCGACGGCAAGTCTCATGAATATTAATCAGTAATCCTTCTTCATAGTAGGATCCACGAATCGGCGTTCCAAAAGCGGCCGAGATGACGACCAGTGCCAGGTACAAGAGCCGGTCGGTGAAATCAGGTAAGGCGGATCAGGAATTACAAACATGTGTCTGAAATTTCTCAAGGATGCAATAGCGGAAATGTAATTAATTGGTTTGTTTGCATTAATCGCTCTGGTTTTCTAAACGCGTGAATGGGCGTCTGCATCCTTGGACCGCGCCGCATCACACAACAGAGGATGGAGAGGTACGCGCAAATTTAACTAAATTATCAATTAATGCAATTATCAATATGCACAGCATGGACATATTTTTATCAGTTTAACATAGTTCGATCCACATGTGATCTGTGAGCATCCATATGCTATATCCCGGACAGTGAGTTGCATTGCGCTATCAATAACCCAGAAAACACCATTAGACTCATACAACGGTCCACCAAAATCTCTTAAATTAACAGAATAACAACATGTACAAAATTATTATATATGTTTCAACCTACATCTTGGGTTTGCGGATGTATTCCCCAACAAATTAATCGATCGCCGTGTTCATTTGCATGGCATTAATCCTTGCTGCATACATTACACACACACTGGACAGCACCGTGTCTCGTATTTCATCACATCATGTATACAGTAACCTCACTGTAAAAACAGCAGGAGAATTGCATGCATTGACTCTTTTGAGTTACAACAAGCAGTGTAGCCATATAAGATGCTGATGCTGCTAATGGGGTCAACCTCTGGTCCTGATGCAATTGATACGTTTTCAGTAAATCATTGAATGCAATAACATTGAATGACTTAATTATCTATAATAATGTTAGTCAATCTTTCGATGAATCAAATAAATAAATAATACATTCTAAAACATACACACACACACACACACACACACACACACACACACACGCACATATGGGTTCACGTAATTTTCATGAAAATATTTTCACAATGCAGAAACATTCTCTTTAGTTAAAATATTTTGTAATTTTATTTATTTATTTATTTTTCTGGATGAAATATGACCTGGATTTATTCTTGAAAGAATTCAGATTAACCCATATAGTACTTTCAACTGTAAATATTGTGTTGCAGTATGCTTCAGATGTCATATTCCTCTATCTCCAAATATCTATATTTACAAACCCAAGATATATAAATCCAAGATAAACTGATGTTCACGTGGCCTCCTCTCTGTGCAGGATGAACTGGCCTAGAAAATGTCTAAATGTATGCTTGACTTTCCGTTTGTCCACCCGAGGGCGTACCGTCAGTCAAACTAGAGCTAGGAAACCTCCAATTCATTTTCTGTACTTTGTGATCGCCCACGAAAAACATCTACAACATCATGCCTTTAGGATAGGAAGAACACTCTCCCTTAGAGACATTCCCAGACAGGCCAAATAGAGCTTGAGATGAAGCCAGGCAGGAGACTCTATTGTACTAACAGGCATTTGGAGAGATACATTTTCTATGAGAATAAGCAATGAGTCCTTTCCTACAGATTCAAATATGCTGCTGCTCTTTAAGATGCATTGGCCCAATAAACACAGCTAATTCTGTGCATATTCATGATGCAAACTGAGCATGAATATTTTACAGTATATTACAGTGGGCTAGATTTATATAACAGAATGAATTATGTAATATTGTAAATGTGGAGATCTTTGAGCCGCACAGAATCTGAGCATGGCAGGAATTCTGGGAATGGTCAACACAACTAATGTATGACCGCAGAGGTTTGACTGCAGGTGCATTTTTATCCCTGCAGTTACACAGGATGTGGTTTGGCTTACTGATGTCCATTTTTGCATACTGTACTCTTGCCTCGATATGGAAAATAAGGTTGTGGTATATTTATTGCATTATTACGTAATGTTTGTTTCAATTGAATTTGTATTTCATTCTTTCAGGAGAAAGAGTATGTGGGTTTCGCCACCCTCCCAAACCAAGTGCACAGGAAGTCGGTTAAAAAAGGCTTTGATTTCACACTCATGGTGGCAGGTCAGCATCTATTCCATATCACAAAAATCAATGAGTAAAATTAACATTTTTGCTCCCAAAGCAAAAAAAAAAAAAAGAAAAAAAGAGAGCAGTGGATTATGGCAGTCAGACGAGAGAAGATGCCAATTTCTTTATATATATACGTATTAGTATATATTAATGTCAAGGTAATATAATACAAAGAATAATATTATAAATTATTCATTTATTTTAAATAATAGTAATAAAAAATATGTGTGCTATTTTTATGCTAAAAGTGCATTTTTGAATGTTTGTATGAGGTGTTACTTCTTGTGTTTCAGGGGAGTCCGGTCTGGGAAAGTCCACCCTGGTCAGCAGCTTGTTCCTCACAGATTTATACAAGGACAGGAAACTACTGAACGCTGAAGGTGACTTGTATTATTTAATCCTGGGGTTCCCAACCTTTTTGTCAGCTTGAACCCACTATGACCTACATTATTTATTTAATGTAACCGATTAGATTTTAATTAAGGCTAGCCTATTGATAAATATGATGAATTTATCAGCATCTATGTAGGTTGTTATTTGGAAATATTTAAAGGGATAGTGTACCCCAAAAAGAAAATTCTCTTGTCATTTACTCTCAGCCCATCCCAGATGTGTATAACTTTCATTCTTCTGCAGAACGAAAATTAAGATTTTTTTAGAGGAATATTTCATCTCTTCGCAATGCAAGTGAATGATTACCAAAACTTTGAAGCTGCAAAAAGCACATAAAGGCAGTATAAAAGTAATCCATATGATTCCAGTGGTTAAGTCTATATCTTCAAAAGTAAAATAAGTGTGGGTGAGAAACAGATACATTTTAAGTCCTTTTTACCTTAAATTCTCCTCCCTGCCCAGTAGGTGGCAATATACACAAAGAATGCCAATCGACAATAACAAAGAAGCATGTAAAAGTGAAAGTGGAGATTGAGAGTAAAAAAGGACTTAAACATTAATCTGATTCTCATCCACATCTAATGCACATCTAAAGACATGTGACTGTACCAAAAGGCAAGTATCTTAATTATGCTGTCTCTTGAGATATCTCGTTTTGGCCAAATTCTAAGGTAGCATCGTATGTATCCTTCCACGTGTAGGCGATCCCAGAATGCACCGCGATGAGCACAGCGGAAAAATAAATACAAGATCGTGAATGAAGCGAGAGAAATTTTAGATTATGAATATCCTTATAATCCATTCACTACTGAAAATATGAACAAATAACAGTTTAATATGACACAAAACTGACCATTTTACCCAAAATGTGTGTGTGTCGCACGTATTTAGGCTTTTTACGGGATTGAGCCATTTCTCTCGCGTCACCTATATTTTAAATCAGTTGTGAGTTGAGTCTTGTGCGCTGCACGTGAGGAGGGCTGTTTGAATGATGCGCGGAGCTGCTGCCTATAGACCTTATTTTAATAGGAATGACAACATGGCTGTTGGATAGACATACAGTCTCTTCAATGGGCTGTACTGCAGTTAAAAGTGTTTCTGGATCATTCCGCGGACAACACATTGATGAAATATCTTTCTAAGGACATTCAGTAGACAAAAAACGCCCAAACAATCCAGACAACATGAAATCAGATGTTTACAGATTTATACCATGCACGCCATTGAAGAGATGGTAAGTCATTCCCTCACAGCCTCGTTGTCATTCCCATTAAAAATCAAAGGTTGCGCTAACGTGAATAAGGTCTATGTAGAGCATTTCAAATCGCTATCTTATGAGGCATCATTTCAGCAAGGATGCTGCCATAGAAGACAGCTGCGTATGTAGACAGGAGACAATGAGGCAACTCACTTAAGTTTTAGAGCAGACCCAGTGTATTTACCAGTGGAGTCGTATGGATTACTTTTATGCTCCCTTTAAATGCTTTTTTGGGCTTCAAAATGTTGATACCTATTCATTTGCATTGTATGGACCTACAGAGCTGAAATATTCTTCTTAAAATCTTCATTTGAGTTCAGCAGAAGAAAGTCATACACATCTGGGATGGCATAAGGGTGAGTAAACTATGAGAGAATTTTAATTTTTGGGTGAACTATCCCTTTAAGAGGTGCACTCTAGGTTTTTGTCTACACCTAGTGGCAGAGATGCAGAAAAGATCACACAATATCAAAATTGCTCAGTTACCAATTTCATTGTAAAAAACGCACTAGTCGCTGCCAGCCATGATGTCAGCAGTAAAATTGTTTCTTTAGTTCAGATCAAGCTAAAAAAAAATGAAAAAATTCCCCAGGCTGGTTCAGCTAATCTGTTGTCTGTATCTAAAAGGTGATTGGCTCTTTTACCTGAAAGGCGGGACTTCCTTTTCTACATTTGTTGGCTGTTGAGAGTTCCAATTTCTCCCATTCATTATAAAAGCAGCGGTCCATCTCTGCAAAACTGTGACTGGTTTTGTTGGGTCAGTTTGACAATGTCAGTTATGCATCTCAACTGCATCCAGCTGTCAGCTTTAGAGTGTTGGAGGTTGTTAATAGTTTGTTGAGTGCAATAGAGACTATTTAGTAGAGACGAGTCGCTTCTATTTAAATGAATGTGAGAAATTGGAACGCCTAACCAAGAAGCTCTAGCACCCAACGGTCAACGGATGTAGAAAGGAAGTCCCACCTACAGGTAAAAAAGACAATTACCTTTCAGATACAGACATCACCTGGCAATCATCTTGAGAATGCGCATGCGCATTAGCTATACAAGCTGGGAGAATCTCGTTTTTTCGCACTCTGAGATAAAAAAAGCACAATTTATGATACCAGCGTTGTCAGATTTTACTGCTGATTTGAAATATGTTCTTTGATCATAATCTTGACCAACAGTTGTTGAGATTTCAGTGTTCTCCCATTCAAGTAGATAGGAGCTGCCTATCTATCATGACTGGAAATAGTCCAGGAGCGTTCCAAAGATGGCCGCCAGTGGACTGACTTGCAGGAAAGACTTTGGTGCACATACGTTTTTAACAAATAAAAAAAATGCTATTCTACTATTACTATTTGAGCATCCCAAACCGCATACTTCTGCAGAATTCTACGTCATTTTGTAGTGCAAGTAGTGCGAGTAGTATGTTTACACTGAATATGCAACAAAGTGTGCTACGAGTACACGGATGATGCACTTCTTCAACTATCAATAGAGTGTTGAATGTTGGACACCTCATGCGCTGAGAGCTCACGGCTTGTTGTACGTAGCGAAAGGGACGGAGTTACCTGGCTGCGTTGCTGGTCTGACTAAGCAATTGTAAATAATGGATAATGCAGCAATGCTATACATCACCCCATGCAGTGAATACGTAGAAGCGTTGAACTGAGGTTGGCTAACGCGCTGAAGCTAGCAGCAACACATAAGATGCATTTGAAACGTCACTTCCATATGCTGTTAAATGGCGAATGCATCCATGTAGTATAATAAAACGCTAGGTGTTCCATTCAGGACGATACTACGCTTTGAAAATGCACACACTACATGGCAGAGTGCATATAAGTGTCTAGTGTGTCATTTGGAATGTGGCTGTGTCTTTTTTTTTAGCAATTAGCAAAACAAAACAATACTAAAAAATAAATCACTGAGTGCACCTTTATAACAACTTTAATACATTTTGATTAGACCATGCAAGTGTTCTGTTTTGATAGTTTTAATATTGTGCATTTTTCATATACACTTTTATTACATTTAATTTGGTAATAGCATTTTTATCATAATCTCACAAACTCTTTAGGGGGTTGGGCAGATATAATATAACATTTTTCAAACATGTATTTTTGTATGTTCAGAGCGCATTAATCAGACAGTGGAGATCATCAAACACACTGTTGACATTGAAGAAAAAGGTGTTAAACTGAAATTGACCATTGTGGACACACCGGGTTTTGGAGACGCCGTTAATAATACAGAGTGGTACGTGCAACAGTTAAGCTTGTCTATTCAATCTAAACAAACCCACCTAAATAGGACATAGCAACTCCAACAAACAACACCATTCAAATTCAAATGAATACTTAATTGTATTTTATTCTGCTAATCAAGATTGTATTCTCACTCCTCAGCTGGAAAGCCATTACTGACTATGTCGACCAGCAGTTTGAGCAGTACTTTCGAGATGAAAGCGGCTTGAACAGAAAGAATATCCAGGATAACCGTGTACATTGCTGCCTGTACTTCATCCCTCCGTTTGGACATGGGTAACCAATCCCTGGCCTTCTCATAACTATACATATAACTAGACCTACATGGAATCCGCACTTTTTGACATATTTGCTTGCACTGATTGTGCACTATGGTAAAATTATCACATTCAAAAATTCACTCATTCTCATGTTGTCCCAAACTGTATGACTTACTTGGTTTCATGGAAGAAAGAAAGGTGTTAACCAAAATGTTAACCTAAGTCACCATTCACTTTCATTGCATCTTATAATGATAGTGAATGCTGACTGAAGCTAACATACGGCCTGTTATCTCCTTTTGTGTACCACGGAATAGAGGTAAATAATGGCAAAATTAACATTTTTGGGTAAACTATTTCTTTAAATAGAGCTGAGATTGGGGCCTTGGTAGCTCAGCGAGTATTGAAGCTGACTACCACCCCTAGAGTCGTGAGTTTGAATCCAGGGCGTACTGAGTGACTCCAGCCAGGTCTCCTAAGCAACCAAATTGGCCCGGTTGCTAGGGAGGGTAGAGTCGCATGGGAGGACCTACTTGTGATCGCTATAATGTGTGATTCTTGCTCTCGGTGGGGTGTGTGGTGAGTTGTGCGTGGAGTTGTGCATGGATGCCACGGAGAATAGTGGTTCCACACGCGTTAATTCTCCACAGTAATGCGCTCAATAAGCCATGCAATAAGATGCGCGGATTGACGGTCTCAGATGCGGAGGCAATTGAGATGCGTCCTCCGCCACCCAGATTGAGGCGAGTCACTACGCCACCACGAGCGCTTAGAGCGCATTGGGAATTGGGCATTCCAAATTGGGGAGAAAAGGGGAGGAATAAAAATAAAATAGAGCTGAGATCATGGGCCGTATTTTAAGAGCACTCGGGCTAAGTGCAGTGCTACACAATAAGTCATACGCTAACTCTAAATGCAAGTGGGTTTGTTGAAATCGCAACGTGCTAATGGGCTGGGTCAAGTGCACTTTAATACTGAGATTTTTCTTTGGTTATTTCAGCATCTGCATCTTATTATATAGTCCATTCCCTATCAAGCACCAAAGATATCTCTGTTAAATTATAGGAAATGCCAGTATTATTAATAATTTTCATCTACTGACACACAAATCATGGCTAGTATTTACAGTGATTGTATCGGCACACACTTCCACCGGTCGATTTTTATATTGAAAAATTAAATTACTTTTGTAAGACATGAAGAAATGTAACCAAAAATACATTAAAATACAAATTACACTTCAAACTAAATGAAAATTCAATCAAAATAATGAAATGGTCAAAAAAAAAAAAAAAACCTATCCAAACATTTTGTCCTCTCCTACGTCTTCCACTGTCCCCTTTTGCAGTGACTTAAAAAATCACTATATGACAACAGGTGGAAAAATACCAATACAAATGAAATCATAAATGCAATTGTAAATGTAATAATAATAATAATTGAAAATAAACCATGACCTGTAGATAGTTTAACACAAATCTCATAATTTTTTGTTTCATGAGACATTATTACCTACTCGTGGAATCTCCAAACTGCAAATTCAGGAAGTGTGAATTTAGACTTGCTGAAAACATGATCTATTTGTCACGAAAAATAGTGAATTACACTTTGCACCATTTCATTAATATACTGTACAATACACCCACATTTTGCATGCATACAACCACAGTTAGCACAAACACTGCCACGCATGGCCACTTGCGCTTTGCTCTGGCATGAATATTGCACTTGGAATAAGCACTCTGCCGAAAATAGCGCACGATCGTTGCACATTCGTGAAAACAGAGTCTCAGCCCTATGTATTCAAAACTATTTAAAAATGTCATCTTTTTTAATTAATATTAATATTTCTATTAGGGCTGTCGAATTAAATTGTTAATTCAGTGTGATTAATTGTATAAAAATTAATGACCCCGGATTGTAATAAGGAAGATTCATGAGAAATGCAAGCTTGTAGTACCACCTGTTTACTCCAGAGGGCAGTAATTGTAATTTCAGCTGTGTGGCAACGCACAGTTTATACAGTGAAGAAAACAACACATCAGCAGACAGAAGAACACAAACATGCGTTATGTTCTTGCGTTCAAACACATGATGGAGTGCAAATTTGAACTAAGGGATCTCAAGATGTGTTCTAAGTATTAAACTATATTTAACTTGACACAGTGACCTAAAAAAAAATATTTTTATGACGCTACGAACCCGAGACGCTACACAAGCATGTCTGATGCTTGTTGAAATTGACGGGTCCTGTATGGTTCACTGTGTAGTGAGCTAAAGCACATAAATGTTAATCAGAATGTCACTGGTTCGATCCCCACGGCCACCACCATTGTGTCCTTGAGCAAGGCACTTAACTCCAGGTTGCTCCGGGGGGATTGTCCTGTAATAAGTGCACTGTAAGTCGCTTTGGATAAAAGTGTCTGCCAAATGCATAAATGTACATGTAAATGTACATTGTATTCTAAAGCTGCTTTTTGTATTGTCTTATCAATGATTAACTCTTCTGCCACAAGAATGTCATGCATTTTAATTATCTGAATATTTTTTTTTTTTATATATATATATATATATATATATATATATATATATATAATTTTTAAATATTTAAAGATAACTATGTATTATTATTTCATCATTATATACTGAATCATTGTTAAATGAGGGGCTTTCTCAGCAAATATTTGTATATGCGATTAAATGTGATTAATCGCGATTAATTAATTGCGACATCATGTAATTAATTTGAGAAAAAATTTTAATTGATTGACAGCCCTAATTTTTATATTATAATAAGGAAAAACATATAACAACATTAAATACGTTTAAAAAAAATGCTGTAAATTATTGTTCATTATTACTTCATGATGTCTTCTCTCTTCTCTTAGATTGCGTCCAGTGGATGTGGAGTTTATGAAGGCACTACAGGACAAGGTCAACGTGGTTCCACTCATTTCCAAGGCTGACTGTCTGACACCAGCGGAGATGAGGAAGATGAAGGACAGGGTGAGTGAATCCACCTTCACCAGCTCTAGTTACTTTGTTTATACATGCAAACACTGTGTTCACATTCATACGCTGACTGCGTCCTTGCTTGATGACGAAGACAGATGCTGATGTAACAAATAAACAAATGTGCTCTCTATATCCTTCTATTCAAGGTGAGAGAGGAAATTGAGAAGTTTGGAATCAAAGTGTACCAGTTCCCAGACTGCGATTCCGATGAGGATGAGGAGTTTAAACAACAGGACCGAGAACTGAAGGTCAGAATTATTACTCAACATTCAGAAAATGCTGGGATGCTTGAGTACTTAATGACCCAAGGCATGAAAACGAATATATTTGATATATTTGGTGTTGCCATTCAAGATTGTTGCCTGGTTTGCAAGGTCCAGGGAAAAACATTATAAAATTTGGTTTTAAATTAAAGGTTTAATATTCCAAGTTCAATAAAAGTAATGAACCTTTGTGGCATAATAATGATTATCAGAAAAATAAATTTTAACTTGTCCCTCCTTTTCTTTAAAAAAAAGCAGTTACAGCGAGGAACACACGATGGAAGTGAAAGCGGGTCAATTTCTTACCGTTAAAATACTCACTAAAATACCTAACATTTTTTCAAACGTATAGCCACAAGACATAAACAATATACGTGTAAACATGATTTTAGTTAGATAGAAAATTGTCAATTTTACACCTGTCATCTGTCTCTTTTGAAACTTCTCCTGAGTTTTTCCTCAGCAATACCTCACTGCACCGAAACAGCTCTGCACAAGACCACTACTCTCTCTGGATTCCTCGAGAGTCTACTCTGCATGACCACTACGCATACAAGCCTATGAACACGCTGCAGTCTGTGCTGGGTTCCCCTCTCGAAGCTTTACCAGCTGGTTCACTACATCATTGTTCTCCACACTTGGATCGTTTGTCTCATCCTTCCTGACAGAACAATGGAGCCAGAATGGATCTAGTGGAGCATACTGACCTGGGTGCTGCGCTCAATCAACAGGGAGCGTTTCTGTGTCACCAGGAGGACCAGATCTCTGCTTCCAACCGTGCCATTGAAATGGTGGCTTCTCAGCTAGCGGAATGCACATCATTGGTTCAATGACTTCCACAAATCCGTCACCCTCTTGACTCTGACTCCACTGCTGAGGTTTCTTCACCAGCCCAAGCTATTCTTCCTAGTGCTGGATGCTCTGAGCCCCGTTTCAATTCTCCACCTCCATTCTCAGGTGAGGCGGGTTCCTGTCCCACATTCCTCATGCAGCGTTTCTTGCTGCAGCCCTGAACTTACTCCACTGAAGCAGTTAAGGTCGCCTTCGTTATCACGCTCCAGTGGGGAACTGCTGTATGGGATAGACATCACCATTGCTGCTCATCGTTCCATGAGTTTTCAGCTGAGCTTCTTTGTGTATTCGATTGATCTGTACATGGACAAGAAGCTTTAAGGATTCTGTCTGGGTTGACTCAGGGTAACCGCACTGTTGCGGACTATGCTATCAATTTCTGCTCTCTCACAGCTTCCGCCGACTGGAATGAGGCAGCCTATTGGAGTAGGTTCCTGGATGGCTTGTCAGACATGATCCATGATGAGGTTTACACTCTGGATTTGTCTTCCTGTTTTGATGATCTGTTAGCTCTGGCCATAAGGGTTGACCAATTCCTTGCACTCGATGCAGCCGATGTCGCTCCTCACCTCCTAGGTCGGCTGACTGCTACCATCCTCCCTCTCCTGCGGACAGGGCCTCATAGCAACAACACTGCTCTATCCCAATATTTTGAAGTCAGGACCTCCACCACCCCTCTGTGTACCATCCTCCCCACCTTCTGGGCATGGTGTTCTGGGACGTGGATTATAAAGTCTGTTCCGTTCCGTGCTGCGTAACACCACCTCACCCGCTGGATGCCCAATGGGTCTGTTATTCATTCCAAGGTCAGCCCGGACACACGTTCTCTGGTGGGGCCACTCGTCCACTCGTCATCCAGGGGCTGCTCGTACTCAGGTGCTTATTAGACTGCGATTCTGATGGGTGTCGCTTGTACAGGACGTTTGCCGTTACATGTCCACTTTCCCTGTCTGTGCCGCTAACAAGACTTCCTGTCAGCCTCCGGCTTGCTCCTCCAGCTGCTGCCAGTCCCTTCAAGACCCTGGTATCACATTGCCATGGACTTTTTTACCAGTCTCCCCCCTTCCCATGGCAACACGGTCATCATGACCGTGGTGGACCATTTTTCGAAGGTGGCTCATTTTATTCCCCACCCCAAATTACCTTCAGTGAGGGAGACAGTGGTTGAAGTCATTAATTACATCTTCCGCATTCATGGCCTCCCGGTCGATGTGGTTTCTGACAGGGGACACCAGTTTGTGTCACGGTTTTGGGCAGAATTCTGCCAACAGCTGGGGGCTACTGTAACTAATGGGCAGGTAGAGTGGGTGAATCAAGAGCTTGAAAAGACCCTGCATTGCATCGCTTCCCGTAATCCGTCTTCTTGGGGCTCTCATTTGGCCAGGAACGAGTATGCCCACAATTCCTCTCCGTCATCTATGGGGCATTCGCTTTTCCAGTGTTGCCTAGGTTACCAGCCCCTCTGTTCCCTGCCCAACATACTCAGGTCCTGTCCCTTCACACCTTTATCCAATGGTGCTGTTGCACCTGGCGAATAGCCAGAGAAGCCTTCTCCGGACTGGCACTCATATTAAGAAGTCGGCAGATCGCCACTGATTTAAACCTCCTGCATATGTCTGCGGGCAGAAGGTCTGGTTGTCTACTAAAGTCTCCGACTCCCCTCTCGTATGTTGGGGCCAAAATTTATCAGGCCTTTTCCCATCACTAAGGTCATTAGCCCAGTGGCGGTTTATCTCAAATTGCCTCCTTTCCTTAGTCGTGTCTACCCGGTGTTCCATGTTTCCCACGTTAAACCCGTCATCCAGTCTAGTCTTCACTTTTCTGCTTCCGTCTCACCCCCGCCTCATTGGTGGAGGGTGCCTCGGCTTATTCTGTCAAATGGTTACTCGACATCACACGCAGGGGCAGAGGGGTACCTGGTAGGCTGGGAGGGTTATGGTCCTGAGGAGAGATGCTGTGTCCTTGCTTGGGACATTCTGGACCATGCCCTCATCAATCAGTTCCATCTCCATCTTGTTATCTCTTCTGGGGTGGGACTGTCACGGTCTCGTGAGTCAGCTGGATTGTGCTAGTTTATCATTAGATGTTCTCTCTGTTTAGTTCAGGTGTCGCTGGCTTGTGTAATTAGCATTGCCATTGGATGCCTTCATTGTTTCCATGGTAAAGCTGATCATTCCAGCTTGCTGCGAACGAGCAGCACCTGATCGCCATTAGTTCCCTGACTATATGTACCTCAATCTGGTTTGTGTTCATTGCTTGATTGGTTTTTTGAGTCCTGTTGCTTACCACTCTCTCCCTCTGCCCTAGTATATCCTGTTTCGTGTTCTGTGTATTGGTTACCAGTATGCAGATTGTGGTTATCATCCTAGCTGTGTTTATTAAATAAAGTGATCATTGTTCTCCGCACTTGTCACATCCTTCCTGACAACAACTTTGTTGCCATGATGATGTAATGTCAGCAAAGCCTAAAATGCTAAAATGACTGTAAAAATCACAATTTATCCAACTTTACAGCTCAAATAATACAAAACTTTTAACATAAAAATGAATTGTAAGTGCTTTTATAAAATTACAATCTTCATATTTCTGCCTTTAAATTCTCAAAAGAAATTTTGCATACACTTCCATTGTATGTGCCTCACTGTTACCTCGATTTTTTTTTTTTTTTCAATGAATAGGAGGGACGAGTCAAAATTAACTTTTGTGGTAATTAACATTATGCCACAAATGATGTCAATCGAGCTTAACTTGTATTGAACCAGGAATATTCCTTTAAGAATGAAAGTCTTTGTATTTGTGGCCACATAAAACAGTAAGTTATTTTTAAAGGTGAAGTGTGTAGTTTCAGCGCCACTAGTATCAAAAACGGAATTGCAAAAATAATTATTGTTTTTAAACAGGTTTCCCAAACACTGCCCCTGTTATACATTGGTCAGATGAACAGATAGTCCCGCCCCAAAATCTTGCAATTTGTTTGTTGCTGTGTCGGGCAGGTCAGGATGCTCAAATAAACAGAGCAATGTTTGTAAAGCGCCACAAAGCTCACTGTTAAAATTGCCAGGATTTTAAAAGATTTAATAGTAATTACTTACAATAAAATATTGCTTTCAGAATTTTACTGTAAAATCAATGCAGGATTTTCCATTTTTCTGTTATAACACAACAAATTACTGTAAAAAATAAATAACATTATTGCACTGCATTGTGGGATAATTGTGTTTTGTTTGAAGTCACCATTATGGTCTTTAGTGTTCCCTTTGGATGGGAACTGACTTATTTGAAGTTAAAACATTTTCTCCTAGCTGATACAATTGCGTATTAAGAAAATTCATTGTTCTTTGCACTGTTGCTCTGGGAGAAAATTAGATCAGTTTAGAGATTGACAAAGTCTGATGTATAGTCTACACTATAACAATGAGGCAGTAATTCTTGCAATGACAGGTTGTGATACGATAGATCTGTTATTGCGTGTAAACTTTTTGAAGAGTTGGCAACTAGCTACGCACAGATAGCAACTCTCAGCAAACAATACTCAACCATGGTGACAATTAACACACATTGCACTTTTTAAAGAAATCAACTTACAAATGGCTTTCTTATGGCTGTCTCTGTTCATTAAGCTAGAATAGGAGAAATTAGTTAACACTGATGACACACTTCACCTTTAATGAAAAGTCTTTAACTGAAGTCCTTGTTTATGAACACTTAAAAAGTAGACATAAAATAGAAAACTGGAACCCTTGCTGTTGAAAAAAGTCAGCTGAGTGAATGGAGGGATATCTTGATTCGTACGACTGTTTGTAAGACTTTGTTTTATATTTAGAAGCAAGAAACACAAAACTATTTGTTGTGTGTCTCAGGAGTGCACCCCATTTGCCGTGATTGGGAGCAACACAATAGTGGATGTCAAAGGTCAACGTGTGAGAGGGAGACTTTACCCATGGGGCATTGTGGAAGGTAGAGATCTGCACTTGAGGTCAAACTCTATGCTGTCCAATAGAAGAACATAAGAAGTTTCAAATGACCATGAAGTTTCAAATATCAAGTTTGAAACTTGATGCTAACACCTAAGTACCTTATATGGCATAATGCATATGTTAAAACAAACCCTAACCCTTTGGATAAAGTTTGCACAAATGGATTTGTGTGCATGCTTTTGTATTGCTGCAGTGGAGAATCAGTCCCATTGTGATTTCGTCAAGCTGAGGAATGTGTTGATTCGTTCACACATGCATGACTTGAAAGACATTACATGTGATGTGCACTACGAAAACTACCGGGCACAGTGCATACAGCAAATGACAAGGTAAATCTCACTGGTTATTATTCCTTAAAGTAATAGTTCAACCACAATTAAAGTGCTTTTATCATTTACTCAACCTGATGCCATCCCAGATGTGTATGACTTTATTTCTTCTGCAGAACACAAATGAAGATTTTTAGAAAAATATCTGGTCACACTTTATATAAGGAGGCCTTAACTGCAATGTACTAACATAAAATACCTACAAGTGGAGATTTAGAGTTAAAAAAATGACTTACATTTTGATCGTTTCTCACCTACATTCACTTCTGAAGACATGGATTTAAACACTGGAGGGGTATGGATTACTTCTATGATTCCTTTATGTGATTTTTGGAGCTAAACAAAGGTCTGATCCCCATTCACTTTCATTGTATGGACCTACAGAGCTGAGATATTCTTCTAAAAATCGCATTTTTTGTTCTGCTGAAGAAAGAAAGCCATACACATATGGGATGGCATGAGAGTGAGTAAATGATGAGTGAATTTTCGTTTTTGGGCGAACTATCCATTTTATGTAATATTTTGTAATTAAATGTATTACTTGCTAAATATAATGAAGTGTTCGGTTTTCTGCAGCAAACTGGCCCAGGATAATCGTGTGGAGAGCCCCGTCCCTATACCACTGTCCACCCCTGATGTAGAGACAGAGAAGCTTATAAAGATGAAAGATGAAGAGGTCAGCTGTCCTGACGAATCAATTATTTCATATATTATATAAGACTTAAGGCAAAGTATTACATTTTAGTGATACCAAAACATATAGAGCAGACTAAGTACTGCTTATGGCCTTTTAAAACGTGAAAGCTGTGTTGCAAATCGGTTGTCTATGAGATTCCTTTTCAGTTAGGATGGTACCTTAGGGGCAGTTCAGATGTTTAATAAAATCTAGATGCAGGACAACGAATGGAACAGAATGCAGCTGTCTCAAGATTCTTTCTCTTGAGAAGTCCTTGGCACAGCGTCTTAAACAAGCGTCTCATGCATGAGATGCTATGCACGATGCATAACACGCTGTGCAACACTCAAAGATGTCCATCTATTACATGTTTACATTGAAAATCAATATAAAAATAGCACAGATGGACGCAACATGCGCTCAGTGTGAACGGCACATTATTAGGTACATTGCAAGGCAACTCAGCAACCGAACTTTGTGAATAACTTTAAGAAGACATTTTTGAAGACAGGTTTGAAAATAATAGTTTTTATTTTATTTTATTACACACAGCTGAGACATTTGCCATGATAAATGCCCACTTTTCTACTAATCTCGCTGTACTTTGTTTCACACAGTTGCGGAGAATGCAGGAGATGCTTCAGAAAATGCAACAGCAGATGCATGAACAGGACCTGTGAACGAAGCCCAGTCAGCAGAGATTTAACTTCTGCTTGTCGACACTTTTACACAAGCAAACATCACACTTCAAAAACACACACAGGGTGTAGATTTGGATTATACGCTGTTTTATACGCATTTGTATGTTTCCATTGATCGTGGTATAAATATTTGTTGGGGGTTGTAATTGCTTGTTTTGAATATTGGGGGGGGGGGGGGGGGGGGTGTTACCTCCCCCCATCCCCACCGGAATCTACGCCCCTGTTTGTATGTTAGGACGCAATACACAGATGGGTTGAGCACTACGGTTTCAACCGGGTCTATGTTTCTAAAACAAGCTTTAAGTTTAAATATTTAGTCACAAAACATCTTGTGATCAATTTAAATTGTTGTCACACTTTGTACAGACTACATGGTTCTTTATGACTGTTTCCATGGCAATGACTGCTTAATGCACAAGTAGTCATCAGACATTAGTCTTGTTCTTTTGCTTAGAGATTTTGTTTACAATTATGTGTGTTACCCAATTTTTGTATGCTTAGTTTTTCAAGAGTGTGCGTGTATGTGTGTGCATCTGTGCCGATTTGCTTAAAATTAAGTATTTAGGTGATTTTAAACATTTTGTAGCTGCAACACCAACAGTTAATAATTATCAAAATATTTGCTGTATTGTAGCAAAATTACTAAGCTATGGAGCATCGTTAATCAGTAATATATACTTTCTTCACAAGATGTATTTATTTTTATTGTGGTCTTTAAAGGCCTTATCAGAGCACACTTCAGTTGCAAACTTGATTTGGGAACGATTACTGCACTAACTCCAATTTTAGAGATTTTTCTCTTAAAGAGACAACATTTTCTCTGCTTTCTTTAGTATATCTTTTATAGATGTTTAGTCATAATAGGCCACTTATAAGAGGATAATGCCTGTCCTAAAAATTTTAATTATTCATGACATTTAGCACTGATATAACATCAAATATATAATCACAAAACCAGATACCAGACCATCTTTGAGTAGGGAGGCTCTTATTTTTTTTTTATATCACTTGAATGTGTTGTTTTAGATGGATGCAATGAGGTTTCAATATGTATGCCCTGTATGCATTTAGTCAAGCTATTCCCATGAGCATGATAAATACTCCATTAAAAACCTTGTATATCTCTAGAAATGTAGGTTTCATTTCTCTTTCAGGAGGCAAATGCAGCTATTTCACTGTTATTATTAATTCATTGTGATAAACACTTCCTCCATGGTAGATCCTGCCTGTTCTTTGCATACTCTCTTCACTGTCAAGAATTTGCACGCGATATCCTAAATGTAAAAATGAAAAGAAAGTTCAGGGTTAAATACAAGTTAAGCTCGATGGATAGCATGCTGTTGATAATCGCAGAAAATTATTTCAACTCTCAGTTTGTAAAAACAAACAAAAATTGTGCTTACAGAATTGCGCTTAAAGTCATTGTGGCAAGGCACCAGGATTAATGTTAAACTACACAGCTTCAAAAGTTTGGAGTAATGTACATATTTTGCTATTTCGGAGGGAAATTGGTACTTTAATTCACCAAAGTAGCATTCAACTGATCTCAAAATATAGTCAGGACATTACTGATGTATAAAACAGCACCATTACTATTTGAAAAATTTCATTTTCGATCAAATCTAGACAGGCCCCATTTCCAGCATCCATCACTGCAACTCCTTATCCTTGAGTAATCATGCTAATGCTAATTAGGTACTAGAAAATCACTTGCCATTATATCAAACACTGCTGAAAGCTATTTGGTTTGTTAAATGAAGCTGAACATTGTCTTTGTGTTTGTTTTTGAGTTGCCACAGTATGCAATAGACTGACATGTCTTAAGGTCAATATTAGGACAAAAATGTCAACAAAAAACCCTGCTTTCTCTAGAAACTCGTCAGATGTTACGTCCATGTGGACATATGTGTATATATTTTTTTGGGTGCAGTTGTGTTAGATATGGTGCTTGTTTCAGCCTGTGTTGTGTGTTTGTGTTTCTCTGTTGCTCCACCTTCTATCCACTTGACAGGATCATGAGTGTCACCTGATCCATATTCCAGGTCCTTAAGGAGTGACTGGATGAGTATAAAATAACCCAGTTATCTCCAGACTAGGGGAGAGACTGAGATTATTCCTCTGTGAGAAACTGTCGTCTTCTGGTCCTAGCATTCGTTGTTTTTCATATGTGTATTGTGTTACCTGTAGTGTTAAAATGGACACTGAAAATGTATGCTGTGTGTTTGCTTCAAACATCTGTGTGTGTTTTTATTATTTTGGCCATTTCCTCTCCTGAAGCCTTGTTTGTTTATATTTCACAATTTGTTAATTAAAACTTCATACTTTTAAATCTGGTGTCGCTTTGCTTTGTGCCTGCCCTGGGACCTTGAGACGGGAGTCTCTCCCTCTCTACTCACATATTTATTTATGTTTTTCGTTACCCTCCTTTCCAGCCTCTAGATGTGGAAAGGGGGCTGTAACCCAGTCAATCGTTGTTTTGAGGAATGGAGGTCAATGCTTGTAATTTAAGATTTCATACAAAGGTGTAACTACACTCTTCAAAGACAAAGGACAACTGACTCTAACA
Source organism: Moxostoma hubbsi (assembly GCA_032164185.1). Lineage (NCBI taxonomy): Eukaryota > Metazoa > Chordata > Actinopteri > Cypriniformes > Catostomidae > Moxostoma > Moxostoma hubbsi. The sequence goes on from JAVLUX010000050.1 coordinate 4,086,979, forward strand.
AGGACAGAAAGAGATGTGGAAGACCAGATGTACAACTAAACAAGAGGATAAGTACCTCAGAGTCTCTAGTTTGAGAAATAGACGCCTCACATGTCCTCAGCTGTCAAGGGAGAGAGAAATTTGGTTCACGTAAAAGCGCCTACTTACTCACTCTAAATCATTTAATAATAAGTTACTTAACTTATTTTGCCACTGCATCAACCATCCTGGCAGGCTAGCACCATGCATGGCAGCTCTGCTGTCATTGGTGTGTGTGAATGGGGGAATGAGACGCAGTGAAAGCGCTTTGAATACCGCTAAGGTTAAAAAGGTGCTATATAAGTGCAGACCATTTACCATCCACTGGACTAGTTTTGCTACAAAAATGGTGCTGGCATGCAGTTGTGTGATATCAAAATGTTTTAAGATGATCCATTTTGATTTGTCCAGCATCAGTTGTTCCAGCTCTTGTGATTGGTCATGTCTTCACTGGCCCCGCCCCTGCCCAACACCACAGTCTGCTTTCTCAAATATTGATTTACAAGTGCACAAGTGAGTTTTGCTACAGGTTTATTGCAAAAGTAGTTGCAAAAGTCAAGATGTGAAGATTTAAAGTCACGTTGCCAGATTTGAGAGGTTGTAAGTGCCGATTTGTGGTTGCAGAGGTGGGTTGAGTAGCCAAAAACTGTACTCAAGTAAAAGTACAATTACTTCAAAAACATAATTACTCAAGTAGAAGTACTAACATAAATAATTACTTGAGTAAGAGTAAGAAAGTATCCAATTAAAAGAGTACTCAAGTAGTGCGTTACTTTCACAGATGACATAATAGACGTTTACTCCCCTATATTTCATTACATAATACACATTGAACATGTACTACAGAATTATTATTATTATTAAAGGAAATTCTGTCATAATACACCATCATGTTGTTCCAAACCCTTATGACTTTCTTTCTTCCATGCAACATAATAAAGAGATATTAGACAGAATGTTTGCCTGAATCACTATTTACTTTCAGTGAATGTTTATATATATATATATATATATATATATATATATATAGAGAGAGAGAGAGAGAGAGAGAGAGAGAGAGAGAGAGACTGTCACATACATATTGACTGTCTAACATATTTTGTGTTCCACATAATACAAAGCCTCACACTGGTTTGGAACAACATGAGGGTAGAGAAATTATGACAGAACATTAAATTATCGCTGAGCTATCACTTTAAAGATATAGTTTACCCAAAAATTAAAATTCTCTCATCATTTACTCACCCTCATGCCATCCCAGATGTGCATGACTTCCTTTCTTCTGCAGAACACAAATTCAGATTTTTAAAAGAATATTTTAGCTCTGTTGGCCAAAATTTTGATGCTCCAAAAAGCACATAAAGGCAGTATAAATGTAATCCATAAGACTCCAGTGGTTTAATCCATGTCTTCAGAAGACAGATGATAGGTGTGGGTGAGAAACAGATCAATATTTGTAATTTTTTGCTAGACAGCAGAGGGCGATATGCAGAGAAGAATGTGAATCACCCGAATGTGAAAGTGATCTGTTTCTCATCCACACCTATATCATCGCGTCTGAAGATACTGATTTAACCACTGGAGTTTTATGGATTACTTTTATGCTGACTCATGTTTGATTGTTTAGCTTTAAAATGTTGCCACCCATTCACTTGCATTGTATGGACCAACAGAGCTGAGAAATTCTTCTAAAAATCTTTATTTGAGTTCAGCAGAGGAAAGTAAGTCATACACATCTGGGGTTGCATGAGTAAATAATGAGAATTGCAATTTTTGGGTGAACTAACCCTTTAAGGGTTCTTGTCAGATCTGGATGAATTTGTTAATAAGAAGAGAGGTTTGGAAACCTTTCTAGTAATTATTACAGTGAAAATGTGAAAATGTCCCACAAGGACATTATATATAATGCTGAAATATAAACCAAAGCAAGATCATGCTTTATTAATGCCTTCTTTCGCTATTTCATAGCTTTTAAAGCCCTGTGTGGATTCTTATTTCAGTGTGTTACAGTTTTCAATGTCGTAACTATTTAGATTGTTATTTCTGTATAGCAGTACTGCCGCTCTCTAAGTGCAGTGTACACAACCTACGTAGGGCACCAACCCTGATCGTGGAACACTCGCTGTGTCTGAAACCGCTGTGTGGAGCGAAGAAAGTGTTTCACTTTGAAGAGTCTGATGCTGCAGCACTGATGACTTGAGTGACAGTTTGTGACAGCAGCTCAGCGCACGCAGCTGTGAACTTTCGCTCTCGTAAAAGTCCCATTCAATAATCTCTCAATTCAAATTAAACCCAGTAATGTAATGACAGTAACGCCACACATTGTAAAGAAGTAAAAGTTTAAAAAAAAAATCATTCAAAATTTACTTGAGTGACAGTAAAAAGTTCCCACTTTTAAACCTACTTTAAAAGTAAATTTTTACACAAAAAGTTACTCAAGTAAATGTAACAGAGTAAATGTAATGCGTCCAACTAACCCACCTCTGGTTAGTTGAACTGCGAAAGTGAATTAAAGTACAAAAGGTAATATTTAATACATGTTTGTGTCTGTCGTTATATTTATGTGAATGTAATTTTACACATTTGTGATTATTTGTCTACAACTTTGAATTTAAAACACAAGTTTTTGGTTATTGTCTGTGGTGCAGATTGCAACATTCAACCAGGTACCACGTGGTGTGGTATTAAAATGTGTTTGAAAAGTATAGCTCTACATAAAAATAATTTGAAACAAAATGCACCTGTGATAGTGAGCTATATAGTGAGCTATGTAGCCCTTCCACAGGTTTGTCTTGTGGTATAACTATTTTGAATACATATTTGCAATTAAACATTCTTTGATAACGTCGTAGGCTTATCTTATTAACATATAGCAGGTAGGATGAATTAACAGAAGTGCATGTTAATATAAGAAGGATATTTTCTAAGATCATGGAGAAGACTGTAACTTTGTTTTTAATAATGGGCGTGAATGAGCAGGACAACAGACTGGGGCGGTCTCATTTTATTCATAGATGAAAGCTTACAGATGTTCAGAAGTTCTTCCATTAGAAAAAACTTCATCACTCTACTTCCGCGTGAACCCGGGTTTTAATGCGCTGCATTTTCTCACTCGAGTAAATGTTGTTTGTTTGCATTGGTTTGCATGTGTTTAACATTAACTTAACCTCCAAGAAACATCCCGACCAGGACGCAGCAGCAGCAGCAGACTGTTGATTTCGGAGATCATATGGAGGGGACACTGGGCATGGGAGACGTTTCTTCGTCCCATCATCAACATCAGCGGGGCTTGTGGAAATCCTTGCAGGGCAAATCAAAACTCACTTTGAGCCCCAAACTGGGCAAGAAAGAACGGAAAAAAGAGAGCGGGTTTTGGAGATTTAAAAAGAAAAAGCCAAATGGTTTGGATCGTGCGATGTCTTTGTCTCAGCCAAATCTGCACAACGCAGCGACTCCGGAGGGGAGTAATGGGGGTGAGAGCGGGAGAGCGCGCCGCGGCACGCCGGAACAGAGTGCAGGTAGAGCGGCCGCAGCGGCAGCGTCGCTCGGTGCGGAGATCCAGACGCTGAAAAGAACCATGAGCGCTAAACCGACCATCTCGCATTTGGCGCAGTCCCAACACAAACCTGTTCAGCAAGAATCCACAAGCACAGAGGATGCTGTGGTGGATAGTAACGAGAAACAGATCAGTAAAAGCAAGGTAAGATGATTTGGAAGGGTTTGGATCACAATGCATCACTTAGACTGCTACTGCAGTGCAATGACAGGATTATACAACTATTACTCTTGTGACTCACCTAAGTTTATCTGCATTAAAGGTATAGTTTACCAAGAACGAACTTGACAGGAGATGTTAGGCAGAATGTAAGTTTCAGTCACCATTCGCTCTCATTGTATGGAAAAAGAAAGCAATGAAATGAATGGAGACTTTGGCTGACATTTGTGACTAACATCTCCTTTTGTGTTTCCACAGAAGAAAGAAAGTCATATGGGTTTAAAACAAATGAGGATGAGTAAATAATGACAAAACTTTTTGGAATGAGGGACTCTAGCCATATCTAGGGACCAGAATATCACAGATACTAATGAGTGGGCTCTTTTGACTTAAGCCAGTAAGCAACCGCATAACAGCCTCCTGGCATCCGTTCACAGCATTCTAGAATCACGTGGTGATTTTTGCACCATCAAGCACCACTCATATTTATTTATTTCAGAAAATGTAAAACCTTAGTTTAATAAGCTATTTAATAAAGCCATTAGTCATGCCTGCTTAAAAAAAAACTAGCAAACAAAAAACAAGAACAAAACTCGAGGGCTTCCTCTCTGTTTTGAATGGCTTTGGTTCTGTGGTTATATGTGCTTATTGTGCATATTGTATGATCAACAGCACACAAACAGTGCACACCATTGCATCATGAATCCTACAAACTGAAAAGAAAAACTATTGCACAACTGGTTTATCAAAACATGCATTACACTTTCACAACTTCTAAAAAGGGTGTATCAACACCATGTGTAACATTTACAAACTGGCTGCAAATTTGTTAGTTCTACATTGATGTCAGAAATATCTGATTCAAAAAATCATTTTGCATGGTTGCATGTGTGTACACGTGAAGGTCCTCACCCTTGTGCTCATTTTTGTTATTTGACATTTGCCATACCAAATTGTACTTGAAACAATTGTCTCCGTGTCTGGCCCTGTCACCATGCAAAGTGACGTGTTTGCATAGTCAAACTCCTTGATGTTGAGGGAAATCTAGACCCCCCCACCTAGTCCCGGCCGGGTTCCTGGTTCAATAAAAGTTAATCTCAATCGACAGCATTTGTGGAATAATGTTTGTTACCACAAATAAGTATTTCGACCTATCCCGTCTGTTTAAAATTATTGCAAAAATCTGTATTTCAGTGAAGCACTTACAATTGAGGTGAATGGGGCCAATTGGTAAACGTTAAAATACTCACTGTTTCAGAAGTATAGCAACAAGACTTAAACAATATTAAAAGGATTTTAGTTTGATAAAATCGCTTACTAACCTTTTCTGTGTAAAAAGGTTCTGTGTGTCCAATTTAGCAACCTTTTAAGTCTTGCCATGAAGACTTAACGCTGTAAACCCTAAAATGACTGCAAAACGTCCCAGCTGAAATAATACACAAGTATGAATAGAATTAATGTATGCTTTTAAAAAACTTACAAGCTTCTTATTTCTGCCTTTAAACCTTCCAAAGATTGTCCCCATTCACTTCCATTGTAAGTGCCTCACTGTAACCGCGATTTTTTATTTTTATTCTATATTTTTTTAAAGAAAGAAAAGGAGGGACAAGTCAAAATAATTGAATAATAAGCAACATTATGCCACAAATGTCGTCGATTCAGCTTAACTTGTATTGAACCCGAAATATTCTTTTAACACCAAGTTGTTGATTATTTAATCTTTTGGTTCATTTTATTCAACTTTAAATCTGTATTTGTTGTAAAACCAAATTAGAAGGCCCCCTCCCCCAGAAACTAGGAGTGTGAATAGATTAAAATAATTAATTATTAATTTAGTGATTCCAGAATATTTTGGAACTGTCAGTTTATGTAATAATAGTTTTATATTTACAGTATATATATATATATATATATATATATATATATATATATATATACTGTAAATATAAAAGAGTACAAATATAAAAGAGTAAAAAATAAAAATAGCTTATGAGATCTTTTTAATATCTTTATTGTTTCTCATAGACAGCCGTGAGATCTCAAACTCAACTCAATTTTAGAGTTCCTGAGAATATGTCTGAGATTCTTTTAACTCTACTGCATGTCTGGACTTGATGAACAAATTTGTAATGGAGCTGCCTGAGCTGCCTTTGTTGTTACATTTTTGAAAAGGGGCCTTAAAAAGGTTTAAGGTTTAAGAATTAAAAGCCAGCAGCATGATATGACATGGTTTTCAGTCTTCCAACGGAGATGCTCTTGGTCTTCCGAGGGCTTCTCATGACTGGATTGTCTCTGGATGAGTCCTCTACGCTTGGCGTGACTTGTAGGCATTTTTTGTCCTGAAGTTGCTCTTTAATAGCTCAGGAGACTTAATGGAGTTCTCAGGTATGTTTCATTGAAGTATGAATCGACTTTTTCTCAGATGATTCTCCTAAAATTCCTGAAGAGGAAAACAAATATAAACAATTAAACAAACTTTGACCTACAGTAAGAGGTTAGAGCTGTAAAATGAATGTTGGCATAGTACAAAAACAGCCTGGTCTCATAGAATCTATGAGAGAGAGGAAGCTTATTACGGGAGCTTGATTTATAAGCACATTCAACATTGTGAAACCTCAGTGTAGACTTTCTTTGGCGCTCACTTTCAGTGGTTTCACTGGCATTGTTCCACATTACAGTTTCTTTTTTCTGAGGGGACATGCTTTTGTAATTACCTCACAGTGGATGTGTTAGTGTGAGGACAGGAAGTGTCTTTGCTTACAGAGTCACTTTAAAGCATAACAGATGAAGGTGAATGAATCTTAAAGAGAATATAGGGGAGGGTGAAAGCAATATATTCTAGATCTCACTGTTTATTCTGCGACAGTAGGTCGAAAGTTCTGCTGCTGAAATGAGAATGTCTATCTGCATCCTGCAAGACTATGACAAGACACGCCCACAACAAGTTATGCCTCCCTTCAGATAACAAACAAACCAAAAAAATGCTTAAAAGGTTAGTTCACCTAAAAATGAAAATGATCCCATAATTTACTCACCCTCAAGCCGTCCTAGGTATATATGACTTTCTTCTTTCAGCCAACCACAATCGGAGTTATATTAAAAAATATTCTGTCTCTTCCAAGCTTTATAATGGGAGTGAATGGTACCTTAGATTTTGAAGCCCAAAAAAGCGCATCCATCCATCAATAAAGTAATCCATACGGCTCCAGGGGGTTAATAAAGGCCTTCTGATGCGAAGTGATGGGTTTTTGTAAGAAAAATATCCATATTTAGAACTTTATAAACTCACCGGAGCTTACGCTACGCCTACGTCATATGCCGGAACTTGACTCTCTCGTGAGCACGTGGATGGCCATTACCGGAAGCTAGTGATTATAGTTTATAAAGTTAGAAACATGGATATATTTCTAACAAAAACACATTGCCTCACTTCAGAAGGCCTTTATTAACCACCTGGAGCCGTATGGTTACTTTTTTAATGGATGGATGGATGCACTTTTTTGGGCTTCAAAATCTAAGGTACCATTCACTCCCATTATAAAGCTTGGAGGAGCCAGAATATTCAAAATCTATACTTTAACACCGTAGATTTATGGTCAGTCACTTGGCACCTGATCCCAGAACTGAGCGCCCATGAGCAACGATGGCTGCCTCCATTTCGCAAGCTTTCTGGTAACCCTGAGCTGAGCACAGTCATATAGATGAATGGGGATGCTAATAGTTAGGTCTCTCAAGGTATTTTATAGCTCCTTGTGCAGGATGCAGACAGATACACTTGGCTGAAATCACTCTGTGCATACATAAATTCAAAGCACTACCCCTAGTGACCAAAGCTGGAAGTGTTGTTGAATGTACTGGGCACAGATGAGATCCGTGAGGAATGTCCACAGAGAGGCGCCAAAAGCGAGTTATATTTTTAGTTGTAGTCAACGGGAATACATATTTTATTAACTGTACACCTTAACCCAATCCCCAACCCTAAACCTAACTGTCAATGGAGGGAAAAAGCAACCTCAGAATCATGCTTGTCATTGATTATGCAAACGTAATTACCCATGTCTCTGAGGCTGCTTGCGCAATACAGAAAAATGTAAACATTTGAATTGATGCAAAGATGTCTGATGGGAGATAGCAGTTGTCAATAATGCGGCAGAATGTGGTCAATGTCAGCAAGATGTCAGGTTCATGAATGTTGAAGCACAGTACTTAACCAAAAATGACGATAATTTATGCTAATGTTGACTATAGCGCCCCCTGTGGGATTTACTCAGAATGCAGCACGTTCTTGCAGTAAGTTAAAAACTGTGTTCAGACACAATTTGGAACACAATGGCGAGTGTAATCGAGCTTGCGTACTTGTGTAGAGTACTTGGCCTTATTCTTTGCACACAACAAACTACAGTACTGTAAGGTGTTATCCCAGAAATTCTACATTTACATGATGGATAAAGTTAAATATTGTGTCTCTGGATGGATACAGCTACTATTATAACTTCCTTACTGTCACAGACACAATACCAGGATGTTTTTAGAAGAATCACTTATCCAACAATGTTTCCTTATATCACTATTATTTACAATCCTGTCACTAATGGGATTAAACAGGATGTTAAACAGGCCCTAAAGGTGTTTGAAAGCACGCAGATGACTGATACAGATCACTTGCTTTCAGCTGGAACTGCAAACAAATTGAGTGTGTTGAAGAAATGTGTTTCTGTCCTTATTTGCCACTCAAGAGTGAGAAATGAAATAAAGAGTTTAGTGTGTATCATTCACTTATAGAGGAGCCCTTCAAACATCGCTGTGCCTTTATATGGCATATATATATATATATATATATATATATATATATATATATATATATATATATATATATATATATGAGATATACGAGTACTTAAAATACTGAATGGGAAACTGCACCTTTTATAAGTGTACTATGTATAACTTTGGATAAAAGTGTCAGCTAAATGACAAATTAGTCATTAGTTTTCCTCTTTTCAATGACGGATGCTCTGTTTGTTTCTCCTATACCGAGAATAGCTTCTGCTCATTAAAATTTTGAGAGGATTGCCTGTAATCAACACTTACAATAAGTCCCCAATGAGATGACATAGATACAGCAACCTCTCCGTAAGGTCCCCTTTTCAACTGGATTAAAACACTCCGCTGAGGATGTGCTGCTCATTAGCATCATTTGAGTTAGTTAGATTAAACATTACAAAGAGCATTTTAGAGAGGTGCTCCTTTATGTACTGTAGAATCATGATAATTTTATTGACCTGGGTGGTGGAATTTAATAAAGAGGACACTTTTAAAACATTAAATGTTTCCCCCCTGAAATTTGTTTATAATGTTAGTCACATAAAAAGGCCTCTTGCATGAAAACATGTCAAAACATGATGCATGTTTGTGTTGTGCTGTCTGCTGATGTGTTGTTTTCTTCACTGTATAAACTGTGCGTTGCCACACAGCTGAAATTTCAATTAGTGCCCTCTGGAGTAAACAGGTGGTACTACAAGCTTGCATTTCTCATGAATCTTCCTTATTACTATCCGGAGCTATTACGATTAATTGTGTAACTTTTTTTAACACGTTATTTTATATAAAATTAATCACTGAATTAATGAGTTAAATTGACAGCCCTAATATATATATATATATATAGAGATAATTATACTGTATATAGATTGTACTATATGAAGTTGCATACAAACTTCCTTTGTGGAAGTTAACTGCTGTGTGTACCATGTGTGGGTATTAATTGCTAGGGATGTATTGTGTGTTTGTGTTTGGTGGAGGAGATATCTGAATATACAGTTTTGATCAATGAATACATACACAGACACTGACGCATTTGTAACAATGTCTCTGCTTTCTATAGGGCATTGATTCAGTGGGTAATGGCAGTACACAACCATCACTACCCGTTTCAGCAATGTACCAGTTGGACATCATGTTAAAAAGAGGAAACAATTTAGCCATTCGAGACAGAGGTGGTAAGTTAACTCCTATGATATAAGACACATTACTATAAATTTAAATAAAAGTTATGTGTGCACAGAGACATAGATGGAGCCTCACTGGAAAAATCATGTTTTACTTTTGTGCCAATAGTTTGTGTTTTGCTTTCAATTTTAATATGTAGATATTAGGATAAAAAACAATACACTGAGAAATGTACATGTGCAATTGTTTGTTTCGTTTTTTAGGGACAAGCGACCCATATGTCAAATTCAAAATAGCTGGTAAAGAAGTTTTCCGTAGTAGGATCATCCCCAAGAACCTTAACCCAGTTTGGGATGAACGAGTTTGCCTGATAGTGGACAATTTACAAGAGCCTTTGTATATTAAGGTAAAAAAAAAGATTTACTCACCTGCTCTTAGTTTTAGCAGTACAGAGTTAATCTGACTGTGAAAATGCATGAGGTTTACTCTCTATTGCAGGTGTTTGACTATGATTTTGGCCTTCAAGATGACTTTATGGGTTCAGCAAACGTGCACCTTGATTCGCTGGAGCACCAGAGGTATTTACTTTGTCTTTAAAATGTACACGTATGCATTTAAAAAAATGTACAGAAAAGAATAAAGCTCAAAATCGCAATTTAGATATTTTAGCTGATATCGATAGCTGATAATAATTTTTATGAACTAAAAAAAAACAGTCAAATTAGCTCATGTTTACCTGTGTCTGTCTCTTCTGCAGACCTCTGGATGTTCGGTTAGACCTTCAAGACCCTCACTGCCCTGATCAGGACCTGGGCTCTCTGGAGCTGACGATCAGTCTGTTCCCCAGAGGTTTGGTAGACAGAGAAGCCCTCAGACTAGCGGTATGTGATGTCAGAGTGATGTTTTATGTGTCTTAAAGGTGTCACTTGACATGTTACATATGTACAATCTGACAGCAAACGCACAATATATATCCAGAAAGACTTCATGTGACATGTTTTTATACCTCAAAATTATTTCACAGTCCACCCAAGGACAATTATGTCTGGTGGTCAACCGATATGGCTTTTTTAAATGGCTTGATATTGATACCGATATCGATAGTGAGCAGGAATGGCACCGATAGCCGATATTAATAATATAAGTTAACAACAGCAAATAAAATGTTCTAAAATACAACAAATGCTTATTTTATACAATATTTACTCAAATTCTCTTACGGTGACCACGGTTTTTAGCGATGCGATAATCGCAAAATGGCCAAATATCGGACAAATTATCGGCCTGGCCGATATATCGGTCTGCCACTATTTATGTCATGATATACTCACTGTTAATTTGCTTTAAAAACTATTTTTTTCTATGTGGAACACAAAGGGAGATGAGGTTTGAACATGCATGCATGAGATTTGTCATTTTTTAGCTTGACAGCTGATATACTGTGGCCCAAAAAGAATTTAGACACATATTCCACATTCTGCATGAATGCCATTGCATTGGATAACAAAATATGATACACTAATTTTTATTTTTTACTTTATCATCATCATCGGCTGTGGCTCAGGTGGTAGAGCGGGTTGTCCACCAATTGCTGGGTTTGTGGTTCAATTCCCGGCCCACACGACTCCACATGCCGAAGTGTCCTTGGGCAAGACACTGAACCCCAAGTTGCTCCCAATGGCAGGCTAGCACCTTGCATGGCAGCTCTGCCGTCATTAGTGTGTGAATGAGATGCAGTGTAAAGCTCTTTGAATACTGCTTAGGTTAAAAAGGCACTATATAAGTGCAGACCATTTACCATTCAACTAAATTAGGGTCTTTCCAGCTTTACTTAATCCATGTGAACTGGGACAACATGAATATTTGTTTGGTTAACTGACACTAGGCAGACAAATTCTAGTTCCCAGCATGATTTGCATGGGACTTGATAGAGAGATTAAATATTCAAATGAAGTGTTCTTTTATGTGTCTTTGTACAAGAACATAAAATTGGAGAATTGTTACAACCATTATGTTGTAGTTTTGGGTGTTACCATCATAGTGAAGAGTGGAGCTTAAGCCGAGGTTAGGACCAAAACATTTAGAGTATTCTGCATATTGCTTTTTCCATGAAGCAACTGCTGTACTAACCATAGTGTAGTGACCAAGTTGCACTCAGTAGTGCATCCCATCAGCATGTATATATCATCATCATTTCCTGTTACTTGCTAGCATACCACTAAATAAAGTTTAATTTGAGAATTTTAATTTAATTTGATTTAAATGATGTAAGCACAAAACAAAATGTGTACATTTTGTAGCAGAAATATACCTGTCAATCATTTTGCTTGTTCTCATAGTGTTGTATTTGAAGTGGATAGTTGAGGCTATGATTCATAATGTTTGTCAGTTGAGGGCGCTATTGTGCCACTGTTCAATTTGACAGCCACAGAAACAAATAATGCTGCTCTTTTGCTCTGTTTTAGTCTCAAAATTATCGACGGCAGGGTATTGGAATGAGGGAATGTGTGGTTCCTGTGGAAATGCAGTTGTATTTCAAATTCATGGATATTTATAATTTGATAGTGACTCCAATTAATGAACTAGTACCTGTTGCAGTGGAGTTTGGTACCTTGATCCATAAGAATAATGTATGGGTGCTTGCTTTGGTGTTGCCACCCTTCATATGGCACTTTTCCACTGTACGTTACTGTTCGACTCACCTCAACTCACCTCAACTGTACTCGCTTTACTTTTCTGAGCTTGCATTTCCACTGCAGTTTAGTGCCGCATCAACATGGGTGGGATTATTGGCTGATCGTCATAGTTGCGCCGCCTCTACTGCCTTGACATCATTTTAAACACAACACAAACTGACCAACACAATAACACAACCGCTAGCTGTTAGCTACTAGCTCATTGTGCTGCATAAAGCAGTTGTTGCATGGTGATTTTACACAAGTGTAACAGTTAAATTGGCCTGGTTGTTTTAGAAGCAAGCTTCCAGTAGCTGGTCAACTAAATAAAGTGAAGCTTTCAAGTAGAGTATAGAGTTAAAGTAACAAAACGTACCATCCTCCATCGTGGATCAACACCAGTCCAGGGCAATCTCCCTCCCATTGCTCGCCGGTTTAGATAGCGTCTATTTGGTCGAACCACTTCCACTTTTCCTTGATGGTTCTGTAGACACTTTTAAGCTTTTTTAACTTTTCCCTACACTGTTGGTAGGACCGGTAGTGACGCTGGTAGTGACTATTCTCTCTGACCAATCAGTGAACTGCAGGATTTTGGCGTCACATTTAGTATCGGCTCGGCTCACTTGGAACCTCGACTGAGGTGGTACTAAAAAAATCAGGTTGCAGGTACTATCCACAGTGGAAAACCCCAAAAAGCAAGCAGAGTCGAGCTGTACCGTGCAGTGGAAACGCCCCAATAGTCTGCATGCCATCTCCTTGCCACCACATGAAAACATCCCTAGATCCGCCCCTGATGCAATGACATCCAGACATTTTTAGATCTGACTGAAGTGTCCCAATACTTTTTGGGGTTACTTTAAATCTCCATTTGTGTTCCATGGAAAGAAGGAAAACATCAAGCTACATGAGGTTAAACACATTATGTTCTGTCAAACATAATGATGACAGAATTAAAATTTTTCAGTGAACTATCCCTTTAACATTTTGTAATGTGTTTATGTACAACAGCAGCAGCAACAGAATCTGCGGCTGTCTGACCTGCACAAGAAGTCTCAGCTCTGGAGGGGCATTGTGAGCATCAACCTCATCGAGGGTCGTGACCTCATCCCTATGGACCAGAACGGCCTCAGTGACCCGTACGTCAAATTCAAACTGGGCCATCAGAAGTACAGGAGCAAGGTGTGAATGACTGCTGTGACAACACGACAGTTAAAGACACCTGAAATCTACTGTCCCTGTTCTTATTATGCACAATTCATCAGTTATTCTGAAGGAAAAGAAGTTTCTTTTCATAATCAAAGTGTAATAACTTTCTCTGCCTCTGAAACGTTTTTGTCTGTTGATTTAACTAACCATTAATTAATAACCGTTAACATCCATGATCTAAACAAAACATAATGGAAAAAATGAGGTTCCACCCTACAATATATACAGCTGAATGTGAAAAATGCAAAACAATACAGAATACAAAAATGCTTTTCTCTGGTCTGAACAGACAATTCCTAAAACCCTGAACCCTCAGTGGAGGGAGCAGTTCGACCTGCATCTGTTCGATGAGGAGGGTGGTGTTCTGGAGATCTCCGTGTGGGACAGAGACATGGGCAGGAGAGACGACTTCATCGGCCAGTGAGTCTAATCTCAGCTCTGATCCATCCTGATATCAAATGCTAATTTTTGTGTTTGGCATCAAACTATGTACATTTACATTTATGCATTATCCAGTATTAAGTGACTTAGAGTGTATGGAATCAAACCCATGACCTTGTTGTTGCTACTTCATCGGCACCCATTGAGATGCAGACGTGTTGATTGTGGGGTGTTTCAGGTGTCAATTGGACCTGTCACAGTTGAGTAGAGAGAAGACTCATAGAGTGGAACTGGAGCTGGATGAGGATAAAGGTACAATAGTACTACTGGTGACCCTCACCGCCACAGTTGCTGTCCCCATCTCTGACCTGTCTGTCAATATACTGGAGAACGCACATGAACGACAACAGATCCTAAACAGATATGTAAGTTTGTGCCTGTGAATTGAGCAACTATGTTCTATCAGGAAGACTCACAGACTTGAGTGAAATTGAAGATGACATTTATTTGATGAATATAAAATAGAAAAGTAATGTCTCTCTTTGGCGTAAGCCTCGTCTGGCGGTCTGAAGTTGTAGTACTCGGAACTGTCATATCCTGCCGGAGATAGGAGGTAAGGGCGAGAAGCCTACCCCCGTGCAGGACGGGACTCAACTGGTGGTGGTGGGGTGGTGGAGGTTGCCATGTTAGCACACTGAAACAGCAATGTAATAGATTGTGAGCAGACTTATAAAGCAATGGCTTACATGTGATTGGCTGGGAATTACCCAGCTAATGGTGCGATGATGTACAGATGCTAGTCTTCCCGCTAGAACTACACTGCGCTTACATTTCCTGCCAAGCGGTCTAAATCTCTGTAAAAAGCTCCATGTGGCCCTATCAATGTTTTTGATATTCAGTCAGAAATGACAAACATGTCATTCTTTTATTGAAATTACTTAATTAAATTAGACTTTTTTTTTAAATAAACTGTTCATATTTACTAAGAGTGTTACCTATAACTTCAAATTAGCATCAAATCATTATGCTTAGAATAAAATATTAGAACACACATCAGATGAAATTCATTATGAGGGCATTTTTTTCCCTTACATTCTGAATTTTATGGGCAAATTTGTCACATTCAGTGACTCAGTATTCATTTTTCAGTGAAAAATGTACAATGTAGTTCTAATTGCCATTCTATCTGCTCATTCTATTTCTATAATGAGGCAATGCTTGCGGTTTTAATAAACTGATAGTGTGCTACTCCGCAGTACACTTGTATAACCAAAAGGGGGCGTCAGATGACCATTAACCAAGTCCAAAACAGCAGGAACATGTTCTCTCTCACAACTGAATAACAGTGGGAACTAAAGCTGTGAGTAACTCACTCTGAACAAAGACAGACAGAGAGAGACAGACAGAGAGAGAGAGAGAGAGAGACAGACAGACAGACAGACAGAGAGAGAGAGAGAGAGAGAGAGAGAGAGAGAGACATCTCCCTTTCCTCAAAGCTGTCTCTCCACGCTATTCACTGTTTGCCATTGTCCTGTCACTGTCCCCCGGAGGGCCGGTCAGTGAACCGCTTACAGAAAGCCACCATCAAAGCACACTGACCTTCTTTCATAACAGCTGCATAATGAAGATGTATTTGTGAGAACCGCCACGTAATCTGGTGTGGCGACTCAATAGTTTTGTCTCAATGTCCACAGTAGAGCGGCTTTGACGTGGACACAAAACTGCTCACAGACTCTGATGGGGGATTAGAGAAAGTTAGGGCTCAGATAAAGCTGTCACAAATGTATGGATGTATTAGGGAGGCAGGTTAGTTGCTGTGGCTTTCTTATGAGTTTTTTGTCTTTTTCAGAGTCTTCTGAGGTCGCTCTTTAACATGAAGGATGTTGGAATCGTGCAGGTGAAAATCTTGCGGGCGGAGGGACTGATGGCAGCTGATGTTATAGGTAAAACCAAAAAAAAAGCACATGCTGAGATGATATATATATATATATATAACAATTTTAAAAAGTTTTAAATGCTATGAGTCAATTCAGGCTTCACAAAATTATAATGTGCAGTATAAAAGATGGATTGTAAAGATTGTTCAGAGGTATAGATCACCCAAAAATGAAAATTCTGTCATCATTCACTTACTACGGAGCCCCTTAGAGGACAGGCTGGGACATAGTTTTGCATTCCCTCTCAATACCTTTATCCATCCCTTATGAAAATGGTGTTACTACAGTAACCATATTTGAACCATGAAACAGTATTTATGGTCAAACGGTCAAAGGAAAGTCAAAACTAATAAAATGATTCTGCTAAAACAAACAAAAACATGGTTACAGTGTTACACGTACCATGATTTGGTTCCTGCCTTACCTGCAGTAACCATAACTGTACTGTAGTGACCTTTATTTTTTAATTTTTTAATGTTTTTAAAAGCCATGGTACCACAAATTAACCATGGTTGTTTTTTAATAAACTGCAGTAATCTCGTTTTTTTTTTTTGCAGAATAATGATATAGCCATAATTGTTGTTTTCCAGAATTATTACTATGGTTTTACTGCAAACATTAGGGTTAAAACATGGTTACTGTAGTAAAACCATGGAGACTGAGACTAACATATTGGACTTCAAGGAAAACAATCTAATGCTAAAAAGTGTAGAATATTGTAGCCTTTATAACACCCTCAAACATCTGATATATGTCATTGGGCCTGTATTAATCTTTCAGTTCAGATCAGTACTCACTTTCTAAAGAGATTTTCTGAATGTTTTGGTGATGGGAGCAGTCAGATCAAACTGTCTCTCTACTGGAGAAGTTTGATAGAAAGTTGACCGTATGAAAGAGAGGAGAGTCTAAATTTCACTCCCACACTCTTATAAATTCATGTAGTTCTTGAGGTTTGCTGTTCTCTCAGGAGCGGCCCACCTCGTGGCTTCTGATTTCACGCTTCTTCTAATAGCACACCATGGTGGACGGACAAAGCCTTTTTAAAAGCTTTTACACACACACACACACACACACACACACACACACACACACGTTGGTGCGGCTATCCTTATCTCTCCATAGACAATGATTTTTATACTGTACAAACTATAGATTCTATCCCCTAAACCAATCCCACACAAAAAACTTTCTGCATTTTTACATTTTCAAATGTTCAAATTCAGTTTTCTCCGTTTTGCTTTCTCTCTAAAAAGACTGACCTGTGCTTCAAAGTAAAGACTGACGGCTGTAGAGGAAAGGAAACCCTTCAAACTCTGCTCCAATTTGTCAATCTAGTCTTTAATCGCTTATACACATTTTATACTCCCAATATTAAAATAGACTTTTCTCATATCTTCTACACAAAATGTGGGAAGCTTTGCAGCCTGATTTAAATATGGTAAAATGTGCTAAACTAAGATGAGAGCACTACAGTCTATTTAGTATAGTACAGGTAGCGGGTCAGGAAGCGGATATCTGTCCTAATAATTAAAGGCAAAATAGCCCATAGAAAGAATAATAATAATAATAATAATAATAATAATAATAATAATAATGGACGCTGGATTCTAATAGTCACCAGAGGCAACATACACAGTACAATCACCATGTATTAATACATACTAAAAAAAAATTTGTGTAAAATGTTCCATTCTTGTGTTTCCCCCCAAAACTTTCTACTTTGGTATATTAAAGCCATTTTTTAAGGCAGAGGCTATTTGCACTAAGTGTAAATAGTGTAGCAACAAAAAGCATCTTCTGTGCACCAAGTGCAAATAGTGTCAGATGCTATTTGCACCCAATTAAATACTAACAGTCTCACAGACACCCTACACCAACCCCTACCCCTAAACCTAACCCTAAATTAAACATGGCTACTATATTAACACAATGTTACTGTAGTAACACCATGTATAATTGCATTAAATCTATGGCTTATGCCAAAAAACATGGTTACTACAATATTACTATAGTGAAACCATGGTTAATTTTACAGATCAAACCTGTCTCAACTTCCAGCTCAAATCACTGCGAGGAAATCATCCGTTATATACATTTTTATTTAATATTAAAAGTATTCTTAAAAGGAATTATTAAGAGTGGAGGCAGGAAACAGGATGGGAAAAAGTGGGACAAAAGGCGGAATCTAACTCGGGTCGTCCGCAGAAGCACGCTCACACCGTCGTTACACCCTACGCCACTGCAGCGACACTATAGGGCAGTTTCTCTTCAATTTCTTTGTTTCCACAGACTATTGGAGTGCAAATAGCCGCATTGTGTGGCAGGTGCTATTTACACCTAATGCAAATAGTCACAGAGTTTTTTTTTAAATACTAGCCAGAATAATAAAAATTACTTAAAACTAATTTTGCTTCTGACAATATATATATACATTTTAAAAAAATTGTTCATTTAGAAAACTTATTTTTTTTCTCATTGTGATAGTACAGTTCAGTATGTTATAAAACTATTATTTAAAATTAAATTATTTTTATAAGGTATTTTCATTTAATATAATTGTATTATATTGTTGCGTTTCAGGAAAGAGTGACCCGTTCTGTGTAGCAGAGCTCTGTAATGATCGACTGCAGACACACACAGTCTACAAGACACTGAACCCGGAGTGGAATAAAGTCTTCACCTTGTGAGTTTCTCTTATAATACTGTACACGTCCACTGGTGCTCCCAACAGATGACAAATTAAATTATTCAGCACTAATGAAGTTGTTCTGTCACCTGGACTCAAACATGCAAACATGCTCGTGGATTGAGTTCACAAAACCTAAACTCAAGTTGTAATTTGGCTTGATTGTGTATTATGTTACATGATATCTAAATTGACCCCATTTCCTTTCTTAAAAAATGTCTGGTATTTCTGTGCATGATTCATTAGTGCATGTTTTTATAAAGAAAAAAAAAAACATGTTAGTTTTCATAACTTTCACCACTTATGCAATTTCCAATAAGCATAAAAAGAGATTTTTCTATGTATTTGAACGTATGTGAGGTGTAATAAATGACCATAGCATAAACGGTGCAGGAGTTAAACGCTATAAGCTTCACTAATAATATCATAGTCTAACATTTTACATGCAATCAAATCCTGTTGGATTAAAAAAAAGTCCCTCCTAAATATATTTCTGCTAAATAATCCATTACTTTTTGAATTATGCTGATTTAAAAAATGCCGTTCATGTTATCGTTAAAATGAAAAATTCTCCTATCATTTACTCACCCTCATAAAATAAATAATAAATTGATCAATTGTCACACATTATACATACATTTCTGCATATATACAGTGAAATTATTTTTTTTTTTTCACATATCCCAGCTAAGCTGGGATCAGAGTGCAGGGTCAGCCATGATTCGGCGCCCCTGGAGCAGATAGGATCAAGGGCCTTGCCCAAGGGTCACACAGTGGTGTCTTGGCAGTGCTGGGGCTTGAACAACCCCTGACCTTCTGGTCAGTACCCAGAACCTTAACCGCTGAGCCACCACTGCCCACAACCCCTATCACAGCTCTGTAGGTCCTTACAATGCAAGTGAATGGTGATCAGACATTTGTAGCTCCAAAAATTACATAAAGGAAGCATAGAATTAATCTATAAGTCTCCCGTGGTTTAATTCATGTCTTCTTAATCAATCTTAATGGTTTTGGGTGAGAACAGACAAAAATATTACTCTTTTTTTCACTGTACATCTTGCCATTGCAGTCTCTTGGCAAGATCATGTTTTCAAGCTCGATTACACTTCCTAGTGCTTGTCGCAGCCACAGAGCGCTAGATGGCACTATAGGAAGAGTAATAGAGCTTGAGACTGTTGTCAAGATTTATAGTGAAAATGGAATTACATTTTGGTCTGTTCTCACCCAAAACTAATTGGATCACTTCTGAAGGCTTGGATTTAACCACTATACTGTAGTCGATGGATTACTTTTATGCTGCCTTTATGTGATATTTGGACCTTCAGAGTTCTGGTCACCATTCACTTGCATTGTAAGGACCTACAGGGCTGAGATATTTTTCTAAAAATCATCATTTGCTTTCTGCAGAAGAAAGTCATACACATCTGGGATGGTATGAGGATGAGAAGGATGAGAGAATTTTCTTTTTGGGTGAATTATCCCTTTAACATATTGATTGATGCTATATGAGCTTTTTTTAACATTTTGTCCTGCATATTTTGTGTACGGTTTCATTCTGAAAAACTCTCTCGCTCTTTTTCAATTTGAAGCAATGTGAAAGACATTCACTCTGTGCTGGAAGTCACCGTGTACGACGAGGACCGAGACCGCAGTGCAGATTTCCTGGGTAAAGTGGCCATCCCTTTATTAAACGTAAGCTCTTAATTTCACCCCATTGAGTTCCTCTGAATTCTCAGGCCCACATAGTTTTAGCACTTGTATAAATGCGTTTTGAAGTAAATAGACTCGCCAAATGGCAAGATTGATTGCGGCAATTCTTTAAAAGCGCACACAGCTGTGCCTCCCGGTGGCTGGGTAGTGTCTCGATGACAGAGGGATGCTGGTAATGAGCAGGTACTTGTCAGAGTTGGAAGTGCTGGAAGGAGGGGAGGGGCGGTGGGGAATGTGCGGCTGGCTGTTTGATGCTGCCACTGGGAGATCAGGGGTCAGCCGAGCGGGGGGGTCCATTGGGGCTTTGCCAGACAGCAGGCTGTCACGTCTTCTTCACACAGATTCGCAACAGCGAACAGAAGGCCTACGTCTTGAAAAACAAGGAGCTGACAGGGCCAACAAAAGGGGTCATCTTTCTCGAAGCAGACGTCATCTTCAACGCCGTAAGTGCATTGCGCCCGAAGCGCTGGTTGTTGTCTCTTTTGTTTCTGTGGTGTGTTATTTTTCACACCATCAAATATGCAATAATTACTGATGCACAGAGAACTGGAGCGCTAATTAAAACAAATCATACGTTTTGTGCGTCTCCTTCAAGGTGAAAGCCAGTTTGCGGACATTCGTTCCACCAGAACAGAAGTACATTGAAGAAGAGTCCAAAGTCTCTAAACAGGTAGTATGATATTCAGATTTTTTAAAAGGAATAGTTCAGCCTAAAAATAAACAATTACATACCATCATGTTGTTCCAAACCATATGCTGTTAGTTTTTCTGTGGTACACGAATTGAGTCATTTTCAAGATTTTTTACGCAGCTCTTACAACAGTTCGTAGTGATCGGTGCATCTTTTAAGCTCCAAAAAGTATCAATTAACACCAAAAAATCACCGTGCACGACTTGTGCGCTATATTCCAAGTCCTCTAAAGTCAATCGATAATTAAAATACAAGTCATTATTTAGTGAAAATCTTTGCTGAAGCTCGAGTCTAGCCCACATTTGCATCCAGAATTATTACATATGTAAGAACCAACGCTGTTTTGCCATCAATTACATTGACGAGTCATTTTTTTTAATCTATATGAAACTTTGAGTGAATAAGAATTTTAGTAAATAACCATTTTAATGCCCAATTAGGTCCTCATGGTTGTGCGGTTACTCACCTCAATCCGGGTGGCGGAGGACAAGTCTCAGTTGCCTCCAATTCTGAGACCGTTAATCCACGCATTTGATCACGTGGCTCGTCATGCATGACACCACGGACACTCTATTGAGCATGTGGAGGCTCATGCTACCCTCTGCGATCCACACACAACTAACCATGTGCCCCATTGAGAGCGAGAACCACTAATCATGACCACGAGGAGGTTACTCCATTTGACTCTACCCTCCCTAGCAACCGGGCCAATTTGTTTGCTTAGGAGGCCTGGCTGGATTCACCCACCTTGATTCGAACACATGACTCCAGCAGTGGTAGTCTGCATCAATACCCAGGCCCTTATATAATAAAATATTATAAATCTGGATTTGAGCTGTTATTAGTAAGACTTTTTGTGAATATCAATTACATTTTTCATCTTCATACAAAGCTATCACATGGATTCAGAAGACTAAAGGCTCATTTATACATACTGGGCGAACAGGCTTCTTTTCGTTCATCTAAAAATTATGACGAAGGTCACTGATGCTTTTGTTTTGCAAAGGTGTTCGTTCGCACCAAGGGCGTAGGTTTGTTTTGAAAGTTGCAAGAAGGATAAAGTTCATATTTTTAGTATTAAGAAAATGTGAGAAAGTCAGTCTGGTAATATAGGAAAAATAAACTTTTTCAATAAGTCCCATTTCCTATTTCTCTGCCCTACCATTTTAAAATGACGTTGCATGTAGACGATTTAGTTCATTTTAAAATTAAAAATTTTAATTAATTTACGTTTTTGTTCTGTGTTGGTGTTCATTTTGTGATATTTGTGCTTGCGGACACATCCCTGAAATTCTTGACCTACTGATTCTGTTCGACCGAGAGTTCATAAGCTTCTGCAACGTCACCCCCAACGAAATCCCTCAACTACACACCGCGTGGTATAAACACGGACTTTGTTCGCCTAGTTGCTTTAGTTCATTTAGGAGAAACATTTGGTTTCTTTCTTCAAATTAGGCTTTATAATATTAAATATAACAGTGCTCTAGTTATGGGGCTTAGTATCAATATAGATTTTGGGATTTGATTTGATTCACTGATATATATATTTATGTCTCTTTAAATGCAAATGAGCTGCTGCTACCCGCCCCCTTTCCAGATGAGGGCTGTGCCATTACAGCTCTTTCGGATACTACAGCAACAACAAATCAGAACCAATATGACTGGCAATGTAAATACCCAAGTTCAGCCATATATGTATGAATATATATATATGTATATCTGGTCTCCGTGAATACAATCAGAGAGATACAAAGTGCGATACTTTTATCTTCAGGATATAAAGCTGGAACACGAACAGTTCGTACTGATCCATGCTTGAGAATCACATTTTTGGAAAATCCTGCTTTATATTGATACTCATTCACAAAGCAGTCTGGTGAAAAATTATTTGCACAAACATACACAAATTTTTGTATGTTTTGAGGCACA
The DNA here is from genome assembly GCA_032164185.1 of Moxostoma hubbsi. NCBI lineage: Eukaryota > Metazoa > Chordata > Actinopteri > Cypriniformes > Catostomidae > Moxostoma > Moxostoma hubbsi. The sequence continues at coordinate 4,109,876 of JAVLUX010000050.1, forward strand.
TTTGATTGAAAAACAAAACTTAACCAATGTCTTCAGTGGCTCTGATGCCGGGAGTACATGAAGACTCGTTCTGTTCACATTTATAGCCAACAACAGAACACTTATGATGCTTACGAAGCTGAGACATTATTCTCACTGTATCTGCTCCAGCGTGGAAAGAAATGGCGGACTGTGTGTAGATCACTCAGGGGAGGATCTATGATAATAATGTGGAGTTCATCACCAGTCGTAGGCTGGTCCTTGCTCTTCCAAGCTTTATAATGGGAGTGAATGGCACCTTAGATTTTGAAGCCCAAAAAAGCACATCCATCCATCAAAAAAGTAATCCATACGGCTCCAGGGGGTTAATAAAGGCCTTTTGATGTGAAGCAAAAAGAAAAATAACCATATTTATTACTTTATAAACTATAATCACTGGCTTCCGGTAATGGTCGTCTGCTCATTCACAAGAGAGTCGAGTTCCGGCGTACGATGTAGGCGTATCGTAACCTCCGGTGAGAAGTGACAAACGTGCAAGTGCGCGTTGTTTAGAGCAAAGGAAAATGATTAATCAGAAAACCTATATTTTTACCCAGCCCTGACAAGTTGTGTGGACTAATTTTATGTTGCTTTTGTGGTGTTTGTAACTTCATGAGCTTGACGTTTGTCATTGAATGGAAACGAGCCGAGCGAATATTTTCTTCAACGATTCTCTTTTTGTATTACGTGGTTTAAACAGAATATCGGTTTGGACCCACACAAGGGCAAGTAAATGACGATTGGATTTTCATTTTTGCCTGAACTATTCTTTCAATCCAGCTGGCTCAAATCAAAGTCTAAATGTTTTGAAAACCACCCTAATGAGGGCCGACGGTCCCAGGGCCACGCACAATAGACCGACGTGTTTGGAACAGGGGGCGCAAGCGTTGAATCGAAGCGTTTTCCCCCTTGCCCCGCCGCTCTAGGTGTTGAATAGAAATGTCAAGCGGGCCCTCATGAGAGGAGAGGGGCCACCCCAGAGGGCCCGGCAGCGGCTCTACGGTTGTGCCTGCTCATTGTGTTCTCTCTCAATGTGCCTGTGTGACAAAAGCGCTGAATTGGAGGGGCTGGGCTGAATCAGACGCTGTCACAAAGCTGTGCATTGAGCAGAACAGACCGATCCTTCAGTTCTTTGTACACGTCTCACTGAAGAGTTCAACCACAGATTCGGCCCGTATATCTAACCTCAGCTGTCAGTCACACCATCACGTATGGAAATTATTACATTTGCTTGATTTAATGATATGCCATGATATATTTTGTGTGCTTTTTTAATATTAGATTCTATATTTAAATTACATGAATGCCCTGTTTTCTTTTGTTTGACATTAAAGGGACCATTCACCTAAAAATGAAAATTCTGTCATAATCTCTCACGTCCAGATCAGTTTGCAGTGAAAATCTTGACATCCATTGCACGTTCACGAGTGCTATGAGAGAAGATTGTTTTTAGTGCTAGATTAGAGGAATATTAAAAAAAACAAAAAAAAAACACATTGTTTATCGTGTAAGATGGATTTGTTTTTTCAATTTCCGTTACTTTTAAATATTCTTTTTTTAATTTCTAACTATAACATTACACTATAAAAAAAATCTATTTAAATTTTTTTTTTAAAAAATAACAATTATGTCACTTTTAAGTTTGTAATTTTATCCTTTTTTTATGGAGCATCTCAAACATCCTGACACCGCAACACTGTTTTAAAGTGATAGTTCGCTCAAAAATGAAAATTCTGTAATCATTTACTCACAATTATGCCATCCCAGATGTGTATGACTTTCTTTCTTCTGCAGAACACAAATTACGATATTTAGAAGAATATTTCAGCTCTGTAAGTCCTCACAATGCAAGTAAATGGTGCCAAAATGTTGAAACTCTAAAATCCACATAAAGGGAGCATAAAAGTAATCCATACGACTCCAGTGGTTAAATGCATGTGTTCAGACATGATATAATTGGTGTGGGTGAGAAATAGATCAAGTCAGTTTTTGTCATAAATTCTCCTCCCTGCCCATTAGGGTGTGATATGCAAGAAGAATGTGAATCACCAAAAATAGGAGGAGGAGAAAGTGAAAGTTAAAGTGGAAATTGACTGAGCAGAGAGGAGAATTTATAGTAAAAAAAAAAGGACTTGAAATATTAATGACCCACATCTATCATATCACTTCAGAATATATGGATTTAACCACTAGAGTTGTCTGAAATACTTTTATATTGCCCTTATGTGGATTTTGGAGCTTCAAAATTTTGGCACCCATTCACTTACATTGAACGGACCTAAAGAGCTCAGAAATACTCCTAAAAATCTTTGATTGTGTTCAGCAGAAGAAAGTAAGTCATACACATCTGGGATGGCATGAGGGTGAGTAAATAATGAGAGAATTTAAATTTTTTGGTGAACTAACCCTTTAAAAAATTCCATGCATTTGGGGTAGAACGATCTATTTATATGACCAGTGGCAAACGGGTGTTCAGGTATCCTGTCTGACACATTAGGAAGACATTATTTTTGCAATGCCATTTGGTTCCACAGAAATTATACAGTTCAACGTCAAAGTTTTGTAACAATTTTTTGTTTTGTTTGTTGAACTTAATATATTGTAGTTTAATTTTCTTTAGTTTGGCATTAAAGGGATAGTACATCCAAAAATAACAATTGTATTCTAATTTACTAATTCTCATATCGTTCAAATCATTTTGCAGTTAAAATCGTGATGTCCGTTGCACTTTCATGAGTGCTTTGAGAAAAGCTTGTCCACAGTGGTTTGTGCATTCATGCAAAAACATTTGGCTTGAAGAGAGGAGAATTTAGAAAAGTACAACTTTTAAAAAGTATTTAAACACATTTTTTTTGCTTAATGTGTGAGGTGGATTTGTTGTAAATATATATAAAACCTGGAAATGTCTGGAAATTTTTTAATTGTGTTTTCCAGGCCTTAAAAAAATAGAAATAGATAAAATCTTAAAAGTCATGCAAAGGTTATAGAAATGTTTGCAGTGAATGTATTTTTTTTCTAGTTTTCATCTACTCTAAAAAATATTTTCTAGATATTGCCACTTTGTGGAGTAAGGTTATAAAAAGGAGTGCAAGTGTTTTGGAAAACCTCTGTGAAACCTTAAAAAGACACTCTTTTTGGAAATCCATTTGGTGCCACAGAAAAGACACAATTCACCTTTAAAGTTTTGGTAAATCGGTTCAAAGTGTTTGTTTGTTGGAGTGTAATCAAATTTTTAACACTAATTTTATAGAGTGTGAATTTTGTTTTATGGCTGTTAGCAACATGGTTGTACTTTCTATTTATTGGTTCAGCGTTACTTATATTCTCGTACTTTTCTCAGTTGTTGCAGCAGCATTTTAACCGAGTGAAACACTGTATCCTCTTCCTCATTAATGTGGGCTCCTACATCAACAGCTGTTTTCAATGGGAGTCGCCTCGCCGGAGTATATGTGCTTTCTTGGTAGGTGGCAAACTCACAAACACTCACATAAAATGTTATATAATTCAATTTTGAGCAAGATAGACAGGCACATAGATATTTGTTTTCTATTGTGGTGGGGACTTCTATTGTTTTTACACTGAGATAATTATATTCTATACATTAACCCTACAACTATCCCTAAACCTAAATCCCACAGAAACATTTTGAAATCTTTACATTATTTAGTATGTTTATGACTCTATTTTTTGGCATGGGGACTGTTGGTTGGTTCCCACAATGTAAGGAAAACCCGACCACACACACACAAACATGAACATCCATACCTTACTTCAAGGGAACTTTAGCAGCCACACACATTTCAACACACATTCTCTCCGTATATATAATAGATGTAGGGTTTTGTTTGAGGGTGTTTGGTGACTCTTGTGTGCTGAAGAGCTGTGATGTGAAGTGTACTCATAGTTCAGTGCTGAAGAACCCTTAAGCTAAAACGAGTAGAGCTGATCTCTTAGACGTAGTTCCACGGTGACCTCTCGCCTGAACTCACCCTGCACCCCCTTCTGTCCTCTGAACATTACTTCAAGAGCTCCCACACAACTCTCTGTCACAAAAGGAACAACTCTTCCTTCTTTCCCTGAAGGGGGCACTGTGGACTCTGAGTCTTTCTCACAATAGCTCTGCACAACTCTCTTTTGGATCATTGCATCTGTACGTTTTAATCGCAAAAACAGCATCCTTTCCAAGATTTGATGTCTCTATTTTGAAGTTCAGTATAGGTTTACAGTTTACAGATATTTTTAGATACAGTAACGCAAACAACTATAGTTTCAGCTCTGAACACTGAATTCAACTGAATTCTACAAGGCAACCATCAGTTTGGGGTGGGAATATCTGTTTTTGTTTTGTTTTTTAACAATGGAAGAGAAGGGGAGTGTTCAAGAAAACCTTGGCACAGAATTTACTCACTTCTATGCGAAGTGCGAAATATATGCGATGAACATGACAAAATTTTAGCAAATTCAAAATCTACATGCTGTATATCGCGTTTGGCTGCAGGCTTCCAGTGAAATGTCCAGCTGGGGGCGCCAAAAGCAAGTAAAATGGGTTCGTATTCAGACATGTTTTTAAGGTGAATTTTAAGTTAAAAAAAAAGTTTAAAACATACCTCCCCAACATAGAACTTTTGCCTGAACCTAACCAATAGTGTTTTAAAATATATATGAGACGTTAAAAAACACACCCTTACCTTATCAATGCCTAAACCTAACTATTAGTGTTTTAAAATGCAGAAGCAAAATGAAAAAGCTAATTTTCTGATGCAACCACCTAATTTCGTGCCGTTTCCATGACCATGTCATGTCACGTGCCAGCTTGAGTTTATGGCTGGACTTGAACAGCAGTCTTCCAACTCAAAGTCCAACGTCCTATCAGGTAAGCTACCATGCAAACTATTCGTGTTAGAATAAGTATATATATTTAGGTGAATCTGTAATACAAGCATTAAAATGTAATGTTTTTCAAAAGATGAATCGATATCATTAAATACCAGGTTCTGGGTAATAGAGAGAAAAACAAGTATTTATACATCTTGCCGGGATTGGCACGGGTCACCCACAAAAAAAAAAAATTGGGCAAACAAGTGGGCACCCTGGAGTCAACCAGCCATCTCATCTCCACCCACCAACAACCACCAGCGAGAGCCACATCCTCCCCCTCAAACTGCCCCATCAAAAAGGTAGATTCACTCAGTTCTGCCCCATCAAAAAGGGAGTTTCGCCCAGGGTGCCATACAAGCTAGAACCGCTACTGGTACCTGTTTTAAATCAACTTCACATGTGCTTGCTTCTCAAAAGTGTCACTTAACGTTGCACATGGACGTTTCCTGAAGTCTTGTGCATACATATGCGCTTCTTAACAATTTTCAACTGCACGGTTATGCCCCTGAATCTAGCCCTATTACTTATGAAATGAAAACACGTATGATGGATAAAAATACACCATGACATACATTTTCCAACTCTGCCCTTATCTAGCGCAACCTCAGGTCTGGACATAGTCCATTTTTATTTACAATTGCATTTATTTCGCTACGTTTATGTCTCTCCTCCACATCTGTGCAGCGTTTTCCTCCACCAAAAATGAAGACTTTAGAAAACCTTTTTCATAAAAGAAAACAATGATGTTAGGAAACTAAAAACAGAATTTTTAACCTAAAACTGATTCGTGATTGAAGTACTGGGTCTAAAGCCCCCATATCCTGCTTTCTCTTGGTTGGCCAGATCTTTGTGGTGGTGGTTTGGAATTTCGATATTTACATGATTCCACTGTCCTTGCTTCTTCTCCTTACCTGGAATTACTTCCTGTTGGCCTCCGGAAAGGAACCTCGTGAGGGAAGTGTGGTGAGTGTCTTCCTATTGTTGATTCTATAGTCTAAAAATGACTAAATATGTGACATTTATCTCTGCCTCATTTGAAACACATTACATAATGCAGTTCTGCAACCATCTAACCCAAACTTTGCCAGCACACGGTATATTCTTGGTTGAAAAACATCATTTTGTCATATTTTGCATATTTGTTTTCTTCAAGATGTGTGCACAGCTGGAATTACATATTTTTTCCCAATTACTTTTGGTAATTAAAAGTCAAAAGGATATATCAGTACTTAAAGGTGCTACTCCACTTACCTAGTGTAGTTACTTATCGCGTTTTCCAATTAAATTGTGTCAAAGTAATTTCATGCCATCGTAAAATGTTGCCAATCATGTTGCCAAGTGTGTGTGCAAAACGCCCTGAAAATTGATTCCATTTTAATTGTGGAAATGCCGTGGAATGAGTGCTGATGGAGAGCTTGTTCACTTCCCAATTAAGCCATCAAAAATTTAATTAAAATTAGTATTCTGGAATATCCAGTCAAAGAGTCAGGTGCGATATATATCAGATGAATCTCAAAACAATCAATTTGATAATTTTCCACTACCTTACAAATTAAAACAAAATTATCAGTGTCTGCAAGAATCTCAGTTTTTTATTTAGTCCTTTGTAACTTGGATGTAAGATGACAGACACATGACAGAGAGGGAGAGAGAATTTTCCTTACGTTTCATCATTTTCAGATTTAGATGGATATTGACGCCAAGCTACAAATGTAAATGTCAATCATGTATACTCTTGAGTTCCAATCCCGCTTATGTACAGATGGGCATGAAATGTAATTACTGGCATCAAATTTGATGTGATGTAACACTGATACTGTTTAGGTGAGTGTTTGAATGACACATTCCTTGGTCCTTTCCAAGAGGAAAACTGTATTACTAAGAGGTTGTCCTTTCATATCTCAGGAGTTATAATGAAACTTTCTGTCATGTTTCATTAAAGTATCAACTTTGTCTCAAATGTTTATTTTTTAGATATCTTAGTAGAAATACAGGTCATTCAAAATTCTCTCTGGCTGACCTGCCAACAACGCAATGGATGATTCGTGGACGCTCTGACGTAGTTGAAATAGGTGGCAACGTTCGTTCAAAATGATTGGTTTTGTGAACTATATTTAAAGGGGCCGCAAAACATCCAGACATGTTGACTGGTATCTTTTTGCTGACATATCACAAATAGCGTATATCCTCATGAAATCTTTTAATATATTATTATATAATATTATATTAAACGTAATATCCACTATATCAACTCACCTGGCACACCAACATTTTCAGACACCTTTGTCCACGCTTCGTTTTTTTTATATCCCTGTAAGCAAACAGGGACCGATCATATATTACGGGGAAACCCGCCACGGCAATAATCAGTTTCTCCTCATTTGTCTTCGGAACTAATATTTGGTGGGAACCAAAGTTTACACTGTTGTGTTCTCTAGACTTCGCTAGAGTGGGGCACTTCTATACTCCAATAGGTTGCCGCCGAACCGCGTCAAAGCTCATTACCTTAATGTTGCCCGCACATGAACTTTCCTCTGACGCCCAAGGCGCGCCGCGCCGCCGATAGACGCTGGCTGCCATAGAAAATTAATGACTTCCGGTCGATTTGACGCTCTCGACGCCTCTGGTCTGAACGCACCAGTATAAGCATTTTACCCGAAATGTCAAGAGCACTTTAAAATTGTGATTTCCAGGCCTGGAAATACCATGGAAATTAAAACAATCTTTAAATGTCATGGAAATTTCTATTTTGAGATATGATTTGTCTAGTTATGCTCAGCTCTAGAATGTTTAATTGGCTAGAAATGGCTATTTTTAGAGTGCCATATCAATAAAATGATTTTCGGGTATATTTTTGCTATGATTGGACACACAGCTTTTAACGCCAAATACAAAACACATAGGAAACATTTAATTTTGATGTACTTATAAATGCTTAAATATTTCATAGCTAAACTATAACTTGAAGTTGCTCTTTTTTTGAGTGCAATATCTATCTATCTATCTATCTATCTATCTATCTATCTATCTATCTATCTATCTATCTATCTATCTATCTATCTATCTATCTATCTTATACAATGAACAATGAAAGTCATGAGAAGTCATTGGTGAAATTGATATGTGGAAACCCTGATAGAGCAATACAATGAATGTGGATAGCATAGCTCAGATAATAATATTAGCACATTTGACAAATTTGAGACATTTTAAAGATCTCACCTGAAACTCTAGAGAAAACGTTTGAGACAACGGGTTTTTGCTGTCCATTTAATCTTGTAAAAATATATATTTGATTGTTTTCTCATAGCAAGCGATGGAGGACCTTCTTGAAGATGAGGATGAAGATTATGACAAAGATGACAAGGTAACCATACATTATAACTTGGCACTTTAATCTCACTAAAGGGATAGTTCACCAAAAAAATTAAAATTGTCATTCACTCAGTAACATTCATTCACTCTCATGTTGTTACAAACCTGTATGAAGTTTTTAAGCCCCATTCACACCACAAACGACATTGTCGCTTGATGTCACTAGTCTGTACTATGAAGTCCCTAGTGGGCATTCCTACTGCTGTCACTCTAATGTTATTGGTGGATTGGACAGCTGGCCATGGTAGCTTTTGAAGTGCTGATTACAGATGATACTGCCAGTAAAACTAAGCTATCCATCTAATTTGACATGGATTTAGTGCTCTTGCCTCTAAAAAAAAACATTCTGCAATGGAGGGCGTTTTATATAACCTGCAGAAGTGCTCGTTATATCATATCATTAAACTAGACGACCGATGGGTTAAAATATGAATTAAACTCACTCAGAATGTGACAGATTCTGACACGGTTTTCCAAGCATCATATTATTATATCTATGCATGTGGTTACAGACAAATTATACAGAGCAGTGAAATCCCTCATGACATTATAACTTCTCTGTCTTGCCTGCACTCGACACCAGTATCTTACAGGAGACGGATGACGTGAGCTCCACGGTTTTCACTTCCATTGGTAGTCAGACCCAAACGTTGCTCATCATTTGCATAATGTTCATAATTTGCATAAAGCCATCTTGTCGCTGTTGGTCACTGTCGCTTGTGTCGCTGGAAGTCGCTGTGCTCTTATTGAAAACAAATAGCATTTTGTTGCTCTGTCGCTTGCGGTGTGAACAGGGCTTTAGAGTTTGATTGGACATGCAGCCTCTAACGCCAACATCAAAAGGTATGGGAAACATTTATTTTTTCTGACCTAACTAGCCACAATTATATGGTTGGTAACTTTTTATTATTTGCATTGTTTAAAACAGTGTTTCCCAACCTTTATTCTCCCACGGCACACTTTTTATGACAAAAAAATTCTACGGCACACCACCCAGGGGTTGCTGTCCTTTTTCTGCATATCACTGCCCCCTTTGGCATATCGCGGCACCATTTTGTGGCCCGTTCTGCATAACGTGGTGGCTCATTTCAGCTTAGTCTCGGTTCTCCCGAATGTCCAGTCCACCCCTGATCAGCCCCAAAGTTCGTCGGTCCACCGGGAAAGTGCCCGGTATGCCAGACTACCAATCCAGCCCTGCACACCACTCGCCAACATAGGCTAACCATCGCCAACATTTTTCCTTTTCAAGAACTTGTCCATTTTATCTGTCCATCTTAGTAGCATGATTACTTGTAATGTTTGAAATTTGGCTATGCAAAAAACAAAACAAAAAAAACATAGGTAGGCTACGCTGTGTGAGATCACAGGTGGCAAGAGCGCTAAATGGGTACTGAAAAACAATATTTAATTAAAAGAAATTATGAGACATTTAATGTCTCTTCACAAATTTGGACAGAAGCAAAAACGTGTGGAAAAACACTTTGGTGTAAAGTGGCATCACTTCATAGACTTCAATGTATTCTGCAGCGCTGACGCGAGTCATGTGAAAGGCCCATTAAGTGACCGATTATGGTTTCTCCTAAAGGTGAGGAGTTTGGATCCCTGAAATTATTATTTTTTTCATGCATTTATTTTTTTGTGGAATTTGATCATTTTCCAAGGCACACCAGACAATCTTTCAAGGTGCACTAGTGTGCACAGTGGTTGGGAAACATTGGTTTAAAATAATATAACTTAGCATTGTTTTTCCCTGTTGTCCACGACCCCATAAGAACAGAACCGTTGGGTTGCAACCCAATGCTCGATGGGACAGCTGAAAAGTCACAGCTTTTATGGACACAGCTTAATATATGTGTCAGTGCTTTAGTTTTATTGTACCTGAGACTTGCTCTGCCAAATATACTCAACATATCCCAGATGTTTAACTCCGACTGTTCCTTGCGTTCCCATACTCCTTATATACACCACAAGGCAGCCATTAGCAGGCTGACCTTTGACCCTTGGAGCTAACTCGTGTATATCTTCGCAAATGACCCAGACACCTGTTTTCCATTCATAAAGACCCCTCATAGACCCGGGCTATGCCTGGACATATGTCTGCACTTAGCGCAACAACGGCTGGTCATGAAAATGGGGCAAGGGTAGATATCACTCTCAAAGCTTTCAGAAATTGTTCCTGCTAATTTATGGGGACAATTGATTTGTTGAAGCTGTCGGGGGAAAAAATAACACAACTTAGAGCCCGACCCATTGATTTTCCATCTGCACACGTTGAAGGTGAGGTCTGGGGTCAAACTAAATACTTGGTCATGTAGTAATCAGTTGCTGGCCACAGTTTCAGATTATTGATGTTAGTTTGTGGGGATGGCCAATTTTAAGGCCCCTTGAAAATACTGTAAACCGAAGAATTTCAAATGAGTGCAACACAAAATAACAGGCAACAAGTGTGGCTTGAATCACACATTCTTCAAAGAAAATTTGTTGTTGTCCTAAAAAACCTTTCTAATTTTCTGTGCTGATTTGTATTATTTCACACATTTTCTGTGTGAAAAAAAACGTATGTTTGGGTCATTTTTGACCCATTTTCGAGTTAAGAGTTTCTAATCTTAATCCTGTATTTGGTGAAAATGCCTTTGGTTTCTACACTGCAATGAATAAAAAACTGTATTACATTTTTAAGATAGTTGTTTATGTTTCTGGAATGTCAGGCTTTTTTGGGTGATTACTAGGATGTTGCTAAGACATTACTGAATGGTTGCAAGTTTATTGGCCGAAGCCAAAAGATACCATCCCTGTCTATCTAGGGACATCCTGATGCTTCGCTACATTTTCAATGGAATACTATTGGATTTTTTTGCTCATTGTTTATCCTTCAGGCAGATGTCTATATTCTGTATTTGTTTCAAACAGATACGATCTGTAAGTATTCTAATTATCATCTTTTTTACTCAAAATGAAGGGTTGACTGCAAATCTAGTACCACCATTGATTTATGAGTGGCGCTATATCCAGATCAAATGCTGTTTTTTTAAAGCTTGTGTTTAGTTTGTAAATCAAGTCTATGGAAATGTGCATAATTATTATAAAAAAGGAAGGTGCTGTATCTCTATTGTACTGTACCGGGTCTTTTTGATGCAAATTGAACAGTTGTTGGGAATTTTCTTAACAACAGAAGGGTTCAAGGCTTTTATAATGACAATCTATCAGATCAAACTAAACATTACATTAAAGTGTGGCTCAGGTGGTAGAGTGGGTTGGCCGATAGGGTTGGCGGTTCGATTCACGGCCAACATGCCGAAGTGTCATTGGGCAAGACACTGAACCCCAAATTGCTCCCAATGGCAGGCTAGTGTCTTGCAAGGCAGCTCTGCCGTCATTGGTGTATGAGTGTGTGTGTGTGTGTGTGTGTGTATGGGTGAATGAGTCGCAGTGTAAAGCACTTTAGTAACTGCTAAGGTTAAAAAAGCACTATATCAGTGCAGACCATAGCCAGTTGCCTTAAGTTCATGTCACAGGCTGACAAAACCATGATTTGTTGCATATTATTGTTAGCCATGACGGGTGGTACTAAGAAAAGGACAGTTTTAGACAGTTTATTGGTCAAAAAACTGTATACGCCCCTGAGTTTAGATGAAGAGTCATCAACATTTTTTATTTGTTTTCCTGAATAATCACTATAAATTGCTCTCAAAAGGAATTTTTATTGAGTCTTAAGGGGCTGTTCACACCGAACACATTGTTGTGTTAAGAAAAGCTAGACGCAGCACCACAAATAGTCACACCTGCCAACACTCCCGTTTTTACCGGGTTTCTCCAAATTTTACTCCCGCTGTACTCCCGATTTACAATTTCTCCTGATAAACTCACAATTTTCTGCATCCACACTTCACTCATATGTATCGTCCCTTATTTAAAATGAAATGGTGCATCCTGTTTCAAATCAGTACGGGACAAGATTTGTCCTGTAAGCTGGTCAGATCGTCACAGGTCGCTAATTTAACAATGATATAAGTTGGACATTTTTAAAAGGTGGAAAGGGGTCATCAGAAAAGTTCATGATGCACAAATACAATCATTGAATCATAAAGACAAGATGTACAGGTGAAGGAAAAAAATAAGTACATTAAAAAAATGCATACATAAATAAAATAAAGAAGATAAATAATCGAAGAAAATATTTTTTATAAGTCATGGGTCAGAAAATTTCTCAGCATATAAGAAAGGATTTAATACTCAAAAAGCATTTATTGCTGAAACTGTGATGGATATGGTAAGGTACCATCTGAATAAAGAGTTAATATCTTGGTCTTATTCATCTTCAATGTTGTATTACTGACCGGTACTGTCACTCCCTATACATTTATTACGCACCCTGCATGGTTTACCTACTCCCTATGGGGGCACCATAATACCCGGCTGCCGTTACTTGCACCACGACCATCCCACCTGAAAAAAAAAGAAAATCTCACTATTTTTCAAAATCCGATTTTGGCAGGTATGCAAATAAGGCAGAAACCGGGTGTCTCAAGACACACTTTTTATCAGTTGAAGTTCTTTATATATTTACAAGGACTTTAAAAATGATCCTCGTGCAAGACGCTGCACAATGGTCAAAGACGTCCATCTAGTGCATGTTTACATCGTAAAAAAATGTAAAAACAGACTGACCCAAAAACATATTCAGTGTGAATGGACCCATATACCACTAATAGCAAGTCTAATTCACAAAACAAGCACCAAGATATGGCAAGCATCGGACAGTCTTTTAAATTTAACTAATGACGTTAGTACACATTTCTGTCTGCTTATAAGGAATACTGTGGTTAAAAGCCCCGCGTTTGGGATTGGAGACTAATTGCTTTGTGTTAAACTACACCAACTAACCTTTTAGTCTAAAGAGACACCAGGCTGCAAACAAAAGCTCCCCACCCCCACGCCATGGTAGTTCATTTCTCATGACGTAACTAAACCCACATTTTGTTATTACAAGAGGCCTAAATAGGACATAAGTAGGCCTGAACAGGATATAAACACAACATAAGAAATGTACAAATATTGCAAACTCTAAAATAATTCTCTGGAGTAACTCACAGTGTTTTGTGGATTCAAACTACAGGACTCAGAGAAAAAGGGCTTCCTGGACAAATTCTATGCGATTCAAGATGTGATCGTTTCTGTTCAGAATGCCCTGGATGAAGTGGCCTCCTTTGGGGAAAGAGTGAAGAAGTGAGAAGTTTTTGTCTTATTTTGTATGTTTGTAGTTTTCTTTTCTATTCTTATGGCTTTAATCTTTTATTGTTTTTTCAATCTGTCTGTGTTTCTCTTTCTCAGCACATTTAATTGGTCCGTGCCTTTTCTGAGTTGGTTAGCCATAACAGTTCTGTGTGCGGGTGCCACTCTATTTTATTTCATCCCACTACGCTATATTGTGCTGGCCTGGGGTGAGAATCGCTGTTCTTTTTGTATATTTAGACTTTCTCAATTATTTATCATCCAAATTATGTTCTCCAGTTGTTGAAATGAACAGGCTCAAGAAACCTTGAGCCTCAGAAATCATCATATTAACATATGCTCCATGCAGGTATCAATAAATTCACCAAAAAACTTCGAAACCCTTACCTCATCAACAACAACGAGCTGATGGACTTCCTATCCAGAGTTCCGTCAGATGTTCAAATGGTAAGTGACATAACAATAAGATGTTTTTCATTCATGTGCATTGACTTATGACTCTTTGTGCATAATTTACTCATCAGGTTCAGTATAAAGAATTCAAACTGGATTCCACACATAGTTCCAACAAGAGAAGGAGAAACAATCCCGGATAGTTCCTACCGTGCACTTTCAAATTTTAAAATCAACAGCCTCCAAAGCTCTGCGTGTGTGTACAGTACACTATGAATGTTACATAGACTTTCAAAAGGGATTGTTTTAAAAAGGATATTTCTGTTGTTCCTATAATTGTAGTTTATGTAAACCTGCACAGCTACAATCAACCAATTGTAGTAATATTTACATGGTGCAAATTGTGTTTTGTTCATATAAATGTACTGCTGCGCTGACTTTTCATTATGTCAGTCTTTTACATTTGGGGGTTTAAATTAAATTTTTAGCCTTTTGCCACTTTTTTTAATGGTTACGCTTCTTTCTGCCACAAAACACGGGAGTTTTTAGTCTTCACAAATATATGCAAAATTATTTATAAAATATGCTACAGTTTTAGCCTTATAGCTTTTCTTCAAAATACAAACCCTAATGGTGCACTTTTTCCATTTGAGCTCACTGTTCATGTCATTCAATTTGGGTTTGAGTTTTGAACTTCATTGTTATCTGTAACCATGTATTTTAAGGAGAAATTGCATGCTGTGCATCCAAATCCAAAAACAATGCGTGTTTGAAAATGTTGTTATAAATATACATTGTGGAAAGATTGCTTATATTGTTCTAGACACGGATATGACCACTTTCATGTGAGGTTTCAATATATGCATGCCATGACGAATGATGATACAGTGTTTTATTATAACATTTGTATATTTGTGTTGCATGTTAACAAGAATGGCTGGCTCTTCATGGTCTGGAAGCATATACGTATAACTGTTACAAAGGTTTTTTTTTCTTGAGAAATGTTATTTTTTGAAGTATGAATGATTTATAAATTTGCCTTTCGGAATAATTCAATCAGAAAAATTTTGCATACTCTGAGAATAAGTGTAATAGCCTTGAGCTTGCACGTTCATACAGAGCTGGAACCAACCAATGAAAACCTCTTTGGTCATGAACTTTTGAGTTATTACACAAAAATAACGTGTATAACTGGTCTTCAAAAGTACAGATTGTTCAAAAATACTTCTGAAAGTTATTATGAAATGGCATATGCTACCTATTTACATCCATAATCTAATTTATTTCATAATTATTATTATTTTTGGTTGTATCTTTCTTTTCTTTTTGTTTTCTTTGAAATAATATGCACCGATGCATTACTCAAAATAGGAGCAAGAATGTGCATTAAGAAAGTAAACAGGGTCAATTTTGATTTACTTTAAGTAACCCTTCCCCCAAAAGAAAATAAATTCAATTATTCAACAACAATTTAGTAACTGCAATTAAACAACTGCTTGGTGTCAGGGGGTTTGCATTGCATGATCCAGTATTCTCTTCTCCTTGTGTAAAATTAAGATTGTTAATCATTTGTTCTTCTAAAAGAGCATCCAATTAACTAATCCAGATTGGAGATACAATATGTGTGAACTGTGAAGGCAGTTAGTGTGATGTATATTGGGGGAGCGACAGTAAAAGATAATGAATGAGTCATCAAGCAGTTTTGTGACTACATCAATGCTCATATGGGCTACTGGAGGGTCCATCTCCCAGTTAAAAATGAAAGGTTTATAATTAGTTTCTTTAATCCTGCCTTATTAAATAAATGCTTCTCTGGGAATCAGGACAGACTAATTGAGCTATGAAGGGCATCTTTTTAAAGTAGCAAAAGATCAGTCTCTCCCATGGCCTGAGCTTTTAAAAGAGATTAATGAGAATTTAAAAAAAGGTCTTGGGTTTCCCTTCTCACATCAATAAAGACCAATGGAATTCGCTGCAGTGCTCCAATTGATGATATAAAGAACCAATGGACACTTTTGAGTTTTTTTAATATATATATATATATATATATATATATATATATATATATCATTTCCAAACTTTAAAGGAATATTTTGTGTTTTCAATTCACGTTAAGCTCAATTAAAAGCATATGTTGCTTGATTCAAAAATTGCATGATTTTTTTACATTGTGACATCTTTCCCAAAATTCTCATTACTGTAATATCTGGCCTTTGCACTTGTTATTTATATATATATAATTATTCAATAACACTGATGCCATCCCAGATGTGCATGACTGTCTTTCTTCAGCAGAACACAAATGAAGATTTTTAGAAAAATATTGATGCTCTGTAGGTCCTTATAATGTACAGTGGATATAAAAAGTCTACACACCACTGTTAAAATGCCAGGTTCTTGTGATGTAAAAGAATGAGACAAAGATAAATAATATCAGAATTTTTTCCACCTTTAATGTTACCTATAATGTGAACAATTCAATTGAAAAACAAACTGAAATCTTTGAGGGGGAAAAATAAAAAAACCTCACAATAACCTGGTTGCATAAGTGTGCACACCCTTAAACTAATACTTTGTTGAAGCACCTTTTGATTTTATTACAGCACTTACAGCACTCAGTCTTTTTGGGTAAGAGTCTATTAGCATGGCACATCTTGACGTGGCAATATTTGCCCACTCTTCTTTGCAAAAGCGCTCCAAATCTGTCAGATTGCGAGGACATCTCCTGTGCACAGCCCTCTTCAGATCACCCCACAGATGTTCAATTGGATTCAAGTCTGGGCTCTGGCTGGGCCATTCCAAAACATTAATCTTCTGGTGAAGCCATGCTTTTGTGGATTTGGATATGTGCTTTGGGTCGTTTTCGTGCTGAAAGGTGAACTTCCTCTTCATCTTCATCTTTCTAATGGACGCCTGAAGGTTTTGTGCCAAAATTGCATGGTATTTGGAACTGTTCATAATTCCCTCCACCCTGACATAGGCCCCGGTTCCAGCTGAAGAAAAACAGCCCCAAAGCATGATGCTGCCGCCACCATGCTCCACTGTGGGTATGGTGTTCTTTGGGTGATGTGCAGTGTTGTTTTTGCGCCAAACATACCTTTTGGAATTATGGACAAAAAGTTCAACCTTGGTTTCATCAGACCAGAACACATTTTCTCATGTGCTTTTGGGAGACTTGTTGTTTGTTTTTGCAAACTTCAGCCGGGCTTGGATGTTTTTCTTTGTAAGAAAAGGCTTCCGTCTTGCCACCCTACCCCATAGCCCATTCATATGAAGAATATGGGAGATTGTTGTCACATGCAGCACACAGCCATTACTTGCCAGAAATTACTGCAGTTCCTTTAATGTTGCTGTAGGCCTCTTGGAAGCCTCCCTGACCAGTTTTCTTCTTGTCTTTTCATCAATTTTGAACTGAATTGCCCTACAGGGATAAAGTTGTTTGAATTGAATTGAATAAAATTTTTTTTGGAGGGACATCCAGTTCTTGGTAATGTCTCTGTTGTGCCATATTTTCTCCAACTTGATGGTGACTGTCTTCACTGTGCTCCATGGTGTATCTAATGCTTTGGAAATTCTTTTGTACCCTTCTCCTGACTGATAGCTTTCAACATTGAGATCCCTCTGATGCTTTGGAAGCTCTCTGCAGACCATGGCTTTTGCTCTGAGATGCAACTAAGAAAATGTCAGGAAAATCCTACTAGAACAGCTGAACTTTATTTGTGATTAATCAGAGTCACTTTAAATGATGGCAGGTGTGTAATGACTTATATTTAACATGAGTTTGAATGTGATTGGTTAATTCTGAACACAGCCACATCCCCAGTTATAAGAAGGTGTGCACACTTATGCAACCAGGTTATTGTAAGGTTTTTAATTTAAATTTTTCTCCCACAAAGATTTCAGTTTGTTTTTCAATTGAATTGTTCACATTATAGGTCACATTAAAAGTGGAAAAAGTTCTGACATGATTTATCTTTGTCTCATTCTTTTACATCACAATAACCTGGCATTTTAACAGAGGTGTGTAGATTTTTTTATCCACTGTAAGTAAACGGGTGCCATCAGGCTGCTGGCTATTTCACATTCCAATGATTTAAAGCAATGATTTAAATGTAAAACTTTTTAATTATCAAATTGTTTTTTACACAAATCTATCAATTTGCTTCTGAAGACATTAATTGATCAAGTGGAGTCGTGTGGATTACTGTGTTGAATTGCTTCTTGTCCATTATTCCTCAAGAGCTCGAAGTTCAGCCATAAACTCAAACACAACACCCAGGGCAGAATTCTACACCCTCTTAGGCTCAAATACCCCACTAGATCATGATGGCTGTGAACGGGTCAAAAGTGCGGGATGCAATCTGCAAATCATTTTCAATTTTGTATTTATTTTGATTCAACTGATGACTTGTATTGGGATAAGTCTAAGCCCGATAGTGAAAAGGCTTCCGTTTGAATTTTTCTACCTGAATAAAGCTTTTTTCATTACAATTTAACAGCATAACATTTTGAGTGCAATGGTGAACCGAAGCAGTTACATGAATTTCAGAAATTCCTGATATTTGGTATGTTCCTCTATTGTTTTAAATGGCAGCATGTACTCGAGTAGGCATGAAAGCAACCTGACGATATACAATATCCGGCATAATTTAAGAATGTTCCAAAGAGCACCTTATTTGCTACAATTTAAGGAAGCAATGAAATCTGACCATCTGTAAAAAGTAAACACGGCTAATACAACAAATGTGCTTACATTTTATTAATGGTCAAGAAATAGTGCAGAATCTTAAATATTTTTTATTCACTTGACATTTTTATTTCCAGGTTAAAATTAGATGATTAGATCAGATTTTCAAAGTGGTCTCAGACTTTTGACTCCCACAGTAAATTGGATAAGGGTGAAACAAAGTCAGTACTGTCTTAACATTGTAATCTAACTATTCTACATTTAATGTCACCACAGACAATGACAGCCAAACATATGCACTAATAGTTTATATGGTACTGAATTAAGTAAAACAACAAATAACATAAATAATGAACCATCCCGTGTTCATCTCCATACCTCCTCCCTACTGACTGGAAAACCAAAGAGTGTGGCATGGATACAACACATTTAAAATTAATAATGGTCCAATCGGTATGTGGAACACATCGCAGCGGTTGGAAAAGCAATGCATGAAAGTTGCCCCCAGGTGCAGAGCGGAATATGAGCACTGGCACCTCTGTGGGTTCACTCGGAGTGCTATGCATCTAATTGCTGGAGTGTCCACTCACAGTCACTGCGTTTCTCTGCTGCATACTAATGCATGATCTGCTCAGCATGCGATGAGTGCCAGTCTAGCCTTGCGTACTCCCGTTGGCTCTAGAGCTGATTAGGGGGGTTTAGGAATCGCTCGAGTGCTGTGCAAACAGAAGAAACAGACAGCGGTCTGTTTGCAGATCGGGACATTGTTTAGATCTGTTGGCAATGGTGATGTTAATGTGATGATGAATTGGACCAATAAGGGATTAAAAGGATAAATAAGCATTAGTTTTGACATTGAGTGTTCAGTTTGTTCCACTATACAATTACAACGTATCATCCACATTCATGAAACCTGTTTGAGAACCGTCATTGTATTTGTTATTTCATTGGTATAAAACTTGGAAAACAATACAATGCCTATCTGAGGTTATGCAAAAGGGCAAATAGATGCAGAAGTAACTCCCAAAAAGAGATAGGCAGACTTAAAAGGAACTGAACTCTGAATGGACTTCCTCATGGTCATTTTGTCCTCCATGGCACATGCTTAGATTTAGATTGTACCTATGTGTGATGTTTGTTTATGAACATACATAATTTTCCCTTTTCTGAGAACTCTGATAGTGTCATTGCAGTTCTATTTTTAAATTGGACTTTTGGAGTTTTATTTCCCTTTTTACATCGTCACAATGACAGCATTTTCAGGAATTAAAGTTTTTTTTCTTTAAAGTTGAAAATCATCCTGAATTACTGAATGTGCTGTCATGCACATACTGCAAGTTACTCAAAATACACTTTGTGCGTGTATGTCTGTTTATGTGTGTGTGTAGACATATAGATGAAGTAAGATAATTCCTGTTTTAAATATATTCCACATAAATCATTTTAGAAATATACAAAGCTATAATTAATGTAATACAGTAAGTCGGTGCCTGTAATCTGAGAAATTAACTAAATAGAATTAGAACTAAAGAATAACTAAACAAACATGTTGTTTACCACGCTGGTGGAATGACCTCCCCAACTCAATCGTGAAGCTGACTCGCTCTCTATATTCAAACAACGGCTAAAAACTCATCTTTTCCAAGAGTATTTAACCAGCCGCTAAAAAAAAAAATAATAATAAAAAAAATAATTCTAAATGTATTTACAATTCTTGTTGCACTTAAATCGGTTTTGTATACTATTGTGATGATACTGAAACTTTGTAGTATGGCACTTTTCGTACCACTGTCTCCTTAAGATGATTCGCTTATGTTCTTCCTCTTTTGTAAGTCGCTTTGGATAAAAGCGTCTGCCAAATGAATAAATGTAAATGTACATGTTTAATTAGATTACTGTAATTACTGTATACAATGGACATGCGAGTACTTAATTCCCATACTTATTTTAATTATATAGTTGACTTTTAGAAAAAACATTTAGGCAAAAATTGTATTATAAAATATACTTGGTTGCAGACACCTAAGATACACAACAAAATAAAACTCTGTTTGTGTCTATTATTCTGATTCATAATAGGGGAACTAGTCATTCTGACACAGTCTGAAACTTGAAAGGGGAAACTGCAGACAGGTTAAAAAAGACTTACACATTAGCTGACAGATATTCCTTGACCATGCCTTTACTCTCCGAGGACCATTCTGGTAAGTTCTATATTATTTTGGATACCAGCATACATTTCGCTGTCAAGTCAAATATGTTTAACATAGTGCATAGGTAATAAAATGCTTGTGCTGTAAGTCATCTAAACTGTGCTTTTGTAAAATGAAATTAAACTACACTAGCAAATTAAGCATTAGAACAAGGCGTAGTGGGCTAAAGCACAGGATTGGTAAGCAGAAGGTCGCTGGTTCGATCCCCTCACCCACCACCATTGTGTCCTTGAGCAAGGCACTTAACTCCAGGTTGCTCTGGGGGGGATTGTCCCTGTATTAAGGGCCCTGTAATTCGCTTTGGATAAAAGTGTCTGCCAAATGCATAAATGTAAAAAAAGTTAACTGTTACTTTATTTAACAGTACTTTTCTGTATTTACATACTATATAATTACAACAACTACAGTACTTTATAGGTACTAACCCTTAAACCCAGCCCTATCCTTAACCCATATTAAGAACATGTGGTTACCAAATATTACACATTACGTTCTTGGGGAAGAAAACTGTAAGTATACTGAAAGTACATGTACTGTAAAATAAAGTGCAACCAATTTAAGAATAATGAGAACAAAAATAGCAGTATCAGAAATTATATTGTATCTTTGGAAAATTAACATTTGCATAACTTAAAATGTTTGCATTTTGTGTAAATCGTCTTAGCTAATTACATTGTCAGTTTCATTTTCATAATCACTACACTTTGAATATACATTTTATATTATACGGTGCAAAGGAAAATAACTTATATGGTTACAACACATTTTCTCATCCACAGGAATCTCCACAATCCAACGAAAATGATACTTGTTCTCATTTTGATATGTTTTGTCCACTCATCTCATGGCCTCAACTGGGCTTTGAGAAAGCTTCCATGTGACGTGGCATTTTCCAACAGCTCTGTCGTCTTGGACTGTTCTAGTAGATCCTTAAAAATAATCCCAAAAAACCTGATCTGGAATGTGACTGAACTGAACTTTTTTGATAATGAAATAAAACACCTTACAAAGGATGCTTTCTGGAATCTAATTAATGTTACACAGATAAACCTGAGGAAGAATCAACTTAAAAACTGCCTTGAAAAAGACAGGGGGGTTTTTTCGGGATTGGCAAAACTGAACACTTTGCTACTTGATGATAATAGGATCTCAGAGTTTCCAAAAGACCTTCCTCCTGGACTGCAAAAGCTGAGCCTGAATTCCAACTATGTTAAGACCCTTAGACCTCTAGACTTTGCAGGAATACAGAAAATTGGAATTTTTACATTAAATAAGAACTGCTATCATAATATCAGTCAAGAATTGATCATTCACAATGAAACATTTCAAAATTTGAACCTGACTGTGCTAGAATTATCAAAAAATGGGCTGCAAAAAATACCTTCTGCTTTACCCAGATCCCTCCGCCATCTATCACTTCTCCTAAATAGGATTGAGTGCATTGGTGCCTTTGACCTAAAGAACCTAACAAGCCTAAAAGTACTTGATTTATCTGGAAACTGCCCTTTTTGTTTCAATGCTCCTTTTCCATGCACCCTCTGTAGGACAAAAAATCATGCCCTTCAGATTGACTCAGAAGCTTTTAGTGGACTATCCCAACTGCAAGACCTTCGACTGTCTGGAAATTCTTTACAAACAATTAACCCATCCTGGTTTAAGAACCTTACTATGTTAAAGTACTTGTATCTTTCCTTTAATTCTTTGGTAAGTGAGCTTGAAAGTGGACAATTTTTCAGTGTCTTACCACATGTGGAGGTGGTGGATTTCTCATACAATAATCCATCACAAACATTTTCCCCAAGACTGAAACTCTCAAAAGGTTTTTCTAGTTTAAAATCATTGCAATCACTTCACTTAGAAGGCTACATTTTCAACAACCTTTGTGAGGAAGATCTAAGACCTCTCTTCAGTTTGGGAAACCTTTCTGTTCTAAACTTGGGAGTTAACTTTCTCCAATTCGTCAATATATCTGTTTTTGGGAACTTTCACAACATATCTTTGATTTCCTTAATTGACAACAGGCTAATATTCACAGGACCGGTTCAGAGTTGGGAGTGTGAAAGTGAGGTTAATTCTAGAGACCACCGTCAAGGCCCCTACATTCACACAGATCAACAGTTCCGCCATTACCCCCCATTTACCAAAGCCGAGTGTCTGGCAACAGGACCAGTACTGGACCTAAGCAGGAACAACATCTATCACATCAATCCAATTTTCTTCACTGGAACCGAGAACATCACTTGTCTCAATCTGTCCTCCAACTTCATTGGTTCATTTTTCAATGGAACCGAGTTCACTCACTTTCCCAAGCTGAAGTACCTTGACTTGTCTCATAACAGGGTCTACATGCATTCAGATTTAGCATTTAATGAAATAAAAGAATTAGAAATTTTGGATTTAAGTCACAACAAACATTACTTTGAGGTGGCAGGTGTGAAGCACAGTCTTATTTTCCTTAAAAACCTAGAGTTCCTCAAGGTCCTCAATCTCAGTTGGAATGAGATAAATATGCTGACCAACAAGACTCTGTACAGCAACTCACTAAAGGAGCTACAGTTCCAAGGGAATCGATTGGATATAATGTGGAAAAAAGACCATGGCTTCAAAAATCTTTTTACATTTCTCTCAAACCTGACACACCTTGATATATCATATAACAAACTTTCCCAATTACCGGCAGATATATTCAGTTATTTCCCACAGAACCTGAAATATCTTAGTATAAGCAAGAACACTCTAGCCTTTTTTGACTGGGAACAACTAAAATATTTACCTCAATTGGAGACTCTGGATCTAAGTAAGAACAGATTGAAATATGTACCTAAAAAACTGTCAGAGCATACAAGTTCATTGAGGTTTTTAGACTTGAGCCATAATTTGATCATTAAGTTGAATCACATTCTAAAAAATGACAGAAGCCTGTTGACCCTAAATCTTGCGTACAACCGTTTGAAGCACATCAGTGACGCATCCTTCCAATCAGGGAATGATCACTACTTACACACATTGCACCTGGAGAGAAACCCTATCCATTGCACTTGTGACCTTCTGGACTTCATTCTCTGGTTAGAGAAAAGTGACACGGTCTTACCTCATCTAGCAACAGAGGTCCTGTGTGACCTTCCAGAATCTAATAGGGGGCACCCCATGGTAAACCTGGACTTTAAAAATGCCTGCATCAACAGCAGCATTGCCCAAATCCTATACATACTCACCTCTTCCATAATCATTACTGTTGTGTCCATTGCCATCACATTACATGTGTACTATTGGGACATATCATATATCTATAATTTCTGCAGGGCCAAAATAAAAAGTCACAACTTGAAGGCCGGTGACTGTACCTACGATGCCTTTGTTATGTACGACACCAAAGATCCAAAGACTGCAGAATGGGTACTGAACCACTTGAGGTTTGAGCTGGAAGATAGAGGCAGACGGATTCATCCCCTCTGTCTAGCGGAGAGAGACTGGACTCCTGGTACACGCATCATGGACAACTTGAGCCAGAGTGTACAGCGCAGCAGGAAGACGATATTCGTGTTGACAGAGACATTTATTCACAGTGGGATTTTCAAGATGGCATCTTTCCTGGCACAACAAAGGCTATTGGAAGAGGGCGTAGACGTGATGGTGTTGGTCTTGTTGGAGCCGGTACTTCTGCAATCTAGAATCTTGAACTTGCGACGATGCTTGTGTGGACACAGCGTGCTAGAGTGGCCAAGGAACCCGGCAGCGGAAGACTGGTTCTGGCAGAGCCTCAGAAATGCTGTCAGGTTTGAGAGTCAGGCTGTGCAAAGCAAAATGTTCACAAATTACTTCAACAGGCGATGAACTTTTTTTCAGGTACTTCAGTTTGCTTTTGGGTTGCTAAAGCCAGGTGCATACTGTAAGAATTTGAACTTCCTTTACTATTAATGCTTGTCAGATTGTGCAAAATGATCCCAGTGCAATCTTGGGTAATAGCCATGGCACACCGTGCAACATTATGTCAGGCTGTGCAATTATATGTCACATTATAGCCAAAACTTTGATCTTTAAGTGTTAACTGGGTGTTTTATTTTCATCTGGCATTTGTAGATGCATTCACACAGCACAATGGTGATGCAACATTTCTGACACTGCTTTGTAAAAGGCTAAGACTAAAAGGCTAAGGCAATTAATCTGTCATCAGTGAACATGCCACACAAATTGATCAAAGACTGACAATTTTGCCCTACAACAAGAAAAATCTTCAAAATTGGTCTCATTTGGAAAAATCATGGGCAAAATCATAGACAAGCACTTAAAAGACCAGTATTGCTGGTCACCAGCATATTCAGTGTTTTGGATGCTGGTATCCCTACTAGGCTTCTTAATTAGCTTAATCAGCAAGCCTCCTTTGGCTGACCAGCATTTTTTGCTGGTGAACAACATGGCTATGCTGCTGATCCACCATCTAGACCAGCACCAAACCAGCTTGGACCAACATGGAAATTCAATCAGGTCTAAGCTTGTCTTATAGCAGGGATTTTTGTTATTTTCTTGTTAAACCATGTTCCATTGTTATGCTGCCTAAATGCTTTGAATTGTGAAATGTTTCAACACTCTGTCTGAAAAGAAGAGTCACTTCACTCTTAAACTAATTTTATCTGCAACTTCCCATTTCTATTCTCAGAAACCCAGGAAATACTTAGATGTACTTTATCACTCTAGAGAACCACATGGTGTGGTGTTAGATTTTTATCAGAGTTTATAATGGACTCAAATAGTTACGATACACAACCACAGTTATTCCAGCTCTCTATGTCCTTACCCTTTTTCATCTTTTATTCATCATGAAACCAGTGATGAAAAATTCATGACTCTAGGCAATGAAATGAATGCAAAATGAAAACTGTGGGCGTATATAAAAAGGGGTGAAAGGAAGAACGTCTCTATCTAAGGTGAAGCAGGCACTAGGTGCAGATCACATCGAGGGCAGTGGGCTCTCTTGAGCAACTTTCTGATTTGTTAATGAAGTAGATGAACTTCTGATAGACCTACATTTCAAAAACCCGGGCTGTTACATGGTGGACTCACTCACAGAATAATACAGTAGATTACTGTGAATTTAATTGAACATAATGTATGGTCACACTAACTAATGACCAGCCATGTGAAGCAATGCAATAATAACCTATGGCATTTGGCTTAAACCACAAGTGTATCATTAGTATTTACTTTCATTAATAAATGAATGTATAATCTTTTCATGTTAATGGATCAAATGATTAATGCATTAGGCTAGGAAAAAAGTTTTAGCTTCTAAGTATCTCCAATAAACTGTGCAAAACCCTTCTAAACTTTGTCACCTGTCAAAAACCATCAACCTTTACCTTAATATGTTAACAGCCACCAGAAGCATAATCACATTTAACTATATATATCACATGTATTTTGTTGTACAATTTTTAATTAGTGTGTAAGATATATAAAGACATGCTGAAAATATATATAAGAAAGGTTAAATACGAATGACATACTACCATACTACTCATACTATTATACTCATACTACTATAGCATGCAATATGATGCGCACATTTTGTATGCATGGAAACCCCAGATTTGCCAAACAGCAGATGATATACTACCATACTACTTAGCCCTTTGTTTTGGCTGGTAAATACTACTAACTAAAATTCAACTCTACTTTTACAATCCATGCAAAACAATATTGTATTGAGCTTTATAAAATACAATAAAAATGTTTATTGTGCATGATGCATGCTATCTTTAATGAATACTAGCCAGTAAACAATGTAAACTGTGCAGTGAACAGTTGTCTAGTATTCCATTTCAAACAAAGCCCTTGATTGTTGCTGCTTAATGCTTACCTCCTCTTATTGAGATGGATGGGCCTGGATGCTTGCACAAATTTAATTAGAACTGGGGGATATGGAGCACATTTTAGTTCCCAGAATGTTTGGTCTTCAGTGACGTCAGTGTAAATAGGTTCACCTCACATTTGTTGTAAAGTGCATCGACACTTGCAGTGTCATTGGTTGGGTCGAGAAATCAAGCATTCATTTTTGCTAGTAAGTGTATGTGATCTATGAGAGTCATAACCATCATCTTGTGTCAATGCTAATAGAAGCACGATGCGCTTAAGGACGACAATACAGGTGTTTATCGCAAATTTAAAGGAACAGTAATATGTTTTTTTTAAATACTGTTTGAACTAGTGCTATTATAAATGTTATAAATGCAACACTGGTAGGTGCTATTTACAACTAGTGCAAATATTCAATACAATAAAAATAACTTTATTTTTTAGTTTCATTTATATATGAATTCTGAAACCACTCACATTTTACAACTTTTTCACAAAATCCTTTTTATTAGCTACCTAAATAAATAAACAAATGAAATTAAATGCCAATAACAAAATAAAGAACACTGAGTTTATCAGTTTATGTTAAAGTCACAATAATATCATTTCATGCCTACAGCTCAGAGGAAGTCTGTATCTTGTCTGTATGTTGTCTGCTTATGTTACTGTACAGCAGTGAGTGTGTTCTTACCGTCACACGCTCCCTGGAGCCCGGGGCCAGCTGTCAGCACACAGATGTCGGCCCCACAGGAATCCACATTGGCCCCAGTGCTAGATGCAGAGAGCCAACTAGCGGACAGCTTCTGTGTAATGAGATGGGGCATTTCCCTTGACAGTCCATCCCTGAGTGAATACTTCTCCTGGCATACAACCACAAGCATTCGACAACTGCCTCATCACAACAGTGGAGAGTCCATTCAAAATATAAGTACAAACAAAAATTAACTATTCATTGCTATTGTTCTGTGAATCGCTGAGACTACTTTTGTGCATGTATCATGGAATTTTGGGGCCCGCTTTGATTTGAATGACAATGAACCCCACTGTAGTGTGGACGCGTGTGTCTCTGTGTATGTGTGTGTGTGTGTGTGTGTGTGTGTGTGGTCCGCCTGGCTTTTTATTGCTGCATTATTAAAGAGAACATGCTAGCTAATTAGGAGTATTTTGATGCGCTCCATCCTCCTCAACGCTGAGTTAGCCTCTCTGGTAAACTGATTGCTTGCGTTGAGTTTCGTGCCGTTTCGTTGACATTGACCCTGCCACAACACTCCAGATGCCACGGAGAGACGTGACTGGAAAGGCAGAGCAGGAGCCCTGAGCCTCCTTTCCATTTCATTGGTGGATCCTCTGCCCAATGAAAAATCAGAAACCCAAATGCATAACTAATTTTTTGTGCCTTCATAGCTAATTATACCTTATTTTGTATCATTATTTAGAGTTTTTGATTTCTCTAAATTAAGGTTCTAATATTTTTCCAGTCCAACTTTGACAGTAGTTACATACTAAGTATGTTTACTTTTTGTCCTCATATCAAATGAATTATAAACATGTTTCAAGCTAAAATAAAGCAGATTTAAACTAAAACATTTTCCTATTTAAGGCTGGGTTTGTATATTGGGAAAAATGGTGTTTTCCCATGGATATTGAGGTTCACGGGATATTAAGCATGTTTTAGATATAGCCAGTGGCACAACAGTCGACTCTATTATAGATTTAATATAGTGGGCATTCCTGAGAGACACCCAAGATTTCTCTATTTCTTTCTCTGTCTGAGTGTTTTGAATATCCTATGGTGCCATGACCTGAGAAAGTATAAATGGCATCAGTGCCATTTTAAGTGGGTCATTCGGAGGTTCGGCATATGAAATACTGTTTCACACTGGGGCATATCATTACTACATGTGCATTTTATGGTATGGGATGCATTATGATTGTACCAGACCAACACTAACAGATTTGACACTGCTTTTATATATCTGTTTATCTGTTGCCTTTATTTTAATAGTTTTACACTGCTGACCAGTGAGAGAAAGAAAGGAACATGTGATTGAGAATAAACATGTTCTTCAAATACTCATATAGTTGGATATCAGAATTAGAATCAGAATGAGTTTTATTGCCAGGCCTGCTTACGCATACAAGGAATTTATCTAGGTGACAGAAGCCTCCAGTGCACAAACAAACAATACAACAATAAGACAGAGATAATAATAAAAAATAGAATAAAATTAGAAGTGAATAGAAAATATAAGTATATATAGAAATGCACACAAAGACTATATATATGTATATGTATATGTATATATAGGACAAATGCAAATCTGTTATGTACAGATGCAAGTGAATATGGCAGAAGAGGTAGGGAATGTTGGATACATTTTGATAGACTAAACTGTGTATTGCACATTAATTATTGCTCATTGGGGCAGTTTTAACTGTTCATGAGGTGGATGGCCTGAGGGAAAAACTGTTCCTATGCCTGACGGTTCTGGTGCTCAGTGCTCTGTAGCGCCATCCAGAAGGCAACTGTTCAAAAAGGTAGTGGGCTGGGTGAGTGGGGTCCAGAGTGATTTTCCAGCCCTTTTCCTAACTCTGGAAGTGTATGGTTCTTGAAGGGAGGGCAGGGGGCAACCAATAATCCTTTCAGCAGTCTGAACTCTGCTTTGTAGTCTTCTGATATCTGATTTCGTAGCTGAACCAAACCAGACAGTTACTGAAGTGCAGAGGACAGACTCAATGACTGCTGAGAACTGTATCAGCAGCTTCTGTGGCAGGTTGAACTTCCTCAGCTGGCGATGGAAGTGCAACCTCTACTGAGTCAATGTGTGTCTCTCACTTCAGGTCCTTTGAGATGGTAGCGCCCAGGAACCTGAATGACTCCACTGCTGCCACAGTGCTGTTTACAATGGCGATCGGCGTCAATGTTGGTTTTTGTTCCTCCTAAAGTCCACTATCATCTCCACTGTTATGAGTGTGTTCAGCTCCAGGTTGTTTTGACTGCACCAGTGAGTCAGCCGTTCAACCTCCCTTCTGTATTTAGACTCTTTGTCATCTTGGATGAAGCAATGACAGTAGTGACATATGTAAGATTCAGGAGCATGACAGAGGGGTCCTTGGTGGAGCAGAAGAGTAGTGGGGATAGCACACATCCCCGGGGGGCACCAGTGCTGATTGTACATGTGCTGGAAGTGAATTTCCCCTGTCTCACTAGCTGCTGCCTGTCCATCAGAAATCTGGTGATCCACTGATAGATAGATGTGGGAACAGAGAGTTGGTGTAAATTAGACTGGATATATAGACTGGTTTGGAAGAAGAGTAACACATAGCACTGGCTTCAGATCTTTTTTTCTGCAGATCAAAATGGGACACGTTGTAGCCTACAGCCTCTGGTAATTATTTCTGACTGTGAGCCAATAGTGTTTGAGCGACGAGAGCCAAAGGGCGGCAGTGCACGGGCGGGTTTACAGAGAATCGAGGGATTGTACTGCCAGCTTCAGGCTCTCTGACAACTTTAATTAGTAAAAACGTTTAGATGTGTAATTCAGCTGATTTGTCTGTATCAGATACTCTGCATGGAACAGTAGGGGAGACCGGGTATGGTTGTAACATGGAGAGAGTTGTAACACCACCAATTCCACCAATCAGGGATAAGATTGGACTCAATATGATAATTTCAGTGTTTACTCACTTCCTCCTTGATCCAACATGGTGGTTGTCAAGGCTGGACACAGGTGCATGCAGATTCTATTCACCTTATTCCTACGCGTCTTGATGCTTTGCACGAAATGTGGGGGATACTTCCGCTTGTAGTTGCACAAGTTGTAGTTGCATCGTATGCTCATTAACACGTTATCACCACACGTTATCCCTGAGCTCTGTAAGGATATCGTAACATGTTCTAGCCGAAACAACTTGAGCGAAACATAAAACAATACTCACTAAGATGTTGTATATAGCCTGTATTTGTTTTCGCATCTCAACATTGACTGATCACACATTTCACGTTGGTCTTGTACGTCTGTTTCACAAACCATTTGTGATATTTGCTGTATTTGTAACACTGTACTTTATTCTTGAAGAACAAAATGTGTTGTAATTAATGCACGTCATCATAGTATTAAGATGTATCTTGGGTGATCCGATCACATGTGGTCAGACGAGACACTGTGGGTTGCACAAATGCATCTCTTGTGAGCACATGTGACATATAGCATCATTACATCATAAATTAATAAACCAGAAATATGTCAAAAAAGACAAAGAATGGTGCACCTGGTATGGCTCAAATTTCACCTACTGCAAGTGCACACAAAGACACACTGAAGAAGATCCGTAAAGATATTGCACATGTATATGTAAGCTATTTTTCAATATTTACCGATCAGACAGTTATTTCCTTTTAAAGCTGTTTCACCAGTGTCATAAACAGTTTAAACTCTTGATTTAGCAAGCGGTTGTTTGATAGATAAGAAGTGGCGCTTCGCTACATCCCGGTCAGTGTTTACAGCATTTCAAATGCGTTTTTGGCTACCTCCGAATGGGTTTTTTGTGATTCGATCACAAAAGGTTTTGCACCCCATTTACATCTGTATATAGTGCAGATCACTTGTCATCGTATCATCTGAATCACATCCTAATACCAGCTGAAAACAGGGTCTAAAGGGGCTTTTCCACTGCACGGTACAGCTTAACTCGTCTCGACTCAGCTCGCTTTTTTGGGGTTTTCCACTGTGGATAGTACCTGGTACCTGATACGTTTTTTAGTACTACCTTGGTCAAGGTTCCAAGTGAGCCGAGCCGATACTAAATGTGATGTCAAAATCCTGCAGATCACTGATTGGTCAGGGAGAATCGTCACTACTAGCGTCACTGGATTTCCGACACGCAATATCAACCCGCTAGTTTTAAAGTTAGCAACAGCGATAGCAGTATCATCTGTTCATGCAACTTTCGAATTGCGAAAAAAGAAATGGCTGTGCGCAAAACCACGCCGTGGTCAATAAACGAGGTGCAGGTGGTCCACTCGTTAGCGATGAGCGAAACAAAAAAGTCTCTCAGGAAGTGTCTCAGCTGTTGGCCGCACACGGCTACCACCGGACCTACCAACAGTGTAGGGAAAAGTTAAAAAACTTAAAAGTGACTACAGAACCATCACTGTTTTTTGCCAAACACAGGTATAACAGAAACAGTAATAATAGTTTGGTAGTAAGGCATTTAGTACACTGCCTTTTTGTTCCGTCGGGGGCACCACAACATGTAATCGGAACACACAGGGCACATTTTGTTTGACACAGACTGAACACATACTTATTGTCTTGGTAGATTGGCGCCCCAAAGCGATGCTGCTCTGCGTGCTCGCCTATGTCGCCTAATGGGTTGACCGGCCTTGCTCAGGAGGAAATGTTAGCTGACTATTTGACTCAGGCAGCAGACCTGTATTATGGACTGACTCCACGTGAGGTAAGCATATATGACAGGTTAGCCACTGGAGACCAGAGTAGAATTGAATACTAGCGTAGGTGCCTGACAAATTGTAAAACGTTTTGTGGCTATGTACTCATGTTTTCTTTTCCACTTTCTTTTTTACAGGAAACTTTTGTGATGTCTGTTTGGAGCCATTTGGCAACTCTAAGCCAAAGGAAATGTGGGTAAAATGTGCCCTATTCAGTCTCTGGGCCCACCAAGTCTGCACTCCAGGGTTACCAACATTCATAGTGACTCTGATTAAGAACACACACACACACACACACACACACACACATATGTTGGTGTAGCTATCATTATGAGGACTCTCCATATACATAATGATTATGAAATGTCCCCATAAACCACATTTATAGCATAAAACCCTTGTAACTACCAGTTTGTAACCTAAAAAAATAGTCCTCGTAAACCACCCACACGCACACTCCTGAGTCAAACAGAAAGTGGATTTGAGTGATGGTTAGTCACACACAGAGAGAGAAATTGTTCAGGATTGTTCTTTTATTTCAATAAACCAATTTTTGAAGCATATCGCATGGTGTGTCATCTGCTTTTGCTTCTTTTGTCTCATTGGGAAAAAAAAGAAGTAACACCATGTATTTGACAGAGGTTTGAATTAGTGCCATTTGTAGTAAACAAATTTGGGTGCTTTGCATAAAAGTTTGAGAACAAAATAATTCAGTGAGTTACAGGTGCTGAATCAACAGGTGTTACAACCATTCCCAGTCCACAGAAACCACACAACTTTTAATTTGTTTCTTTCGTTTTCCTGAAGCTTATTCTTTTCTTTTTTGTTTTGTTTTGTTTTTTTACATTCGTTTCTGTTTTTTTGTTTGTTTTTTGTATTGCTTTATTTTTATTTGTGTTTTTGTTAGTTTTGTTTTGCTTTGCTACCGCATAAGATGAAATCAGTAACTTAAGTTAAAGACAGATCTATGAAAATCTTGATATTTTGTCTATACTCTGTTGATAGTTAGGTAGGTATCGATCGATCGATACATTTGTCATAAATATCATGATATATATATATATATATATATATATATATATATATATGTATATATATAAACTCTCTGTGAAAAGATGCACAGCATGCTATAGTAAAAATGATTATCAGATGTTATTTCCTACATTTATCACCTCCCCTTAACTCCTCTGTTTTTACTTTTGTGTTCACACTTGCTCTCTCTATGTCTCTCTCTCGTGTTAACCTGTTGATGGCGTGTGCGGTGTGAATTTGACCTCCATCTGTCCATATGTGCCATTTCACCCTCCCATGCGACCTCTGCACTCCGCTCTGACAGCCCGTGATTAATTACTCATTTTTATGATTCATGCAGTAGAAATATTTCACAATAATGGACTACAGGTGGTCCTTCACCACATTATTTTAAGAGCACATGTGTGTGTGAGCATGTCTGAATATGTATTTGGAAGATGATTTAATGTGTGCATGAATTGTGACACATGATGATTAAATCTAAACTTTCTCCAGTTCACAGTAACAAAATCTATATTTCCAAGATTTATAGGAATCGTTTTAAGATGTTTCATATTATTGACGAATGCCAGAACATGTATAAAAACTATTATACATAATAGTTATTTGCTTTTCCTAACTATTTCATCCACTTATTTGAGCTACTTTTGCAAAGACTGATACAGGCATGATAGTTCTCTGTTTGTTTAAGTGTATGTTGTTTAACTTTCAGGTTTAGAATTATTAAGTAAGAATTATTCAGAACTAGATTTTTACATTTTTTTATGCAAAAACTCTTTACCACGCTGTAGTGTTTTGAGTGGTTGCTAGGGAGTTGTTAGGGTGCTCTGGGTGATTACCTGCTGGCCCAAGTCAAAAATAACCCCCAAAATCCTTTCTCCAAATGATAAATGTACTTTAATTCACCTTAAATAAATTGAAACTTGTTGTCAAGTATAAAACCACACTGCACATGTGCGGAAGAGGCCTTTGAAGATTCAACACCACACAAACATACAGTTTCACCGCTTTACTTTGTTGTCTCCTTCATGTGTGATCTGTAGGGCTGTTTAATTTGCATTGCCCTGGGCAGAGTTTCCTCTGGCAGTGATCCGGGTGTCTGGCTAGACCATTTGTTCACCTCTCTCTGATGATGAAAATGACTGTTGTTTTAGTAGACTGTCATCGGGAGTTCAGCTCTGACAGTTCATATTCAACAGAGAGAGAGAGAGAGAGAGAGAGAGAGAGAGAGAGAAAGAGAAAGAGAATGTACAAATTCACAGCCACTGAAAGAGAAATCCTAAAATTTGATTTCCTTATTATCTTAATGTGTAATTCTCTCAATGCTAAAGCTTACTGTATGTGTGTAATTTGTTTATGTAAAAATCTTGCTTGAATCCCAGCTTAATATGCAAGTAAGCCATTTAGGTTGATATCACCAAAAAGTGTAATACTGTGGCTCTCCTAAAGAATTTAGATCAAAGTTATTTGAAGCATAACTTCATGACTTTGATGAAAAAGCATCATCTGAGCAATAAAATGTTCCGCAGAGCTATAACTTTGCTACATCTAAAAAAAATCAATTAGCAATTAGATGTCTTTTCTGATTCTTCAAAAAAAAAAAGCAAACAGGAAAAAGGATGATCAGTCTGTATATACTGTAGGTGTCTGGGCAGATCTATTAACTGCTCAAGCTCTCATAATAACCTTTCTATGTAAGAGGCAAGAAAGAAAGAAAGAAAGAGGACAAGCGTGTGGCATGGCTGCTCAGACATACAGAATCCATTTCAGAAGGCCTGGAGGGGGAACTGACAGTACAGGTTCATTCAGAGAGCAGACTCTATAATGTTCACGCCTGTAGAAGAATGAACTGAGCAGCACAGAGCATGTGCAGACTTCCACACATTTGCATTCTGCAAAGTGTTCTGCTAAAAACAGAAGTTAAGATAAAGTTTGACCACGGAAAATGTGGAGTTGTTACCTTAAAAGGATAGTTACCTGAAAATCTGTCATAGTTTACTCATTTGTCCTGCTCCAAACCCTTGTCTGACTTTCTTCTGTGGAACATAAAAGGAGCCTCAGTCACCATTTACATTCATAGTATGGAAGAAAGACTAATATTCTGCCTGACATCTCCATTTGTGTTCATTAAGTAATAAAAGTTGGTAGAAAACTTCTTGATCGTTTCAAAACTCACAATCTTTGTTTTGAAATGTATTACTGTCAACAACGATCCTTGTGGAGGGATGTGTTAACATTTCTGGAATGTTGAAGATGTATTTGCCATGTTTTTGAAGAAGATTTTAATTATATGTGATGAGGACGGATTGCTGTCTACACCGAGAGTTGTAATTAAATCAAAAGCAGCCATTAGAAAAGCAACAGTACATTGCCATCACCTCCTACGTGGTGTGTCGATTTTAATTATTGTTTGAGAAAGTGTGCGTGTAATGTAGTGTGTGAGTGTGTGTGTGTTTGTAACACTAATGAGTGGGCTGCCAACAAGCTGTTGTCTTAAATGCAGCAGCATGTAAGACTATAGATTCTATAGAAGTGTGGTCAGAAATGTGTAGTAATGGCCCAATATATTTGATACCTATACTATACACACACACACACACACACACACACACACACACACACACACACACATATAGAAGTCTCTGTCTGAGTTCAAAAATGAGTGCAGTTAGAAAAGTGCAAACACTATTGTTTCATATTTAGCAGAGAAGTTCAGCATGCCAATCCGAGTGAAATTCACTCACCTATACTGTATCTGTAGTAGAAAAAGCACCATATGCAGCAGACTTGGAAAGGGGGACCCTAATAAGAGGCTAATTTACTATGTTGTAGTACATGCTGCATCATGGGATGATTCGTCCATAATAATACATGTCATCCACAAGCTGTCTGGAGCTGATTAGAGTGTTCACGGTGGGCATTATGAGGAAATCCATGTTTACTTCATTAGCAGGATTACTGTGCTGGTCAGATCTTTGGGGAGGGCACTCCGTCAACACCTATCTGCTTGTTCTGCTTTTACTCTGAAGGGGCACTTTCGTTCTAAAATTGAAATGCTTAAAAAATAAGCAATTTTGTTGTTGTTGTTGTTGATGATGAGTGAATTTATTTCATAGAATTAGACCAAATCTAATTCAACCAAATGATGCTAGACATTTTCTTCCATTTTTGCAGTCACTTTTAACCACCCAGTAGTAGTGAGCAGTGATATGTCAGGTCAGTCAAGAGCAGAGAGCCAATCCCAAACAGTGGGCATTTACAGTCAAGTCTTAAAGTAGAAGCGTGGTGGTGGCGTAGTGGGCTAAAGCACATAACTGTTAATTAGAAGGTCGCTGGTTCGATCCCCACAGCCACCACCATTGTGTCCTTGAGCAAGACACTTAACTCCAGGTTGCTCCGGGGGGGATTGTCCCTGTAATAAGTGCACTGTAAGTTGCTTTGGATAAAAGCATCTGCCAAATGCATGAATGTAAATGTAAATGAGAAGCAGCACCAAAACAGAGCTTTCTGAAAAGGGGTCAAAATGAGGATGGAAAATGACTGTTTTATGTGCAAATAACTTTACTAATATTGCAAGTGAACCTCAAGGAACACATTAAAAAATTAAAAAAAGGCATGTCATGTAACCTTTAAACCCTCACAAATGACTTTTTGTGAAATGTTTTGCTTGATAGTTGTGCTTTTGATATCTTGCTCTGTAAAAAGGGCACTAGGTTTGATAATTCGTTATTTAAAGCCATGACATTCAGGCATTTCTAAGTGTGGCTTAATTACTTTAGAAAGTAGAAAACACAAATTACATTTTCAAAAGTTTTTCTGTCCACATCTATAACAATGTTCACCTATAAAACTTCCTGTAAAGCAACTTAAAGTAAACTTTTTTACAGAACATTTTTGAATAAGACATGTTTGACAATTAAAAATACATGGCACAGTTGCTAAATGCATCAAGTTCAGTTTGCAGATGAACAAAGCCTGATTATGGTCCAGACAGTTAAGTGGTCTGCAATTACACCAAAATAATTGTCTGTGAGACAATGTCTGATAATTAGTGAATTACAAAGAAGCAGGTACCATCTCTGGTTGTATCAGTGAGTATCTCCGCTAAATTTACCCATGATGTTTACAAAACCATGTTTGCTATCAAAAGTGACCAATATATATTTATATAATATATTATATACCTTCTCTGTTCAGAGAGAGAGAGAGACAGACAGACAGACAGACAGACAGACAGACAGATAGACAGATAGATAGATAGATAGATAGATAGATAGATAGATAGATAGATAGATAGATAGATAGATAGATAGATAGATAGATGCTTATAGCAGCCTCAAAAGTTTAGCAAGTGAACTAATTAAGCTAGGCCAAAGAATGTGAATTGAGGCAATTGCAACATCTTAAACCAGGATTTAAAATTCCCTTCAGTTTTCATGCTGGAAAGCCTATTGTCCATTACCCTGGATCCAGGATTCTATAGATGACTGTTAACTTGATTCAGTTAGACAGGAGTCCCATCTCCAAATTGCTTAGTAAGCCCCCTTTCCTGGTATTCCTGCTATATAGTGTCTTTACAGGATGCTAATCAACTAAGTCCAGTAAGACTTTAATGCTGCCCATGACAATAATGCCTACAATGGGGCTTCCCATATTTTTGGCAACATGACCAGAGATCTGAAGTGACTGCTCTGATTTTTTTCATGAATCTACATAATCTTGCTTTAATTTCCTATTATTCATATTCTCAGAAAAGCAGTTTGTTAAATGCTAGCTTTGGTAAACTAATTTTTTCCTGGAAAAAACTTCTAGAACTGTTGAAAGCATGTAAGGAAAACTGGGGCTAGTTGTCACTATCTGTATTTGTTGCCCAAAACAAAAGTTTGACATACAGTGAGGAAAATAAGTATTTGAACACCCTGCTATTTTGCAAGTTCTCCCACTTAGAAATCATGGAGGGGTCTGAAATTGTCATCGTAGGTGCATGTCCACTGTGAGAGACATAATCTAAAAAAAAAAATCCAGAAATCACAATGTATGATTTTTTAACTATTTATTTGTATGATATAGCTGCAAATAAGTATTTGAACACCTGTCTATCAGCTAGAATTCTGACCCTCAAAGACCTGTTATTCTGCCTTTAAAATGTCCACCTCCACTCCATTTATTATCCTAAATTAGATGCACCTGTTTGAGGTCGTTAGCTGCATAAAGACACCTGTCCACCCCATACAATCAGTAAGAATCCAACTACTAACATGGCCAAGACCAAAGAGCTGTCCAAAGACACTAGAGACAAAATTGTACACCTCCACAAGGCTGGAAAGGGCTACGGGGAAATTGACAAGCAGCTTGGTGAAAAAAGGTCCACTGTTGGAGCAATCATTAGAAAATGGAAGAAGCTAAACATGACTGTCAATCTCCCTCGGACTGGGGCTCCATGCAAGATCTCACCTCGTGGGGTCTCAATGATCATAAGAAAGGTGAGAAATTAGCCCAGAACTACACGGGATGAGCTGGTCAATGACCTGAAAAGAGCTGGGACCACCGTTTCCAAGGTTACTGTTGGTAATACACTAAGACGTCATGGTTTGAAATCATGCATGGCACGGAAGGTTCCCCTGCTTAAACCAGCACATGTCAAGACCCGTCTTAAGTTTGCCAATGACCATTTGGATGATCCAGAGGAGTCATGGGAGAAAGTCATGTGGTCAGATGAGACCAAAATAGAACTTTTTGGTCATAATTCCACTAACCGTGTTTGGAGGAAGAAGAATGATGAGTACCATCCCAAGAACACCATCCCTACTGTGAAGCATGGGGGTGGTAGCATCATGCTTTGGGGGTGTTTTTCTGCACATGGGACAGGGCGACTGCACTGTATTAAGGAGAGGATGACCGGGGCCATGTATTGCGAGATTTTGGGGAACAACCTCCTTCCCTCAGTTAGAGCATTGAAGATGGGTCGAGGCTGGGTCTTCCAACATGACAATGACCCGAAGCACACAACCAGGATAACCAAGGAGTGGCTCTGTAAGAAGCATATCAAGGTTCTGGCGTGGCCTAGCCAGTCTCCAGACCTAAACCCAATAGAGAATCTTTGGAGGGAGCTCAAACTCCGTGTTTCTCAGCGACAGCCCAGAAACCTGACTGATCTAGAGAAGATCTGTGTGGAGGAGTGGGCCAAAATCCCTCCTGCAGTGTGTGCAAACCTGGTGAAAAACTACAGGAAACGTTTGACCTCTGTAATTGCAAACAAAGGCTACTGTACCAAATATTAACATTGATTTTCTCAGGTGTTCAAATACTTATTTGCCGCTGTATCATACAAATAAATAGTTTAAAAATCATACATTGTGATTTCTGGATTTTTTTTTTAGATTATGTCTCTCACAGTGGACATGCACCTACGATGACAATTTCAGACCCCTCCATGATTTCTAAGTGGGAGAACTTGCAAAATAGCAGGGTGTTTAAATACTTATTTTCCTCACTGTATTTCTCTGTTATTTTTCACATTTTGCTTATTCATAAATAATTTTGAGATTCATAAAGATAAAATTGCATAACATAAATTTGGCATTATATACTGTTTAATGACAAGTTTTGACAAGTGCCTCATTATTGGGGCATGATGTCACAAAATATCAACATATGTTCAATGAACTGTACTTTTATCCCCCTGGACAACAACAGTGGAAATGTTCAATAGCTTTTAATGGTCAAGACTTTAAGGTGTGTACATAAATGGACTTACCTACCTTGAGAAATATTTTCTCCTCAGTGTATTCTGTCTTTTACTAAATAAGTGTGACAATTAGCCCCAGTCTTCCCTATTTGCTAACAAGTGTCAATTTCTGCATTCCCACTTTATCTGTTTCAAAAGAGTTTCCTTCTAACAACTGTAGCCTTGATCCAGGTACTTATCCTGCGATACATGACTGCTAACAGAGAAGCTCCTCTCGGCCATCAGGAATCCCCTGTGGGTTAGCCTGACTTTATTCTGAGCAGCAGTTCCCCTCACAGGTCCCCAGGCACCACTAGGGTCACGACTAACCCAAGCACCGTGCCAGCAATTCACTTGAGGTGGAAAGAGTTCATGAACCACCTATGAGAGCAGCTTTGCAGAACTTCATGTGATGAGAGAGGTGTGGGGTCATGCGGTTCACACAGGGGGTCTTCATAACTAGACACTCTAGCTGTCAGACTCAACACTACACACAGAAACACGGAGGAACACATAAACACACGCTGAGTGTTTCTATTGTTTTAGTATAAATCTGATCATAAATACTACTAGCTCCTGTACTCTACCCCTACACACACACACACACACACACACACACACACACATGTTGATGCAGCTATCATCATGAGGACTCTCCATAGACATAATGATTTTTATACTGTACAAACTATAGATGCAATCCCCTAAACCTAACCCTCACAAAAACTTTCTGCATTTTTAAATTTTCAATAAAACATTGTTTAGTATGTTTTAAAAGCTATTTAAATTATGGGGACTCTAGAGTTGCAATTATAGCATAATAACCTTGTAATTACTAGTTTGTACTAGTAAACCACTTAAACCTACACACACACACAAACACACACACACACACACACACACACACACACACACACACACACCACACACACACCACACACACACCACACACACACCACACCACACACACACCACACACACACCACACCACACCCACACACACACACCACACACACACCACACACCACACACGCCACACACACACACACACACTCACACACACACACACACACACACACACAAAGATATAGAGCTTACAAATAGCTTTCAGGACAAAAAAAGAAAAGAAAGAGAAACCATTGGCTGTTAAAAAACTCAATTGTTAATTGATTGCTGTGAAAAAGTTTTTAAAAGGGTTTCAAAACCTGATGATCCTGAAAATCTGTTGCCACATTTAAATGATTTTGATTCTCATGAGAAATGGTTATAAAGATTTCTGATAAAAAATATATAAAATATATCATTTGTGTGACATTTCAAAACATTTGTACTAAAAAGTCGAATAAAGCAATTGCCATGTTTTCCCCTCAATAGTTTATTTTGCACATCTTGTTATACACATGTCAAATTGTGCTAATAGTTAATATGTCATCAAGGTCAATAAACAAGAATCAGTTTCAATTCAAACAATAAATTATAAATGAATACCACCTTATTTATTTATATTTTTGAAATCCTAACAAATAATCTGCAATTACAATGCAACAATTTATTCCAAACTATTTCCAGAAGCCTTTTGGTTT
Organism: Moxostoma hubbsi; assembly: GCA_032164185.1. Classification (NCBI taxonomy): domain Eukaryota; kingdom Metazoa; phylum Chordata; class Actinopteri; order Cypriniformes; family Catostomidae; genus Moxostoma; species Moxostoma hubbsi. The sequence continues at coordinate 4,151,319 of JAVLUX010000050.1, forward strand.
GGAAAAGACTTTGATTATAAATTGACATTTCTAAAAACGGAAATAGAGCCTACTTTTCTGTACATTTGTTTTTTATGCAATTTATGGAACTGATATAATTAGCTAGATATTTAGTAATTATTATAGTAATGGTGTTAATTATTGTTATCAAAAAAACATGCTTCGACATTCATCTAAACTGATTAGATTCATTTTGAATGTGTTTAGCATCACGACAGGAAACTTCCACTTAGAGGAAAATACAAGATGAATTAAACCGAATCTTTTATGATCAGAAATGGTTTGTTGTGACATGCGCAGCCCATTTAAAAATGCAACTGGCCGATATTTCAGACTCTCTGTGTCGCCTTCGTCAAACTAACTGTACATTATTACAAAGACTGTATTTACAAGCATTTGGATGCAAATGAATCATGAGCAAACTTATGGATATATGGCACATATGACCACAGACGGAAATCTTGCCGATCAGAAAAGCCTCTATTCTTCATTGTTCGTCCAATTTGCCTCGTTTAAATGCAACCTGCTCTGTCTGACGTATTGAGTTCACAACACCATAGATAGCGACACCTCTACTATAAATATAACACGTATTTTACCTGCACAGTTTAACATTGGGGCTGAGCCTGTGCATTAAATATGTATTGCTTTAAGTCTCTTCTCAGATAAATCCAAAATATTTCTATAGTCTACCTTGAGTCATTTCAGGGCAATTCAGCAGCGGTCTATCCTTTTTATAAGCCAGGGCCGACATTAAATGAGAAAATGGTTCACTTACAAATGGTCTTGGACCACAGCCAAAACTAGATCTATAGTATCCAGATAAGAATATTAGTTTCACAAAATATGTTTATTTATATATAGGATTGCGCAATATATTTTGGATCGCATTTAACCACAAGCTCACGAGCATCTCTTTTCTAAACATGTCTCAACTACACACGTTTAAAAAGTGCCTGGCAAAGATTTGAGGCATAAGAGTGAACTATAGCTATGCCTCATGATGAGTACATAGGGTGCATTTTTTCTGAAGTACGTGCTTGTATCTGTGAATTAAATGATTGCATAAACAAACATGCTAAGTTAAATATAAGCACAAAGTCTAATATGAAAGTTAAGCAGAATTATAGCAATGTGGATTTCAATTCATTGTTTTGTCATTACTCATTTGTGTAACTCAAATGGTGTTCTATACCTTTAGCAGAAAGGACTGTTGAGTTCAGTCTTAATGCATGAAATATTCACAATTCTAACAAAGATCTCAAAACATTTTACAACAGAAAGTTAAAACAGTTCAGAAATTGAACATCCCTCGGTCTTTCAATCAATGTCTAGGATAGATAGATAGATAGATAGATAGATAGATAGATAGATAGATAGATAGATAGATAGATAGATAGATAGATAGATAGATAGATAGATAGATAGATAGATAGATAGATAGATAGATAGATAGATAGATGTATTAGAAGAAGGATGAAACAAAAGCACATTTACGCATGAAATGAATAATGTAAATTGTTTAATCGAATGTTGCACCATACATCAAATACAACAACCCCCTCATCGCCCATCCAAACAGCTCAAATAATCATCTGCAAGTTAGAATAATTTGATGTTAGGCAAGTGTCACATTTTATACAGAAAAATATTAGAAAATACACCAAAAACATTTATTTTTCGAACCTCAAAAATGCAAAACCTTAAGTGCTGTGGTTGATTGTTCAGCTCGTGTTGTGTACAGGAGGGTTATAGTCAGAAAAATAAATACAGTAAAATAAATACGTGATAAATCCATTGTCTGCGCTTGCTAATTTCGTTGTAATATTTTTAAACGAGAGTAACGCCAATAGCGATTTTGTTTCTATGTTATTAGGAATCAAAGCAAGACCTCATTCAAATAACAAATTAACACATTTTGCATTTGTTAAATATATATTTGCGAATATTTAAAAAGAGACCATTACTGCTGAAGAAATGAATGAAAAGTTATTTTTAGAGTCTTCAAATGTATGGCACATATCATGACTGACTGTTAAAAGAACAGAGAGGATAAAGGTTTCTCAAGTTTGTTTCATTGCTATACAAACCAACATTGAGAGAGATTTCAAACGAGTGCATCGTCCATTTTTTAAATAAAGGCTCACCAAATGTCTCCATTCTCACCCTCATCTTCTTCTGCATGTGGACTCATTGAATGGTCATGTAGGGCCAGTTGAAACTACTCCCAGATAGCAGCATGTCCCTGATGAGCGTTTCAATGGGCGTTTTACCCACCAGTCGAACGAAGAAAAGCTGCTCTATGACGGAGGAAGAGACCATACGGAGCGCGGGGAGTCTCAGCAGCAGCTTGCCGAAGCGAGTGGGCTGGTTCGGGTACTGACTCCTCACATACTCCTCTAGTGCACACTGTGATTTCTCCTGAAGGCCTTCAATGTGCGGTACGTCCGAAAGGCCGCAGGCATCTGCACAAAAACACAGGGGACTTTTTAAGATATCATAGGCTATATAGCCTAACAATTAAAGACATTTCATTACAAAATATCACAACCATGACACATTCTGAATGAATCTCAATATATATTAACTGTGCAGTTGCATATTATCTCTCGTGATGGCTTCCCAAATTTTGTTTGCTGTTTACTAACAATAGCAATGAAGGTTGTTTATGCATTATGTAAATGCATTCATTTTGTAGGCCTACAAGGACTTAAAACAAACAACTTAAATTCAGAAATACTTTATTTCTTAAAAAAAAAAAAAAGAAGAAGAAGAAAAAAAAAGGCTATTGGTGTTTTTCAGTATATACAAAAACAATAGTCTAAAAGGGATCTGAATAAAAGCCAAATAACAAACCTTTAATTTTACTTTCTGAACTTTGTTGAATGATTGCACCATACATTTCAGCTCATTAGTTATTTACCTTGAAATTAAATATGTAAGAAAACGAATACTTATAAAATACGACTAGTAGCCTAAATAAAGCAATGAATTAGACATTATAGGATATATTTTCCACTGTATGCTCATGTTCAAATATTTAATGGTCTACTTCTATATAGATTTGTTTTGTTTTGTTTTTAGATAGAACTATAGGACACTGTTTTTTAAAGAAATTATTCATTTAAAAAGCAACCACAATCTCTCCAAACAGGAAAAAAAAGCCAATTTTGAAGCTTGGGCTATTTAAAGGCCTTCCTATACACTCCTATAGGAGACTCTATGCATTTCTATATTATTCTCAATTATCTGGAGCATTACTGTAATTCACTTTCATTCTGTAAGGTTAAAGATTAAAAACAGAAATTACATTTTAATATATTTTATAAATTTCTAAGTGTATAGCTGCAATCCAGCTATGATTTAGTGGCAGGCCAATTTTTTTTAATAATAATGATAATATATATATATATATTATTATTATTATTATTATTATTATTATTATTATTGGACTTGGTAATATATATTACTATTACTAAGTAAAAAAAAAATACATTGAATTATGCTAATATGTCTGATTTCGTGTTCTGATTCGAAACAATAACATCATGACGCTACCATCATTTTTAAACAACCACGTCTTTAATCCGATTGTGCACAGATGGCATTTTTGACAGATTAACGCCACAACGTCCATTATTTGAAACAAACATCGCGGAAGAAATAGGATTACCTTGTAGACAAGCTGATTAAACTGTCCAATAAGTTTAGTTTCTGTTTACTGAAGCAAGTAAGCCATTAGATTACTGTGACAAATTCAGGCCTGTACCTGATGTGAAGAGCACTATAGCTTTGGCACAGCTGTATTCGGCCGAGTCCACCTGCAGGGCCTTCAGTTTCTCCACCTGCTCCTGAAAGAATCGGATGTGATCCATGAAGGCCACGACCCGGTCCGCGGACATCGGGGACGCGTGAAGTCCGGCGGCGGCGAGGAGTGAAGCCACGTGGAGAGGCATGGAGCACTGCGCAGCGTTCAACACGAAAAGCTCACTCCAGGTGAGTCTAAGCAGAGACACCTGATCCGTGATTTGAAGATCAGGAAAGAATGGGATGCCCCTGGCCCATTCCACCGCACTGAAAAGCAAACGGGCCGCCAGCTCGCAGATGTTCTCTATGCCCATGATGTTACCGGATTGCAAGCACTGGTTTCCATATCTGGATGTTGGATATGGCTCGGCCCGAAGCAGGAGAGATATGTATCCGGACAGGTAGCATTGGGCAATCAGGGGGTCTCCATTGGTCAGCGCGTAATGGCCCGGGTTCGGCGCGTTCGGCGGCATTCTTCCTCGCTGAACCGCTATCAAAACAGGAGGAGATGGAGAAGAAACATGCATCCAAACAATGAATCTATCTATCTATCTATCTATCTATCTATCTATCTATCTATCTATCTATCTATCTATCTATCTATCTATCTATCCATCTATCCATCCATCCATCCATCCATCCATCAAATTACAACACTTTTTTTATTTTTTTTTACATAATTTAGCCCTTCTACACCAACAACTAAAGTGCGTGTATAAACTGGTATATAAATTAAGTTCATTATGATTAGGCCAAAATTATAAAATTAAGAATATTTTAAGCATCTCTCTTTATTTCCTGTCTTTTCTTTGTCTTTGTTTAACAGCTAAAAAACGGTAATGTGGAAATAGCTCATTAAGGAAATTGCCACTTTTTATAGTGTATTTATGACAGATTAAAGCCACATTAGATTATATAAACATCAACTGAACTCACCTTCGCGTCTCATGCCCACTTTCAGACATTTTTTCAGCCGGCAGTACTGGCACTGGTTTCTGTGGTGCTGGTCCATCGGGCAGCTCCTGTTGGCACGGCACGTGTACGTTAGGTTCCGCCGCACACTGCGCTTGAAGAAACTTTTGCATCCCTCGCAGGTGAACTGTCCATAGTGTTTCCCGCTGGATTTATCTCCGCAAACCACACACTCAATGTGCTGCTGATTCTGCGTCGAGTTCTGTCCTTTATCTTCCGCCGATGAGAGTCCGGTGTTGGGAGACTGCGAGGGTGCGCTCAGGCCGTGCTGGTGATGGTCATCCAGGGATGCCCCAGGTGCCAGTTCTTCCTGCGGGTCTCTCCACACACTCACCACCATGGCCATGACTGGACTGCGGTTGTGAGTGTCCCGTAGCCTTTACGCGTATTCTCCAGAATTGTTCTAGAAGAAGAACGCCAGTTGTGTTTCATCCATGCAGAAGAACCAAGTGATGGGAAATGCGCATCGGAAACAAGCGGTATGTGTCCGACACGATCAGAGAGACAAGAGCAGATTGGATATCAATAATCACGCCGATTTAAAGACCTCCGTGTGGTAATATCGTCGTGCGTAAATGGGACAATCGGAAACCCCAAATTAATTAGATCCAAAGAGAGCAAAGACGTATCGTAGCGCAGCCTTCGGTTTGCATGATTGACATGGGAATGCTTGTAAGGATTTTACTCTCTAACTCAAAAACACAGCCTTGATTTGGAGCAATGCAGGTACTGTATTCTAAAGAGAGAGCTGAACGGACTTAACTTCCAAAATGAGATTTTTGAATGGCACCACACCTTCACTCTCTGGCCATAAAAGCGCTCCAGTGGTGGTCTGTTGAATGGTCTGTATTAGGGACCTCATCAGGTATTAAAGCACAAAAGGGGGAGTCTCCTTCAAGCTTGAAATCTCAGTTTGATTGGTCATTTAGCTCACATCCTTCAAAAGGCGGGTGGATGCGGATGCAATCGTGCGCTCATGACCAAAGTAACTTTTTACGGACACTTTTATACATTTGCATTTTATTTTCTCATTGGATAAGAACACTTGTGATTTCATTTCATAAAGGTAGGTTATGTTTTTGTATCTCTGATATTTGTTGAAGTAATAATGCATTCTATTAGATGTTTTGATAATCAATGTTGATTATTTTTAATTATAAGTATCGTTAAAATATGCTAGGTACAGTAGGCTATTATCTGCTTAGTGCCCGATTACCATGTAAGTCCAGAAAAATAGAATTGGCGCCACCTAGTGTGAAAATATAAAACATGTTATGGCAAAAAGTCCCTTGCATCTATAGAACAATCATGGTGATAAAATACAACAGAATAAAAAAAAAACTATAATTACAAAAAATCTATATATTCTTTATTATTAAAAAGAAAAGTCCCTTACATCTATATCGCAATTTTGGAGCAAAAATAATAATAATTAAAAAAAACAATTAAAAAATTTAAATAAATATTTCTGATTATTTTAACAGCAGAGCAATCATGGTGCCAAAATAATATAAATAAATAAATATTTGATTATCTATTTATATAAGATAAACCATACAAACTAAAATACTTATAGGAATTGATCATGTTATTTCTGTAAATATTGTAAAAATAACTTGGTAATCGCATGTCCAGCAGCAACTACACTTCGCATGCATAATTCAGTGAGTTCAAGGGTCAAAGTTTTGCTGGTGAACCTCAGGCTCATGGATGGAGCGGGGTCACGTGACAATGGAATGATTGTGAACAGGTTGTAGGAGCAGCAGGTTAAAGGGTCAAAGCGACAAAATGAGCAAAGACAAGGACAAAACCCAGGGTCAAAGTTCAAAAGAAGGGGTACTATTACAAAAGCAAAGTGCAATAATGTTATTTAAGCATTATTACCCTAATAATTTTAGCAAACTTTGCCAGGAATACCAACTTAATCTATATAGTTAGTTATCCTTTGATGTTTTTAAACTGTTTCAATGATTGCACTCATTAGAATGATCATATACCTTGATGTAAGAATAATCAGATGCCATTTCTAAATAAGACCAAATACAAATATGAGCAATTCAGTTGTTAAATACTTAATAAATAATTTTAAAATTATGAAACTTGGTCTAGGAATTGTATATAACTGTATTGTTTTTATCTATTATTGTTTAATGTAATGAAGAATAGAATCTGTGTGATTAAGCATTTTTTTTTAAATTGCATTTTATCATATAAAGACATTAATTTGAAAGGTAATATTGCATATGTGGTATCAAGAGCATAGCAGCTGCGGGGGACGTGGGAGACATGTCTCCCTACACTCTTTAAAAAGGTGATTTGGTCCCACGCACTTTTCCAAGCTAAACCCATACCAAGTCCAAATGGTGGATTTGTTACAGTATTCTTTGCGTTTTGTTACTTTGGGCTGATTGAGTGACAATCCAGCCAATCACAGGTGAGTTTCATGAGCCGAAACAACCCTTATGTAATAGGACGTCAGTCAGACAGTCCAATCAATGTGGCTCTGTTCATTTCTACAAAGCTGTTTTCAACAATGCTCATTTATCCATGTTTTTATTGGCATTGATGTTGATCTAAATGAATAATCTAGAGATAATGAACACACAAATGAGTGTTATTTATCGGCATATAGTTCTTGATTGGCATCATAACATGAAATGCACTGCAGAAAAAAAGGACAATCCTTCTTTTAAGCAAACATTGTAGTGGAGTTTATATCAGCGCCTGAGTCTTCATTAAGTCATGCTTTTTACATTATGTTTGTGAGGTAATAGTTTGATCGGTTGTTTTTGCCAATTTGAGCAGATTAGTAGTTCTATCAGGAAGACTTGCAGACTTGAGTGAAATTTAAGATGACATTTATTTGATGAATGTAAAACAGAAAAGTAATGTCTCTCTTTGGCGTAGGCCCCGTCTGGCGGTCCGAAGAAGTTGTACTCGGAACATCATATCCTGTCGGAGATAGGAGGCAGGGGCGAGCAGCCTACCCCGTGCAGAACGGGACTCAACTGGTGGTGGTGGGGTGGTGGAGGTTGCCATGTTAGCACACTGAAACAGCAATGTGATAGATTGTGAGCAGACTGATAAAGCAATGGCTTACATGTGATTGGCTGGGAATTACCCAGCTAATGGTGCGATGATGTACAGCTGATAGTCTTCCCGCTAGAACTACGCTGCGCTTACATATCTGTGTTAAATATGTAATGCTATTTTTAATGTCAGCTTCTGTTTTTTACCTCTATGTTGGTATGCAGTCGACAAACTGTAGGAAAAAATATAGATCTGCTGTGTTCTTGGAGCACTTATTTATTGAAGTGAATATGTAGACACACTTTTTTATACATGGAAATGTACAGTAAGAACATTACTTTAACTTATTATAATTATATTGTCTTTTGATAAAAGTCATGCTTAGCAGCTCACAAACTGTAGGGAAATTATAGATTTGCTTTGTTCCTATAATGCTTAAAACCTCTACAAAAGTCTCTTTGTAGGTCTGTAGGTCTGTTCTTTTGTTCATTGTTTCAGTGACTAAATCATTTCACATAAGACACTCAATTTTCACCACCTTCTGGTATCATCAGAATGGTCAATTAATCATTAAATGGATCTGAACTAATTTTGGTGAAGGTCAAAACACTCTAGCCACTTGGATACATTTAATTCCCACAATGAAAAAAATAATTGCACATGCACAATTGTCATTATTGTAATTGATTAAATCATTTATTCAGGACCAGCTTGTGCTCAGTATTGTGCTCAGAACATCAATTCACTAATCATATCAGCAGCACCTGGGAAAGTGTGAATGAATACTAGTCAGGTGAAATCACTCTATCATTCCTGTTTGGATTATAAGAGCAGACTGATTACTATAGAAGGAGGGAAGAAGTGCTTCCAATCATTGTGTTCTTGTTCCCAATAGTTACCTCTAATGAAAGACGTGAAGCCATCATCGCTTTGCATCAAAATGGCCTCACATGCAAGGAAATTGCTGCAAAGAATATTGCACCTGAAAGAACCATTTACCAGATCATCAAGAACTTCAAGGAGAGAGGTTCAACTGCAGTGAAGAAGGCTTCAGGACGTCCCAGAGTGTCCAGCAAGTGCCAGGACCGTCTCCTCCTGAGGAGTCAGCTATGGAATCGTGTCACCACCAGTGCAGAGCTTGTTCAATATTGGCAGCAGGTTGGTGTGAGTGCATCTGCACGCTCAGTGAAGACTTTTGGACAAAGGCCTGGTGTCAAGAAGGGCAGCAAAGAAGCCACTTCTCTCCAAGAAAAACATCAAGGACAGACTGAAATTCTGCAGGAAGTACAAGGATTGGACAGCAGAAGACTGGTGCAAAGATATTTTCTCTGATGAAGCCCCCTTCCGACTGTTTGCGACATCTGGAATATCGATAGTCCAGAGAAGAAAAGGTGAACGCTACCATGAGTCCTGTGTCGTGCCAACAGTGAAGCGTCCTGAGACCATACATGTGTTGGTTTGCGTTTCATCCAAGGGAGTGGGCTCTCTCACAATTCTGCCCAAAAATACTGCCATGAATAAAGAATGGTATCAAAACGTCCTGCAAGAGCAACTTCTACCAACGATCCAGGAACAATTTGGTAATGATCCGTGCATTTTCCAGCATGATGGAGCACCATGTCACAAGGCAAGAGTGATAATGAAGTGGCTCGGAGTTCATTACATTGAAATTTTGGATCCGTGTCCAGGTAAATCCCTGGATCTTAATCCCATAGAGAACCTGTGGTCAATCCTCAAAAGGCAAGTGGACAAACAGAAGCCCACAAATTATGATCAACTCCGAGCACTAATAAGGCAAGAATGGATCATCATCAGTCAGGATTTGGCCCAGAAGCTGATATCCAGCATGCCAGAGCGAATTGCGAAGAGATTATGAAGAACAAGAGTCAACACTGTAAATATTGACTCTGCATAAATTGTGTTTTTGCCAATAAAAGCCTTTAAAACTTATGCAACGCTTATCATTGTTTTCCAGTATACCATAGAAACATGTGAAAAAATAATCTACAAATACTGAAGCAGCAAACTTTGCAAAACACAAAATTTATGTCACTGCCAATACTTTTGACCATGGCTGTATATGTTAATATAATACTTATATCATACTTATATATTAATATATACTGTAATATATTAATATTGCTCTGTAAGTGCTGGGTCAGTGCGAGCCACCTACTGACAGGTGTGTCCCTCCCACTATTAAAATGACTGCTTCGCCCCTGAGTGGTATAATACCAGCAACTAAGTATCTAACTTTCCCTGTTCAGAGATCCAGTGCTTGAGTGCTGGCTAAACTAAGGTGCCTAAATCACAGCATTTGACACTATTGCTGGCACTTCATGTAACAAAAGGACCACAGAGGCTCAGGGCAGCAAGCGGTGTCAAAGAGCATCGCATTTCACATGCAGATGTGTGACCTCTGTGATCTCAGGAAGGACTGAGCTCTTTGGAAAGCAAATGCAGGCTGCTGGATCTCTGAAACTGAAAAATATATCAGAATAGTTGTAGAGTGTGAGTCTGGCACCTGGATAACAAATCTACAGGGCCTCAATTAGGACACTCGCTCTGTGTGCCAGGCTAATAAAACATGTGCTGTAGCTTATTCAACATTGAATCTCCAAAGTATGAAAGCCTGGACTGATCTCAATATAGTTCAGGTTTCATTCAATAATTTGATCAATGTGAGTGAGAGTCACTTATTATGACATGTAGGAAAATAAACAACTTGCCGTCTTCTGGAGCTCTTGATCCACTCGTAACAAGACTTCAAACTATAAGTGAAAGATGCTCACATTTGACAGAGAATATAAATAGGTATGCAGTTACATCTTTAAACAGAGAATTACTAACGAGCCCTGAGATTCAGCACTTTTTTAGAGGAAGGTTATGCCTTTTATCTTTAACCTTTAAATGCATGGGCATTTTGCCAAACATTATTACGTACCTCGGGTCTTTAATGACCCAGCACTTCTATCTATTACAAATGGGTCTACAAAATGCCCAGATAGTGTCAGAATAAAAAAAGTTTTTGAAGACAAATAGAAAATAATATTATGGAATCTAATATATTTCTATGCTTTATTTTTCATATATCAAAGATATGATGCAACAAATATAGAACAGGAAGAATAACTTCCACACTAAAAATGTCATGAAACGCAACTGTCTGTCAAAAACACGCTGAGCAACACAAAAGTTACACATATGTATTTTCTCAGCCAATTTTTTTTTTTTTTTTTTTTTTTATCTAAATAGATGCACAACTTACATAATTCAGTACTACACCCAAATGACAATAGTCCAATCATACTGTTCATGTGTTACACTTGCTATAGTTTACTTTCTTCTTCATCAGATAGTAATGTCAAATGTAAATCAAGACAATCACTGAAACTATACAAGCATATGAAATACTTATAATTCACCATTTTCACACAAAAATCAACATAATATATGGTTACTTGTATGAACATGGCACTTGTCTTGTAATAAACAAAGAAATATATCTTCTGTGATAAACTTACACTGGCAGCCAAAAGTTTTGAATAATGTACAGATTTTGCTCTTATGGAAAGGAATTGGTAATTTTATTCACCAAAGTGGCATTTAACTGATCACAGTGTATAATCAGGACATTAATAATGTGAAAAATTACAATTACAATTTGAAAGAAATGTCCAGAACTTCTTAAATTACTTGAAAGAGGTCTCATCAAAATCCTTCATGTGCAGCAGTGACAGCTTTTGCAGATCTTTGCCATTCTAGCTCTCGATTTGTCCAGATACTCTGGTGACATTTCACCCCACACTTCCTGTAGCACTTGTCATAGATGTGGCCTGTCTTCTCTGGCACTTCTCAAACACCGTACAGTCTAGCTGATCCCACAAAAGCTCAATGGGGTTAAGATCCATAACACTCTTTTCCAATTATCTGTTGTCCAATGTCTGTGTTTCTTTGTCCACTCTAACCTTTTCTTTTTCTGTTTCAAAAGTGGCTTTTTCTTTGCAATTCTTCCCATAAGTCCTGCACCCCTGAGTCTTCTCTTTACTGTTGTACATGAAACTGGTGTTGAGCGGGTAGAATTCAATGAAGCTGTCAGCGGAGGACATGTGAGGCATCTATTTCTCAAACTAGAGACTCTGATGTACTTATCCTCTTGTTTAGTTGTACATCTGGTCCTTCCACATCTCTTTCTGTCCTTGTTAGAACCAGTTGTCCTTTGTCTTTGAAGACTGTAGTCATTTTGCCACCAATTTGCCATAAATGTTGTGTACAGTTACCATATAACCCAGAAAATTTCAAACTAGCCCTGAATCTCAGCACTATGCACAGATTCTTAGTCATCAGTACACTATGATAGTGTTTCTATATAAGAAATTAATATATTTATTGTTGCTTACTGATATTAATATTCATTTCAAGTTGGGAATGTAAGAAGAGTGTCAAGACCTTGGTTTATCACCATTAAACCACAGTTAGCCCTTGTAAATCAGGCATTGCAAAGCTATAAACCCTTGTTAAATAGGTCCACACAATTTCAAGGGAAATACTGTTATTTGTCAATCTAAAACATTCCTTTATGCCAGATTGAACAATGTTAATGCAGAAAAGTCTTTAACAGAGAAACTAATTTAGCATTTTGGTAAAAAGCACAATCACCTTTGGAGGGTCTAACCAAACAATGTGTACTTTTGTCGAAGCAATGACCTGTCAACTGAAAATCAGAGAAATTAGTCAATATCAACTCAGATGAGTTTACACAGAACAGGTCTGTATCTTTTACCACTCTGTCAACAGCTTGCTCCTTCATGTTTATTGAGGGACAAATCTGTGTCAGAGGTCACTGGACCCTCTGTTGACCTGTTGAACAGATGGAAGCTTTTAGTTTCCCAGGCTGTCAGGGATCTTTCTCCAAGTGTGGGAAAGATGTGCGTTTTCCTTCCCAGTACATCATGTGACTCTCAAAACAATGTACCACTCAGGAAGGAAGTGTTGCTTTACACTTTGGGGCAGAAGTAAGCATTAAAAATTAAAAATTAAGTTAAACAATAAAATGGCAAAACAAAAAAACAAACAAACATAAGGTTGTAAATATGTAAACTTTGAGTAGCAAGAATCGTGACCTGATTAGCTGAGATTTAGTCAGTGTCTTTTGTGTGGGTGACGTCACGTCAGTCAAATCTATTTTACAATTTGTAATATAATCAGTTTATATCAATAAGTGAACTACACATATTCATAGGTGTTTCGCAAGGTCTTCAATTTAAATACTAAATTTGACCTTTGATCTCTGATGGTGACCTCTGGCCCGGAGTGAGCAGACCTGTCCCTGCACCGGAGGATGGAATTGATAAGATCATTCAGTGAATTACATAAAACAGAGAGGGGGAAAGGTAGACATGGAAACATCATCAAAGTCATGACAGCACATTGCCTAAAAGAGTCTTTGTCTTGAGCAATGGTGGTGATCCAATGAGAATTGATCAATTATGTGAATAGATTCAATTAACAGGGGAAATTTGGCTCCATGTTCAAGAAATCATTTTTATTGTTTCACAATCTTGAATCCAGTTTACTCATAAACTAATGCAATGCATGCTCCAGATTTAAAGCAAGCAGCCCACAACAGAACCAAATCCACTGGTAGATTCAGTAAGTTTGCAAGGAAACCGTGATGTTTCTGCAGCAGTGTGAACCATTTACAAATCAGAACAGATTTCCAATTTGTTTTTTGGAAATTTTGAGCAAATAGAGTTTCAGGACAAGTTTGTAAAATTAAATGGTGCTGTACTGCCATCTGCTGTTCTACTTTTTCATCAGGGGAAAACTGAAAGAAACTCCATAAACAAAATTAGGCAAATGTTTAAAAACGAATGCTTTCCTTCCTCATTTCATTTATTTTATATAATTACGCTATTTTTTTTCCTCAATCTTTTTTTAATAATAAATAAAATTATTAAGTGACATTCATTTTCATACATATCTTTGAAATAAAATATACTGTATATTGAATACAGGTTGGGTCTTCACAAATGTAGCTTTTCTATACATAAACTATCCAGTATAATTATGCAATTTATATTATTATATACACCTTGTCATTATAATTCCAAACAGAATGTGTTTACATCAGGCACGTGCACACATAGACGTCAAAAGAGGCTTGAGCACCTGCCCTTTTTCTTCATCAAGAGATAGTGCCCTTTTTTTCTTTTTTTAATAAATGAATATATATCTGGTTGGGAGATGAGACTTTGTCGCGTTCCGATGACCTCATTTGATATGCAAATAAGGCGTTACTAATTAAAATGTGCTAATTTGCATACATTTGACAAGGCACTGCAGGTGAATAGGATAAACGATATAACTATATTATTTCAAAGTTCAAGACCTTTTTTTGTATAATTTCAGTTAAGCTGCTGTAATTTTGTATGTTGTCAATAATTTTTTTGCAGTGTGTTTTCATTATTTTTAGAGTGTTTTTTCTGTAAAATTAAAAATTTTCAGATTAGTGTGAAGATTTGTGTTGTGTTGACACTTTTTTGACAAGTGTTATGTATTCCAATAACACCAAAGAATTCAAACGATGTATTGCCTTATGCAAAATAAGCAAATTATTTGTGACTATGTCCCTCTCCTTGGTGCAGTATTTTATTCTAAATATATACATGAATCTAGTAGCATTGAAAACATGCACATTGTGGCATAGTTTCCTTTGCTGTACAAATCTGTTGAGTATGAAACGATGGGGTGAGTGCGAGGGAATTAAAATAAATAGTATATTTATTCCAATAAATAAATAAATAAATATATTTAACGTGTTGTTTAAATTTGTTCTTAAATAAATAATTATGAGAAGTGCCAAAATGTCTGTGCACGTCCTTGGTTTACATTGTAGTACAGGCATCTCCATATGAATCTTAATCCAATACAAACCATTCTTCAGAAAATCCTGAACATTTGGGCATGAAAAAAAAAGATATTCTGTTGTTTCAATGTCATTAGTACATTTGTCATATATATGTGACATCAGTTCGGGCTAACCATGTATTTAGGTTTATAATACAAGCTTTGACCGGCAGGTGGCAGTGAGAAGCCATTGAAAACACGTGACCCGTTTGGAGCAATGAGAAAAACCATTCTGCTAGCCATAGAAAAGTACACCAATCCGTGGAAAATTATATTTAAAAAATATTTCAAGCATAAAAAAAGTTACAAAAAATGTACAGGAAAAGGTGCACCATTTTCTGCAGTGTTAGGTAAGTCACTCGAAAAAAGCAATTAATTACTAACTACTAATTACATCTTCTACAGTGTAATTAGATTACTGTATGAATTACTCTTTCTGAAAAGTCATTGAATTAACCCTGATCAACCTCGACCAGAGGAAAAATACAAGGATAGACAAGAAACTGATCATTTTATTCTTTCAAATAAATCCTATAAAATCAAATAAATTATTCATGAACTGGCCAAAGAATTTAAGGGGGCAGCGTTTAATTAGAAAACATATTTTAATATTGTTCTAGAGTCTATACAGTATTTACTGCAATTACATCAGAAGTATCCGTATTTAAATTACTGAAAATTTAAATGTAATCCCTTATTTTACAATAATCCCCAGGATCTATATTTAAATCCTTTTTCACTATCAATCTCCACCTTTGACCAGCCCCAACCAGTAGGTGGCAGAATGTGAAAGTGAAAGTGTAGATATACCGTTAAAAAGGGACTTATATATTTATCACTTCTGAAGATATGGATTTAACCACTGGAGTCTAATGGATTACTTTTATGCTGCCTGTTGGGCCTTCAAAGTTCTAGTCTTCATTCATGTGCATTGTGAGGACCAATAGTGCTGAAATTTTCTTTGAAAAATCTTCATTTATATTTTGCAGATAAAAGAAAGGCATTCACATCTGAGTTGTCATGAGGGTGAGCAAATGATGAGAATTTTCATTTTTGTGTGAACTTTCCCTTTAAAGTGTGCCTTTAGCCCCATTGTCCCCTGCCTTTCACTACGCGAAACCCTGGTTTTAACATTTACAACTGTGAAACTGACACTTTATAATGTTCATCATGTCATTATAGTGCGTTTTGGCTTCAAATCTCACAGACTATAATCTTAATTCCTACTTTTATTAAAATGCTGTACTACAGTGATGATGTCAGCCATAGTTAATCAAACACCTCTCTGCAACGTTTAAGAAAAATAATGAAAATGTAACCTTAAGATAATGATAAGGAACCTTAAGATTCCTCTCTCTCTCACACACACACACACACACACACACACAACTCCACGCAACATTCTGGGGAAATTGGTTTATGGTTATAAAAACCTAAAGTGAACGTATTATAACCTAAAAAGAACATTAGAATTTTCTGTTTGCAATTTAACATTAATTTTCAAGCAATGTAGGCTACATGTACATGCACATAAAGACAGTACATATAGTACTGAACAAATTTCAAGCACAAGCAGCATAAAAAGTGGGAAGAGACACGCCAGCAACATTACAGATTGCGCATGCGCAGTCAGCATGTTTGTCCAACAAACGGTGGTATAAGAAAGCTGAGTTTGCCTGAACCCAGGAGTACAGCTGCATCCTTACATGCAGTTGCTGCAAACTCAATGCAAAACTCGCGACTATAGCACTGACCCTGCCTGCAGCCTTTCTGCATGGCAAAATCCTTAGATAGTCCTTAAAAATCATCATACAGATGATACAATCTTTTTATTTTAAACATCTTACAGCTTAGTAAGCTCTCCACCATGGTGCTCGGAAAGGTGAAGAACTTATTCGTCAGCTACGACTGTCTCAATGACAGCAATGTCCCGGTATTCGCCAGCGGGGACGTTGTCTCGGGTCGAGTAGTCGTTGAAGTTACCGGAGAAATTCGCGTGAAATCTTTGAACATTCACGCGAAGGGACTGGCGAAAGTTCGCTGGACTGAATCACGCAATGCTGGGTCCAACACTGCCTATACACAGAATTTCACGGAAGAAGTGGAGTATCTGAACCACAGAGACGTCCTAATTGGACATGATCGAGGTAAGGAGGACACTATTTGTGTAATTTTACTGTAAATGAACGAACTGTCTGTGAACGATGTTCAATGGTAATGCAATGAGAGATGCTCCTTGCATTGCGCCTTTCTTGGCTGTCATTTCTATACACTTTAATGTAGCCTATTTGAATTCAAGATGTATTTGTATTTTTTTTTTTTACTTTGTGAAGTGTTGAAGTCCACTGGCATGGGTAGAAACTGAAACTAAATTCAGGAAGATTATATTTCTTTAAGAAACCTTATGCAGATGATGCTTGGTGCAAATTGATTCCTTCATTGTACGAGTTTACATTTTTATAGATTTTAGAGATGGATTAAAAACATCCTGGATCAATTCGTACTATCAAAATGATTCAAACAACATAACTCCTCAAAATCTAATTATTGACGGGAGTTTATAAACAGGATGCTCAACTGTCCAAAACAACCACCCTGTTAATCTTCTACCTGCAACACGTATATTTTCCTTCAGTGGCATTCATACACGTCTTTCTTGTCGACTTTCACCCTGTAATCATATTACGACACACGTTTTTTGAATGATACATTGTAGTTTCTTTCATATGCGGTTCTATTAAGTTTGTAGCCTTTGTTAGAAGCGGTTCAAACCTGTTCAGAAACTGGTGGAGAGGGGGGTTGCCAGGCCGTGCCTCTGCTCTCTGATTGGTGAAGGTCAAGCATATCTGCTCGCTGATTGGTGGAGGGCAATCATATCTGCTCGCTGATTGGTGGAAGTGCTCGTGTGCCTTCACTGATATCATACATTTGCAGAAGTGTCAAAGCTGCACAACTTAGTTGCTACAATGTTTCCTTATGCAGGGTGTAATGAAACGTTGTTTAAAATGTGTTATATCTTCAAGTCTCGTCCTATGCATTATTTTAAGACAATACAACCAGGTAATTTCAGTCGTGTAACTATGTTAGTAAGCAAATGAATGGAAGCATATGTCACTGGTTAGTTCTTGTATAGGTTAATTGTAAACTATTCGGTCAAGATGAAGGTTACGTGTGTTTAAATAATGTGTTTGTACTTTTTTGAAAATTGTTTCTTGTCTAATTAAAATTCGCTAGTGCCAAAACTCTGTAATATTTACTCTGTAACAACAAATCAAATGAATGTTGTTTTTGTAATGAATATTTTCTACTAATAAAATAAGTAAAATTGTATTTATTTTTGTCTTGCGTCTTTTTTTTTATATATAAGTGTGTCTTTCTTTTTCTAAAACAAAAACGAAACCATACTGCAGTACAAATGTGAGTTTCTTATGGGGGCGTCAGGGGAAATATCCCGGCTCTTGCTCAGCCAATCAGGAGCCGCCTAGTAATACATGCATGAGGAACTCTGGCTGAGAGCTGCTGCTTGCACCAGTTCAGTCCGGTCTTCTCTAGCTTTTGGCTGCCTTCGAGTGACAGGCTTACAGTTATTTACAGCAGTATGTGGAACTGCTTAGGTGGCAGGAAATAAGAACATACAGAAACATTAAATGCATGCTATTTTAAATGCTTGCTTTTACATTTTTACATAATGTAACTGGCAAGAATATTTAATACATTTAGAAACAATAAAAATTATTGTAAATGAAGAAAATATTCCAATATTCAATTCCATTTTAGCTATAAATGAAGTTACTCAATATACTTTATTCACTTTTACATCTTTCCCCACTTTACAAAATATAAATATTAAGGTTTGTTGATGGATCAAAGGAACCCCACATGGTGGTGTTTTCCATTTTATCTTGTTTTAAAGGTGCAAAACATTTATATCATATCAAATTATTCTGCACTGTTTGCTATTTTGTTTCCACTTTTGCAAAAAATCATGCATTTAATACTGACACTGCATTGACCACCTAGTTATACTTTTACAAATAAAGTGCCTTATTGTGTAAGAAGCACTGATGCAGTGGAGGTTGTGTTTCTTTGTCTTGTGTTTAGGGTTGTTGAGAAATGTTCAAGGTGTGGTATATGTTGGTATATCGAATTTTATTTTCCCTTCCTTTCCTTTAGATGATGACACATGTGATGATGGCTTCACCGTTCTTCATTCAGGGCGACACGAATTTCCCTTCAGTCTTGAACTGCCCCAGACGTGAGTAACTCTCCTGTCTGATTGTACACATATATAATGTATCGACTGAAACACTTACATTATTTTTTCATGCCTCTTTCCAGGCCTTTGGCTACATCCTTTGAAGGCAAACATGGCAGTGTGCGGTACTGGGTGAAGGCGGAGCTCCACAGGCCGTGGCTTCTGCCCATGAAAGCCAAGAAGGAGTTCACTGTTTTCGAGCACATTGACATCAACACTCCACTGTTACTGGTGAGAGAAATTAATTTGAAACCTAATGACTTTGAAGTTGCTATGGTTTTAGAAGCTAATATATTGCCCTTTTTTCATTCATAGTCTTCTCAGGCTGGCACAAAGGACAAAACTCTTTGCTGCTGGTTCTGCATTTCCGGGCCTATTTCGCTAAGTGCCAAAATTGAGAGGAAGGGCTACACTCCAGGTGAGAATACAAACTTGTCTACTCATTCATTGATTGTATGCTACGAGGTCATTGTTTAAGATGTATGTTTCTATCAAAAGTATTATTTTCTTAAAATCTTCATCAGATGGAATGAACCCGTTTGGTTTTCTTTGCAGGCGAGTCCATCCAGATCTTTGCCGAGATCGAAAACTGCTCTTCCCGTGTGGTTGTGCCAAAGGCTGCCATCTACCAAACTCAGACCTTCTTTGCCAAAGGCAAGGTCAAGGAGATTAAACAGCTCGTCACTAACCTCCGTGGAGATCCTCTACCCTCTGGCAAGACCGAGACTTGGGACGGCAAGATGTTTAAGATTCCACCCGTTTCACCTTCCATTCTGGACTGCAGCATCATCCGAGTGGAATATTCTCTAATGGTGAGTTTTAGGCTTATTTTCATTCTACAACACAAATTGGTCATAGACACCTGGCAAAAGGGCTAACCTTAATGCTTTTCAACAGGTGTACGTGGACATCCCTCGGGCTGTGAACCTGACCCTTAACCTACCCCTTGTGATCGGTACTATCCCACTCCACACTTTTGGTAGTCGTACCTCCTCCGTCAGCAGCCAGTGCAGTATGGGCATGAGTTGGTTGGGGTTGCCTGAGAGGCCTGAAGGTATGGCAAATCCAAACAATTAGATCATGGTTACTCAGTTCTGCTCTTTAGTTCCACTTTCCTGCAGAGTTTACTTCCAACCCTTCTCCTACAAACTTGGCTGTAATTTGCAAGTAAACCCCAAAACATTGATTGGCAAGCTAAGGTGTGTTTGATCAGAATTTGAACAAAAGGAAGGTAGATCTTCAGGAGTATGATTGAGTACCCCTGCTTAAGATGCACAAGGTGCTTTCACATATCTTCAACATTGAACAAATGGAAGGAAGCTAGGCATCATCATAGCAAAAGTATGGCTTTTTGGTCTAATGTTGGGCTTGTCCTTTCCTCTTCCAGCTCCACCAAGCTACTCTGAAGTTGTCACAGATGAACAGCAACAGAACAATCTAGAGGTCCCAGCTATAAGGGATGAGATCGAAGGACCACTTTACACCTACATTCATGAGTTCCGTTACCAGCCACCACCTCTGTATTCCGAGGTATTTAGCATTTGCAGTTCCATTAGAGCCTTCTTGTAGTTTGTGCCTTGGAATCTGAAAGGTTGTAGCCTGAAACAGATTTCTAATGATTTTTTCCCTCTCCCTTCATAGGTTGACCCCCATCCTGAAGAGGTGTGCACCCCCTTGGACAGGAGGCCAGATACTGTTCCATCCCGCTGAAGGAGTGACCACACCTGACCAGTGTTGTCAGGGATCTCTAATCTCTACAAATTTTAACCCTTAAACTGGGGTATGCTCTTCCTCAATGTGGAGGCATGAGTGGCTGTTTATCTTGGTGATGTAGATAGATATCCTCCAGGAAACACTCCCAGTCCCAGGGTAGTCCACCAGGTCGACTCTAGCTCAGTGGCCCTTGCTGAAGATCTTGAGCGATCCTTCCCTTCCATCCATGGTGAAAAGAGCACAGACAAGATTGTAGGAGTAAAACTGTGCCTTTGTCATCGAGATGGACTAAACACAAAGCCACTGAATGCCAGAATGTAGTGGCCAAAAGTCTTGATGCCTGTTCCTAATTTTGGATATGATTCTTCACTTGTTTGAATAATTAGACCAAAACAACATAGTGTTTAGGGACGAAACAACCACCTTTAGATAAAAAAAAAGTATCTCCCAAGAACCAATGCAAAGCCAACAACCACTCCAACAGAACAAAGTCAGACTTTTCTAGACTTTCTTTTTGTTGATTGCTGGTTGTTTCTTGACGCATAAGTGGCTTTACCACTTCATATTTCTTTAGATTTTCTTGAAACATTTTGAGGAAATTTGGAAACTGAATATGTGGACGTTATGAGAGTTGCTGCAAAGCATTATTGGTGGAATTCATGCCATGTTGCCTTTCTGCTACAACTATCGAACAACACTGCAAGAGCATCAAATAGCACATGGCACTTCGTCTCAAGTGGCGAAAGAAAAAGACCATTCGTGATGAGCGAGGGGGACACTCATCGAGATGCAAGACGATTGACATTCCTGAATCAGTCCTCCAGCTCTCTGTTACAAAATAGACAGAAAACTGCACTCCAGAACTCTTCGGTGTGCTTTGTATGTTGAACAACTGCAAGCTAATTAACAGACTTTCTTTTGTTAGTACTTATATAATAATGACTGTGGCCTGTTGGCATTGGCCCTTGTTGTTTTATGACGATTAGCACTTTTCATCGCTTTCAAAGTGCATACTTAAACTTGTTTGCACAAGTCTAATGAAACATATGCCATGAAGTTTACACATGTGATTTTGGTATGTTTGTTTACATGGATGCTATTGATAACAGACAAACTAAAATCACTAGTTGTCCGTTTGGACTGATAAAGCAATCTTTTTAGCCTTGGCACAAAAAGCTTTTAATGTTTTTTTTGTTTCACTGCTTATGGCTGAATTTGTGCACTGTGCTTACTTTTACCTAGCAAAAAAGGGAATATGTAATGTTTTTGAAATGTATACATTCTTTTGTTTGTGCATAACATTAGCGTAGGTCATAATGAATATTGTGTCACTGTTTAAGAGCCCCCTGATTTTCTTGTCTTTTAATTTGAAAGCACATTCTTAATCATGCACTTCCAGGGAATGATATTGCCCTCAGAGACTCAACATTATTAATATAATGTTCAATGCTAACTAAATACATGTATATAGAAGACAAAGTTGCTCTTTGTTCAGGCAGGTCCATAGCAAGGCAAATTAAAGCTTCCATTTTGTAATTTCAGGGTCTGATGGGTATGAATTATGAAATTGGTATTTAAGACAAAAGGTGCAATATTCTCTGTTACACAAGTGTGTAAGTGTGTAAACATAGTTTTGTATTCTAAGTTTGTTGCTTTTGTACCATGGTTTTGTAGGTTGTCAATTGTCACAGAAAAAAAATCCACTAGTTTGTTTTTCGCCGAAATCTTTGAAATAAATGTCATTTTCTACAAAAAAATGTATCTTGCAATATGTTTTATTGAGTTAATTCTTCACATTAATACAAAATGTTCTTGCACTTTCATACAAAATACATTTAAAAAAATCACTTTGACTGAAAGCAGAAATTAGGTCATATATCATCACACTGAGCATTGCCAAACGCTCATGTTGAAAGACAAAACAAGACCGTGTGTTTTGACCCAGGTTAGTAATATGTAATGGAATTAAATGCATAGCAACACGAAACACAGACAGACAGCTGTTATGTATCCTGGGGCTGTCGTGATCTTCGGGACTTTAACCGGTTCATTGTGTTGACGGCTTCTTTGTGTAACTTTTCACCACCAGCGTTTACATTACCATGAGCTTCAAGAGCCATCCCCAGGTTGCATTTAATTAGCTCATCAAACATACTTGTTTCAGTCTGTTTGGTGCTTTGGCCTTGTGGTCAGCCAAGTTGATGCATTCATATATTGAGTGTGGGAGTGTATGGAGACAAAGGTTCTAGTCTGGCTTGGGTCATATTGCCATCCTGATCCTCTATCTCTCTCTTTCTCCCCATAATTTCCTGTCCTTTCTCAACTATGTCTGTCAATAAAAAGCCCAAAAATACAATATAAAAAGATCTTTGAATTACAAATATATGAAATCTGCTTTTGGAGATGTCAGCACAAAGTAGTTTGGCTGTACCACTGCTCTAACTTCTAGAGGAAACATATTTCCCTTCCATACTTGCATTCCACTCGAAAGGCCATCTCAGGACCAGATGCAGACCAAACACAAGGAGTTCTTTGTCTCGGCACATGCAGTCGTTTTCTTAGGCTCAGCCCTCTGAAAAAAACCTCATATGCAGTAGTAATGCTTCATATTTTCCACTTCTCTTACCAGCTCTGTGGCCGGCTCAATTAGAGCAGATGTTTGCTCCAGAGAGCTGCATGTGGTCCACTAACCTAATTCCTCTCCGCTGGCCTGGGATACAGCTGCATCTCTTCAGCTCATTAGATCTTTAGCTTCAAGTGTGCTGCTTGCAATTGACATCAAATTAAGATGTACATCAATGGATTAAACCCTTGGATTATGTAGGATGTTAAGAAATATATTTTCTGCTGGTAAATGTTCATATAGGGCAGACCGGGGCTAGTTGTCACACTTTGTACTCCGGTGAAAATTTCTTAGGTTAGGTTTAATTTTTAATTACATTTCTGTACAGTCACATTCCTTAAAGTTTCAATGGCAGGGCATGTTGTCACAATGAGAACCTGACATTAAACGGACTATCATAGGCCTTTCAGCTAAATTTAAATAGTAAAACAAATATGAAACAAAAAAACAAAAGCAAAAAATTTAAAAGATAACAAGAACGCTGTTTTGGCAGAAATAGTACAAAAGAAATAGTATAAATTGTATAAATCTCCAACATATGAAACACATGTGACAACTTGACCATATCAGACCGCATCATGGGAACACAGTTCAACCTTTCGTATAATCTACCTTCAGTATATAGCTGCCT
Source organism: Moxostoma hubbsi (assembly GCA_032164185.1). Taxonomy (NCBI): domain Eukaryota; kingdom Metazoa; phylum Chordata; class Actinopteri; order Cypriniformes; family Catostomidae; genus Moxostoma; species Moxostoma hubbsi. Next base: position 4,175,259 of record JAVLUX010000050.1, read on the forward strand.
TAAATGTAAGGCAGTATAGTTTTATTGTGTTTACTTGCTGGCCCAATAACTATTACAAAAATATGACGATTTTACAACTTTAGATTGGGGCACAGAAATCCAACAAAAGCATTCTTTATTTAAAACTGTTTTGAACTAGGTGTTTGAAACCAACATACAAAACCACTGCTTGAAAAAACAAGCATTTGAGTAACGGACTTTTGACTCAAAAACTTATAGTTGCTGAGATATAGCCCTTGTGTCAACTGCCTTGTGTTACAACTAGCCCCGGTCTCCACCCTGATGTAATACAAACATCCTCACCAAAATGCACAAATACTGCTAACAGGCTAAAACTGGCACCCATAATCTTTCCGTCAAAACATTGAAGTGGATCAAGAAGAACTGGGGCCTTTTCACGAGAAGTTTGATTTAACACAAATCATCACAATGAGCTCTTTCTGAAAAGTTGCAAATAGCTCAAAATATTTCAGTCTCTCTTGATTTGATTGGCAAGTAGGTGCTGAACTTTACGTGGCATCCGACAGCTTGTGCGTGCAGCCAGCAGGTGTTACTCAGTTCAGGATTAACCTAAGGAAAATTATCAGATTGCATCATCCATGCTCTCTGTCAAAGATTTAACTTGTCACACACCCTTTGACACAAGTACTAGAGTTTTGAAAAGAGATCCTTAAACACATGTCAAAGTCTAGACATGCAGACAATGAAAATGTATGTTTTGTCTCATTTTGAAGTGTTTTCTTAGAAGGCATTTCTAGGTCTGTGTTTGTTCTGGGACATAATACAAGAATCAAACATGCTACAATACAAAAAAGAAATACACATGTGCATTGCAACATCTCAGTTCTTGCCTGCTTCGTCATACTAGTAATACATTTATATATAGAGCAAGGCGATCAATCAACCGCTATTTGGGCGTTTTGGATGATCATATCTGCTCATAACTGTGTACAATTGTCCGATTAACAGAAATGGACCAAATGCAATAATTTAAGAACTGGTCATTTAAATACTCATACTGGTTGACCACTAATGTGGATATTGTCAATGTCTGTGATGGTTACAACCTTGGATATCAATGAGTGCGTTTACATGCACACGTGTACACTGATAATTACTGACAATGCAAGAAAACTGTGTTTACATCCCTGACAGCACATGTAGATCACCCAAATATCTATTTCATGTGGCTATTCTCCATTTTTGAGGTCAGATGTAAACAGGCATGCACTCAACACTTGCCCACATTGGACAAGCGGGTAAAGGTGTTTACATACAACACGAAATCAGGGTTATGGGCAAAAATCTCCATGTGACAATCGGTTTTGGATAAAACTTGTGCGAACCTGCGCACACATGTGTGGATATTGTTTTTGGCTTTGCTATACGCAATGCATAATTTAATTGAATTAAAACCAACTGAATACTGTTCACAAGACTATACACTGTCATTTAAGTTTTAAACTTCTAGCGCACCGTGTCATGTGACACAACAGCATGATGCTGATTTCCATGAAGCACTCCTATGTGTGCAGCGCCAAAAAAAGTGCTTCTGGTAAGAAACCTATTTCATTTTTTTTTATTATAACCTGTTTATTTGTAAAGAGTAGCATCTCTATTTTCATTTGATATGCTGTTTAAGAAATCCATAATTTTTTGAAGTAATAAACATGAAGTCCACATATGTGGAAAATGGGACATTATTCCCTCTAAAGTTGAAAAAGCATGTTAGTTATTTTGAATAACATTAATACATCTTTGGGTCATTTCCCTTAATTTTTATATACATTTTGTTATGTTTTATTTTGTTATCATTGTACAATAAGATTCTATTCATTAACATATATATATTTAGTGTGCATTTTCACATTGAGAATTAATGTATTCATCCAAAATCTGAATAATTTTGCTTTTAGAGGCTTTATATGGAGTTTGGATGAAAATAAGGTGCATTTAGGACTGTTCTGAGACCAGTACAGACAGTCAGCACACTGGAGGTTAAGTCATTCACTAAATAGGGAGCATCTTATAGACTTTCTATGCAAATAAGTGAATTCATTTCTAAAATCCAACTAAAAGTTCAGACTCAGGCTGCAGATGATGTTTGCAGATTAACATTTTATTTTAACATGGTTGACAGTGATTGGATGATGCTGGCCATTACTTTGAATGAGAATTGTTTATTCAGCTTTTTAGAAAATCTGCTGTAATATTTGTGACTTCTCAAAAACATGAATAACCAACACTCGTGGACACATAATAAACAATTTGATTATTTTTGACTTTCTATAGCTTGGTATTATTGAAACTTTCACAATGTCCACATATGTGGATATAAATAGTATCGTAGTGACTCGCCTCAATCCTGGTGGCGGAGGATGAATCTCAGTTGCCTCCGTGTCTGAGACCATCCATCCACACATCTTATCAAGTGGCTTGTTGAGCACGTTACCACAGAGACATAGCGCGTGTGGAGGCTTCACGCATTTCACAGCGGAATCCCTGCACAACTCACCACGCCCCCCACTGAGAGCGAGAACCACATTATAGTGACCACGAGGCCAATTTGGCTGCTTAGGAGATCAGGCTGGAGTCACTCAGCACACCCTGGATTCAAACTCGTGACTACAGGGGTGGTAGTCTGCGTTTTTACTCGCTGAGCTACCCAGGCACCCCTTGTGCATCCCTTTCTTATAATAGTAAGGTAACAGTGAGGCACATACAATGGATTGAATAGTGGCAATTTATTATTTTTTTTAAAAGTTTTTTAAAAATGTTAGTAAGTGATTTTATCACACTAAAATATTGTTTACATTTTGTTGCTACACTTTTGAAACTATATTTGACCATTTATGGATTGCCCCATTCACTTCCATTGTCAGTGCCTCACTGTAACCCAGAAAAGGAGGAATTAGTTTAAAGTAATTTTTGCTGCAATCTACATTATGTCATAGGTATATTCTATCGATTGATCTTAATTTGTTATTGAACATGAAATATGCCGTTAAACCATTTATGACCATACCCCAATAAAGGATAGCCATTTAATGAGTTTACATGACCTAAAATGTTGTTGGCTTATTAAACATATGTACTGAGACATACATGTCTCATTATCGGCCATTAAAAAACCCATAAAGATCAAATACTACTAATACATGGAAAACATATTGCCTTCAGTGATGATGAAATATAAAAGGAGTATGAGATGAAAAATACCAACAAATATCTTTCGCAATTGTAATACAGCAAGATACAGTAAGAAACACTTTTCTAACGCAACAAGTGCAGATACCGAAGTACACACTTCTCTCCCATCTTACATAATGTAATAGATTTAAAAATGGAGTGGAGGTCACTGTCATAACTGTAACGTAAGGCCAGGTTCGGCGGGACATGTTCCTAAAAGGGGAGCATGCTTCGCAGGATAGGGATTGTCGGTATGTGAGTGCTATGCCTGAGCAGACAGTCCTGATACATAATACCGCATCTTTCAGCTGAGTCAGTGTAACCAGTGGTGAGAGGAGCGCGCCCTGCCCCCTTTCACAGAAATGCTGCAATGCCGTTGGTGGAGGAGTGCCAAATGAGCTCGACCTGATTGGCCGCCACCTGCAGTACGTGTCTAGAAGGAGTCTGATGAACTGTTGTATAAATGTTTCTCTAAAGATCAAAAAATTGTTCTTTAGTTGTTGTTCTCAAACAGTTTTGCTAGAGGAGCCCAAATTAAACTTTGATTAAACCTACAAATTTACTTCATCAGATTAAATTACATTTTTGACATAAAACCCATTTATTTAGATGTTACCACATGAAGCACATTCTTTAGAATCAACAGACCTGACACATTTTGCGACCCAGCAAACCAAATTGCCTTTCAAATGAATAATTTTATAAAATCTATTGCAAATCTTAAAATTTTAATCTTTTAAGGTGCAGTATGTAAGATTCAGAAACCCTTGTTATTGATGACACCTGTGGCCGTCAAGTGAACTGCAGCCAGCTGCCTGTTGCTCGTGATCGCGCGCACAAATTCCATAGGGACGCGAGCATCGGCCAAAACAATGACGTAACAGACAAAGACACTGAATGTGATTCACCAGCATCATGCTGACAGATGAGGCAGCATAATTAAAATTACTCAGTTATGATTGTTTAACAAGAAACTTTGAGACTGCGTATTATATTTGACTCTCCAGTGCTGGAACAGGGCTAAAACAAAGTGTGGATATAGGTCTGACTATGCAAGACTGTAGTTTGAAGTAATCACTTTACTTTGCATGATACATTGACTGCATTTATACGATAGCCTATGTCAGCGTTAGCTATCTAGCCAGCTTTATCAATAGCTGTTAGCTAAATTTGGTGGATGATGACAGTAGCTGTTTATAAAATAGACTGTACATTATAAATATGTTAACACAATAAGAAGAACGCCAATTCAGGGTCAGTTTTGATCTCCAAAAAAGGTGAATATTACATGAACATTTTTACATATTGCACCTTTACATCTAGATTTTAAAGGTATTATTAATGCAACAGTTGCAACGTGAATGGTGACTGAGACTAATGCTGCCTAGCATCTTTTGTGTTCCACAGAAGAAGGTCAGTCATATGGGTTTGGAACAACATGAAAGCAAGTAAATTATGACATTTTGTCATTTTAAAATCTAAAATCTTCAACTGAACAAAATCCCCTGTTATTCTGCTATCAAGCTGTATCAACCCATAACTTTCACATGTGAGTTTCCAAAATGATGAAGCATCTAGTGAGGGGGTAAAAACAAACACAAACAATTATTCTTCGTTTTTGACTACTTTGACCTCAAACACACCGTGCAAATGAATCACGATTGTGTTGAAGTGTTTTAATGCGGGCCTCATTCCCTTGCAATTCAAGTGCATTCTCTTACAGTTGTTGATACAAGGGCAGTCACTGTGCCTGCGATAAACAAGAACTGGTTTGGACTGGCCTACGATAGAGGCGGCCAGAGCGGGAACCCAATAGATCTGTGTGCGCGGTACATCTCGACATACATACTTGGGAGTGTTGAAATATTTTATCAGGGCAGATTGAGCCGCAGGCTGTGAAGTTGAGTTCACACGAAGTACAGGCCGCCCTCTCCATGTCTACAGCTCTCTCGGCTTACAGCTCTGGCCAGTTCAATCCAGTTGCCATTGACTTTTGCAGGAGCTTATCTAAACCTGATCCTTCCATTCAGCCTCCCAAAGAGGCACCCGGCTTCTCGGATGGTTATCCGTGTCCTTTTCCCATACAAAAAAAGTGCTTGGATGGTACCATGGTACTACACCCGTCTATCTTGCAACTGCCTAGCAACAACTCAGAAAACCTTAGCAACCAACTAGCAAGGACTACACTACTTTAAACTTCAAATCTATCTTCAAACGGTGCAAATATTAAAAGTACTAAAGGTCTATATAACCTTAAAATGGTTTGTAACAAGGTAAAGGGGAAAGGAGGAGGAGGTGAGAACCGGTTTAACAATATAAATAATATTTAATGGTTTAATCAAAAATTAACACATGCATTGCAGCTGCCAGTAACTCTCTCTCTCCCGAACTGCCGCCTCCAGTCTCCTTTATCCCTCTCAAGGGCTTGGTTTGCCTGAATAGGGGCCAGGTGTGCAGCATCACAACCCAGCACCACCCTCCTCCCTGCCATATGGTTTTAAACTTTAAGTCTGTCTATACATTTTTTAATAATTCTCACATACCCCTTTGCCTGATTTAATTATAACAGGTTATGTAATGCAGATGAAGTAGTTCTTTGTGCTCAAAATCTATTGGTAAACAAATACTGTATACATTGAGGCCAAAGTGTACTTCAGTTTTCCGCAGACAGGCACATCTCATGCACAGTGCGCATGTCTCAAATTTCATCGTCAGCACAGCATGCAAGGACTGTCTGTGCGCAGCCTAGTTTTCCGAAACATGTGGGCTGTGTCTAGAAACTACTATACTTTCATAGAACTGTTAAGCCGTGATGCCAATTTGAAGACGAGCCCAGAAGGCTAATTTGCTATGGGTTCCCTCAGGAATTTCCTATGGGTTTTAATAATGAGTTTTTTTCAATTTATTTGTAAATGAATGTCTGTGGTAAATATTACTTGAAGCATATGGGGGTCCTAAGTGAAATCCTACTTGGAGGCCCAGAAACCCCGACCCGTAGATGCACTTTACGATGATGAAAAACCCTGTCACATCTTGCTACAACTCTTTTGCATTTGCATTCTCCCTTCCCTCTCAGGCCACAAGGGGGCGTCCTATAACTGTCAAATAGAGCCATAACAGCTGCCTGAGTCTAACTCACAGCTTTTAGTATATCTTAAAATAAAAAAAAAGCAAAAAAGGAGGCCCTAATTGGCCGTTTATACCACCTATAGCTAGAAACGGACCTGACTTGAAGATACTTGGATGTTTTGTTCTTCAAGATAAATTACACAGATTCATACCTCACACGTGAATTTTGAAGCCACCGTGTTTTCAAAAAAGTATGTTGCTAACAAATTGTTTGATAAGGATTTCAAATACCACAAGCCTGTGACTGAACATGCCTTAACTAGCTTTTGTCATTCTTATCTAGCAACTTGTTAGCAACATACTTAAAAATATTAAAAACATAAAAAGCGGCTTCAAAATTCACGTTTGCGGTATGACTGCATTTTCTTTATATTGTAGAACAAAACACTAAAATATCCTCAAGTAATGTTTACCACAGACCTTATATTACTAAAAAATTTCTATTAAAAACCAGTAGGAAAATCAAGAGGGAATCCATGGCTCGAGAATGCGAATTTTCTTCAGGTTTTTGGACTACAACCTAAACAGCTCTATACTACTCTTACTATTTATGGCATTCACTGAAATGACAGAGGCAGAAGAGTAGTATGGGTAATATGCCATTCCGAATTCGGGACTCGGCCGCGGACAGTTCGCGTCTTTGCGCTTCATCACAAAGCACTTGTAGTGCGCATGCGTCGAACATGTTCAAGATTGTATTTTGATGGCTGAGCACTTCATCGTGCACTTGCATAGAACAGCACATGGGAAACTAAGAATACACTAGCCTTTAAAAGCGATGATGAATTTATTATCTAAAGATTACGTAAATTAGCACTGTCAATATGTCATATGCATTTCAAGCATCACATCCACCTTTGGGCACCATGATTTTTATATATATATATATATATATATATATATATATATATATATACATATACATATACACACACACAGTATATATATAAAAGCTCTATAAAACCAGGGATCCTTAGTGTTCAACTGACATTTGGAAATGATTGCAGTGTGATGACGACTTTTCTGCTGTGTATTGCTACGTGTGTAGTTGCTGAGGCCCTACGGGGTAAGTGAGATATCAGATATCTACCAGACTGTTAAGTATCACCATTAGACTAATCACACAGCAGTTATAATCCAGAATGTGAACATATGTCAAAGAGCTGCAGGCCTCAGATCCATTTCAGACTTTGCAAACTGCAATCACTCATGGCAGACAGCTGATGACAGTTTGTGGTTTGGACACTCTTGGACACCGCAGATGAACTATTCCAAACCAGCACTCAAATGCCTTTTATGTGTGTCTTATACAGTGTGTGAACGAAGAACTTATGGTCTTTATATAGACATTAAGAAAATTGATGTCACCCTGTTAATACTTTCTGTGACTAATTATCTTGGAGGAAAGGAGGATACCAAAGTCTGCAGTAGTTCATAGAGTTTAGAATGAACACACAATTTCTCATTGAACTATCTGCTAGCATATTTATTTGACATAATCTTAGGAGAAAGATCTCACCCAAAGTTTATAGTTAAATGAGACCTAACTGGGAACTCCATTAGATCTTCAAAGTTATATAAAAAATATATTGTCTTATTTAAGTGTCAATTTTGTCTCAAGGTGTTTCTTCAACTTTTAAGGTAATATGATACATGACGCTCATTTTTGTCAATCAGTTATTCAAAAATACATACAAAATGCAGTTAACACAAAACAATTACTTGAATACACCTCTACTATGATGCCTTCATTAGAAAATATTTTCATCATTCATTTAAAAGGTGAAATTCTTGAAAAAGAAATGTTAGCATAGGTCTAAATAGTTTGAAATAATCTAATTTTATTACCATTTCTTCATTTTAATTTTTTTTTTTTAATATTAATATTTGATCTTAAAAATGTATGATTTAAATGAAGGATTAAGTTGTGTACACTCGTATATATTTAATGTGCAAGGAAATAACTTGTTGTTAAAGGGATAATTTGCCCAAAAATGACAATTCTTCCATCATTTACTCACCCTCAGGCCATCCCAGATATGTATGACTGTCTTTCTTCTGCTAAACACAAAAACATTTTTTTTTTAGCAGAATATCTCTGCTCTGTAAGTCCATTCAATGCAAGTGAATGGTGATCAGGCCTTTGAAGCTCCAAAAAGCAGATGAAGTCAATATAAACATAATCAGTCAAACTCGATTTTGGGTGAGAACAGACCAAAATATAACTCCTTTTTCACTGTACATGATTCACGATTGGCAACCACATAGCAATGCCCTGGCAACCACACAGATCACATTGGCATCTGCATAGTAACACCCTGGCAACCAGAACACTTAAGCAACTGCATAGCAACACCCTGGCAATCACACAGAACACTTTGTCAACTGTATAGCAATGCTCTGGAAGCCAGCAAGAACACTTTGGTGACAGCACAGCAACACTCTGGCAACGAACTAGAACATCTTGGCAACCGAATAGCAACGCCCTGGAAACCGCATAGCAACATCACCCAGTCACCTTGTCAACTGATGCAATGGTCTGGCAAACACAAGAACACTTTGGCAACTGCATAACAATGCTCTGGCAACCATCCAGAACTCCTTGGTAATTGCATAGCAACGCCCTAGCAAGCACCCATAACACCTTGGCAGCTGCATAGTAAAGCACTGGCAGCCAGAACACCTTGGCAACTGAATAGCAACACCCTGCAACCAACCAGAACACTTTGATAACTGTATAGCAATGCTCTGGCAACCAGCCAGAACAGCTTGGCAGCTGCATGGTAAAAACCTGGCAACCAGAACATCATGGCAACTACATAGCAATTTCCCGCAAACAATCAGAATACCTTGGCAACTCCATAGCAACACCCTGGTAACCACACAGAACACCTTGGTAACCGTATAGTAACAACCTGACAACCACCCACTCTGTTACTCTGGCAGTGAGTTTTGCATGGGCAAGGACCACTCACGTTTTCATCAGAAAATAAAAAAAATTAATTCGAAGAATTAAAAACTTTAAAGCAACAAATTTGAACCCCTTTAAGATAGTATTCAAAGTAGAATGAAGTAATCACAATGACTATACCCATTACATTACAGTCTTAAAAACAGACTTGGTAAGAGATTGTAAGAATATAAATGTCCCTAGTTTATGAAAGAGTATGTGATAAATTACATTGATTAAAAACATCTTCAATTCTTGGAAGAAAGAGCTTGACCAATTCTCCTCGCCTAAACACTCCAGCTGACTTTTCTTTTAATCTATTTTATAGATAGATTAAATCTTTAAATCTATTTTATACACATTTACATTTTTAGGCATGATAATAAAGGTTACTTAATTATAATTAAATCTTTAATGTTTCTGCCAAAGCTCTGCTTTTGTAAACCAGTCTTTGGAATTAGCCCAAAGATAAATAAATAAATAATAATACATAAAAGATGTGTAGTTTCTTAAAGAGATTGTTCTTCTAAAAATACAAATTATGTTGTCATTTAGTCAATTTCATGTCATGTTAGCCTCAGTCACCATTCACTTTCATTGCATGGAAAAAAGATGCAATGAAAGTGAATTGTGACTGAGGCTGTCATTCCCTAACATTCTGCCTTTTGTAATCCAAGGAAGAAAGAAAAGAATACAGATTTGTAACAACATGAGTGTCAGTAAATGGTACAGTAAGATTGTTTGTTGCAGTTCCAAGGTGGTCTACCGGTCCAAACCAGCTGAACAAGATGGTCTATCAGATTGTAACCTTCACCGCTGGTAGTTCAGCTGATCGAGCATTTAGACCAACTGAAGCTGGTTTTAGCTGGATTTTCCAACAGGGAAGATATAAAATCAAAACAGAGAGTAAAATCAAAGAGTTCCTGTCTTTGCAGAGACAAGCGTATCTCAACTCAGATAGTGAGAATAAAACAAGCATCAGGCAAAATGATTTCTAGGCCAATCAGCATACAGCCTGAGTGTCACTTATCTTAAAAAAAAGGAAATGACACGGGTAAGCAGCACGTTAAATAACAAATCATTGATATGATTCAGGCCTGTAGTTTCTTACAATCTTTGCTGAGCGTGAGACATCATTTTAAAAATATCAAAGCGTAGCACAAACAGCCACTTCACACGCTAGTGCTGCATGCAAACAAAGGTGCTAATGACGCACTTCAACGAGACAATGACTTTCACACAGTGAAAATAGGGGAAGGACTCTCCCATGAAAATGCTGCGCTGGTCCTGTTGCTGGCAAGCAAAGTTTAAACAAATTAAAGACTAAAGAAACTTTTCAGAACTTAGTCACGTTCAGATTGCATTTCATTATCGTAAATCTTTACACTGAAAGAATCCCCTCATGATTACCTCAGAGTACTGGAACTAGTTGAGTGAGACTCAGAGCTCCAGACAACAAGAAGATACAATAGTGTAATTACAGATTCTCATCTAAGGGTAAAATCATGACAACTTTATGTGGAAAAAGAGCATATTTCTCCTTTGACAGCCATTCAAATGTAGCAGCTTATTATATTATATTATATTATATTATATTATAAACAACAGTTAGTTCCGATCCTCAAATCTGATTGGACGCGAGATGTTCCACGAGCACTGATGGTGTGACAGCATCAGCACTCAGACGCTTCACTGTGTGTGTATGTATCACTCCGCCAGTTTACATGCTATTCTAAAGAGTAAGATTAGTGCATATGCGTTAGGAGTTACTGTCTTTATTTTTTAAATGACATATGTTATCCAGCAGGTGGTGCCAAAAGATAATTTTTGTGTGTAATATGAGCCCGTTAGTGACTTAAAGTGAATCCGTTAGTCATTGTTTACATAGAACTGCACTCTGTGATCACTCGTATTGCCACTAAATTACTTAAGCTAGGACATTGTTCTAAATGGCTTTAAATTAACAATTTCAGGATTAAGGCTCATCGCAGCTGAGAGACACAACAGACTGTTTGATTACAGAACTCGAGGTGCTTACCAAGTTTCCACACTGGATACATACTGTTTAAAATGGCAGAGGACATCACTGTTTCTATAGTGAATGAATCCTACCACGCAATAGGGAGAAATACCCCCCCTTGGACACTATTTTTCCACTGAGAAAGCTGACCTTCAGAAAGCTGACAGCATATCTGCTTGGGAGTGGCAACAGGTGATCACAAACGCTTCATCTCTCTCTCTCTCTCTCTCCCCCTCTCTCTCTCTCTCTCTCTCTCTCTCTCTCTCTCTCTCTATCCAATAACTTGTTAGAAACAGCAAAAGCCGTGATAATACTTCTGAAGTTAACTTTTTGAATTACTAATGAAGGCTTGAACGCATCATTTGTTTTGAACCAGCAACGACAGATTCTGATCCGCGCGTAAGCAAATAGTTCCATGCACAAATGCATTTTTATGACCGTACTTGGTTTTTCCTAAATTTTTAAATGTACATATTGTATATAAGCAATATCACACCCGCAATCATGCTATATGGCCCTACATCAGCACTGCTGTAATTACCTACGGCACTCGGCCTGCGGCCGAATCACAGCAGTGCTGATGTAGGGCCATATTGCACTCTTGTTCGTGTGATATTACTTAAATATTATATTACTGACCATTTTTGTAGGGCTGTTAACAGTGTGAATTAAATGTAATTAAACTAAACTAAACTCTACTATATTATATTATATTACTGACCATTTTTGGAGAGCTGTTAACAGTGTGAATTTTTTTCTGTCTGCTTCAAGTAATTCTATGAGTAAGCAGTTACATGGCTTTTACAGCTCATTTACAGCTAAAAAAATAAAATTAAATTCTGCAACATCAAGTTTGCATATTTCAGGGCTGCATGCTCCAGCCAAGCAACTGCCATTGAGGTTACAGTTTTTCTCAGTCGCTCTGGTACATTTCTCAAATTATCCTTAACATTTGCAAACCAGTAAATGCATTTCTCAAAACAATTCGTACAAATAGCACCACACAATGGATTACCTGCAAAAGCTTGTATCTTGCTAAAGATCCTTAGTTCGTCTCTCAAAAGTAAATATTTATGTCAATGAACATATCAATGCCATCAGAATGACAAGTCCTTGTGCCACGCTTTTCTCCACGCCATCCATGCACAACTCACCATGCGCCCCACCGAGAGCGAGAACCACACAATATAGCAACTAGGAGGAGGTTACGCCATGTGACTCTACCCTCCCTAGCAACCGGACCAATTTGGTTGCTTAGGAGACCTGGCTGGAGTCACTCAGCACACTCTGGATTCTAACTCACGACTCCAGGGGTGGTAGTCAGCATCAATACTCACTGAGCTACCCAGGCCCCCGCAAGTGGTCTACTGTTATATGAAGCACTACAGTAAGTATACAGTTTTACAGGACAGTTCACATTGTCTTATTACATTCCTGTTCTGTCTACTAAATGTTTGAATGATTGTGGACACTGTTGTTCTCCCAACATTCGGCTGCACCCTTTGACCAGCCTCGGCCATTGTAAGGCCATGATTGAGAAAAGGGTCCACAGTAGTGGCCCTTATTTTATCTGAAACATGCCGATGTCCTTGGCCTCTTCTACCTCTTCCTCTGTTTTGCCTCCCTACCCTTCCACCACACATAATTACTCCTATTCTTCTTCCCGCCTGTTGACCCTGTTCGTTTTCCTTGTTGTTCTTCCTTTGTCAGATATTTTAACACTGTGTTGTGCTCTGTCTATAAATGCTTGCCAATTGAAGGCTCATGAGATGAACCTCTGAGCTATTTTCAATTGTACATGATAAATTGCATGAATGAACCAAAGCATTGGCAATTTGTTCAAAAGAATGAGAAATTGCTTATGTGATGTGCACAAGTGACTAGATGATGTGGAGGTTAAGCATTTAAGCAAATTGCATGTGTTTATGCACATGTGTGCAAAAGAGTAAGTACAACCGTCTACAAATTGATACACAATAGAATTCAGCTAGACAAAACTGACATTCTTGTGTAGTACAGTAAACAGTCGGTGTCAACAAAAAAGTAGAATAAAAAATAAATTTGTATATTACAAAAATTTCCAGCATTGACTGCCTTGGTGAAAAAACATCTGAACATAATGACCAGTACGGCTCACACGATGACAAAAAAACTTTTAATTTTGGTGGCATTGTCCAATTTACTGACACAAAAAACTAGGTTTAGTTGCATGAATTAAATGTTTTGGGTGAGTTACTACATTTTGCAGACATGCAATAGAGTTCAGCAAACTAAACTAAAACAAAAAAAATCTTGAATATACCCAATGCCCTGATGAAACTGCACCTGGCATTTCTGATCTCGGCATTCTCTCACACGCAAAACAAACACACATCTACAGAAAGTGAAAGTGTTTATGTTCCTCTCACACCAGGAGAAATCAAGGGGACATTTTGTACTACTGTCAAACGGCTTCGCAGGCACACAGGATGGGGGAGAGTTTCGGTTCACACATGTATGAACCCCTAATACAAAGCAGAACAGGTTCATTTGAGGGCAGAAAACAAACAAAGCTCAAACCAGATATCTTATCACCAAATACCAGTTAAACACAACAGAACCTCTTTCTCATATCACTGAGAATCTGTGTACCATATTCCTCACAGGATAAGATCTTCTCGTTTGTCTTCAGGGAGAATACGTCAGAACTGATGTGATGTTTTGTTTCAGTGTGGCATGCTGTTTTAGTCTGAACACATTGGTATCAGTGTGAAAAATGTGCTATTTTTAATTAATATCATTATTATTAAATACCATTAAAAGGGCAGCTAATAAAAATGAAGTATTTCATCTGTTTATATCAAACAGTTCAAACAAATAAATGAAATACATTTAATTCTAACCCAAACAATTATGGCTGTAATTATAAAATTAAATACACTTAAAGAGTTAACCTGCTGTTGTTACCTCATGGATCCATTTCTGCTTGATCTTTTATTTGTGTAGCCTAATTTATCAAGTTTATTTAGTCAGAATAAATGGCATTTTCAGCTTGAATAAAACCAGTTAATGTAGATGTTATTACATGAAACACTTCATTAGGTTGCCGCACAATTTCTTTTTAAGTGTAGCATAAAATACTACAGTGATTTAATATTTTCCATGAAAAAACACTTCATATTAGCTACACATTCGACATTTGCATTTTTGTCATTTTCAGTACCACTTTTGCCCTGAGCCCTGGTAAATATCTGACCCTGGTTGGTATTTATGGTATAAATTTGTAACATTAATTAGAGGGATAATTCACCCAAAAATGAAAATTCTCTCATCATTTACTCACCCTCATGTCATCACAGATGTGCATGATTTTCTCACAAATCAGATCTGTTGATCCTTAAAATGCAAGTCAATGGTGACAGAACTTTGAAGCTCCAAAAGCACATAAAGGCAGCATAAAAGTAATCCATACAACTCCAGGGGTTAAATCAATGTCTTTAGAAGTGATATGATAGGTGTGGGTGAGAAACAGATCAATATTTAAGTTATTTTTGACTTTGAATCTCCACTTTCACATTCTTCTTTTGTTTTTGGGTATTTGCATTCTCTGTCCATATCGCCACCCACTGGGCAGGGAGGAGAATTTATAGTAAATATGGCCACTGCTGTCTTATGGATTCCTTTTATGCTGTCTTCATGTGCTTTTTGGAGCATCAACATTTTGGTCACCATTCACTTGCATTGTGAGGATTACAGAGCTGAGAAATTCTTTTAAAAATCTTTTTCATCAGGAGAAAGAAAGTCACACGTCTGGGATGGTAAGATTGATAAGAGAATTACAATTTTGGGAGAACTTTCCCTTTAATTATCTCTTTGAAAATCACATGCATAAACTCTAGCCTGCTGTTCACTGTTCTGAGGTCAGGATGTTCCTTTCTGTTATGACTTTTCTATCTGTTGATCGCCTGATCAAATACTCAGTGGTTTTCATCTGGAGGATCACCCACTTAAAATTGGGTCACAGAGTGGGGGGAAAACAACGCAAAATGCAAATAATATACCATTATTATATCTTACCAAATGAGGGTATCAAAATAAGTTTTAAATATGGCTTGTAAACATATAAAAGTGAGAAGAAACTGCTTCCCATATTTTTTGTTGTTTATATCCAATCAAACTCTACAGAGGAAAACCTTATACTGTAATTTCAAAAAAATGTCATGTAAAAATGTTGTTGTGTTATCTGGTTTTATAAAGAGATGATTCTTGAGAGATATCATCAATTTGTTGTATATTTAAACATACTTACAGAGTCAGACATGCAGAGTAAGTTGCACCATCCATGTGATTACCTGGTTTAACTTTACATCACACTTTTCCGTGCTACGTATCACAGTTAGAAGATTGGTCAAAAGGGCTCAGAATAGCTGCACTGTTTTTCTTGGCTTTTGGGCGAGATTGGCAGGAACCCAGGAACTCCTGTGGCTTTATGATTTGGAATTGTGTACACACAACATCTGCATTTCCTTCTTTCTCAGCGAGAGAAAACAAGTGAGAAGCCACATGTGTGCATGAGGTCTGCAACCTCACAGCATAAGAAAAACATCTCCACATGATTTTCACTGCAGCAGCCCTGCAGAGTCACGCACCCCTCTGATCTCTAGAGAAATGTACAGCTACTGCTTTCATGCAACTACACATGAAGCTTTTTTCTCGACATTTTTATGTTAGTTTATCTCAACAAAAAAAACCCACTGTGGTACTACATGGACAGTCACCTACACATCGTCATATTTGGCCAGTAAGAATGAGAATGAAGCAACAATGAGGGGGCGTGTCTAAAACCTCACACCACCACTGAACAGAAAGAACAGGTATTTTGTGTGGAGTTAAGGGAAAGGGAAGCACCTGTTGTGTAACTCACAGTTTCCAAATGACTATTTAACTGCAGGCGCACGATGAGTCAATGGGTATTCAGATAAACTGAAGATGTTATTCATTACCATTACTTTTCATTTCATTTTCAGAACATTGCATTTGTTTCATGTTAATCATAACAGCTGATATATTTTCCAAGAAGTAAGAAATAGTTGTAATTCCAACAAAAATTCCATGTTATTCCAGATTTTGCTTAATTTCTATTCAAAGCGTTTGAAGTAGAAAACATTGCCACAGGGGCAAAATATGTTTGACTTTTTTATTTATTAAGTACTTGACACCCATCAAACAAACCAACAATGATTCAGAATAATCATAAATATTTGGGAAGCAAAATAACTAATTTCACTGTGCAAGAGTGCTGACAAAATAAACAATTAACTACAAATTAATTTAGGCAAAATATAAATAATACAGTAACTACCAGCCAAGCATGTTTAATAAAACGTATGTTTACAGTCAGCAATATATATATATATATATTATTTATTTTTTTTTCAACAAACTGTCTCATGCATTTATGTCACATACTAAATTAAATTATGTGACAAATGCACGAGACAGTTTGTTTTAAATTATTAGTATTTAAATTAAAGCCCTAATGAAGGTTTTTAAAAAAAAAACAAAAAAAAACTGCTTAGGGTGCAAATATGGCTCCTTAATGTTAAAATAATTTCTGAGACTGATCTATATAATATTCTCCACTATCTTTTCTCTACTTCTCTTTATTTTGTAGATACACTACTAATCTAGCATTTATACTATTCTGGTTTACACTTCAAAGATTGGTATTGTGGTATTGTACTGCTATTGTTGTATTCTTTATGATACATTTCCTGTGCCTTTCCTTTCACTTTGAGTTTTTAATTAGCTTTAAAGTAGGCAGATTAAAACATAGTTTTACACAGTTTTTGCATACAGTGTTGCATAGTATAATTAGCTCTTAAAATAGTTATTGTGAAACCTCTGAAAGCTGTCTTACTTATATTAACCACACAGGAGACAATAATATATATAAAAACCTCCCCCAAACAAACCTTCCGTGTTGAAACCAGCACCCAGTTACCGGTCTAAACTAGATAGCTCCAGCCTCGACAGCATCACAGTATTTCCTTATCTCCTTTTGTTCAGAACGAGCCAGTCAAAGCCAGTGTACCTCCCCCACAACACACTAAAACTCGCACACAACAATAACACAAAATAAAACAGGGTTAAGCAGTGTAAACCATGGAAGGAAGCACTTAATGCCAGGGAATTGTGTTTAAAGTGTGTTGATGAGAGAATATTGTATTTATGATGGTTTTATATGATTATTTATAAGTATTTTATGTCCAATGCCACAACTGTATAACAAAAACAAGTCCAGATGGTCCAGGCATTGGAGGGCCCTTATGACTATGTCCACAGCACTGTGGCCAGGACTGCAGCTAGTGGGGTGAAAGATTCTAAGGGTTCACAGGTCCACAGGGTTCCCACAACATAATCTAAACTGTATTTTTTTTTATATAGGAAAGAGGAGCAATATACAGTCAAGGGGCACAGAATACCTTGCTATGGCCTTGACTGTGACTGTCACAAGTAGGCTAATAAAATGAATGGACTATCATGTGACCAGCAACGTCCAATAGGAAAAGAGTTGCTACATGGGATAGACAGGCTTTGGTTGGACAAGACTCATAACCAAGGATCTGTCAGCATGTGTGGACCAACACCATTAGAGACATGATGTCATGACTTTCTCTAGTACTTCTGAACCTTGTGCCCTGAGCTGATATTTGTTACATGGAAATTGCACAAAAATTGTATTGCTGACCACCGTTCACACCTTGTCTGAGTAACAATCCTGCTGTTTCTTAATACAGCACCTATCAAATATCAAAGGTTGCCAAGAGGTGTTGTCATGGCAACAGACAGACAGACAGACAGACAGACAGAGAGATAGATATGTTGTGTAACACACATTATTTTAAACACAAATAATAGGGTTGGTGATGCCAAATATATCAACTTGAACGAAAACATGAAGGAATACTTCACATGCAGACACATGCAAACCTGTTCCATTTTATTGATGAAATCATGGGCAAGTTTTTTTTTTTTTGCATGGCTTTTTTGCATAGGCACGAGTTCAAGCAAATATGGTCCATTTGGGTGCAATGGAACGTCGAGTAGTTGACATTCTGTGAAGTAATGAACCCCCCCCCAGCCATATCATGATTCATTTGGTCTGGGACTCTGGCTGTCAGGATGTGGTTTGATGACCTTAAGACCTTCCAAGCTGTAACCTAAAAAACCTCTTGTGAACATATTCTGGGGCTCCGGGCTCATTCGAGGGGAAGTGGTTAGGGAGCCACCCATGGAACTTCTGCTAAATGTGCTTTAAAATGCTTCCCTACCAAGGTTGATTATGCAGTGAAAAACAGACATGGATGGAAATGGGAAACAACACAAATAGAGCTGTGAACTTATGAAAAATTATTAAAATGTGTATTTATTTTTTATTTTTGGCAGAGCCCTTAACAGTTTCTTGAACAGTCTTACTTTCTTGTCACGGTTAAAGATGAGGAACTTACTGTAATATCAGCCATCTCGTTGGTGACGCCAAGGAGCTCTAAAATTACACAGTGTTGGACTCCCTCTATTGGTGGTTAACTGTAGTTTATAAATAAAAGAATACAATGTTTTAAACTAAGTAATTCAGTCTGAACTGATTAATTTATCAATTTTCAAAAATAGTATTATTAATAAAAAATATGAACAATAGTAATACTAGAAGAGAAAGAAAATAGAAAAACTAAAAAGTCCTACTGTGGCATTCTTACATTATTTCACTTGAATTTAATACACTCAAATAATATTTTAGCCTATTTTTTAAGATTTGCAATTTCAATTTCATAACAAAATTTCATCAAATTTTATTGTGTAATTTTCAATAAAAGTACATTTATAAAACGTAAAATCTATTACGTTTTTTTTTAAAAATTTATTTTGTGGAATTTTTGCAATTTTGTTAAATTAATATGTGTAAATCCTAAAATTATTTTGTGAGTGTACATTGAGATTTAATCTAAATATTTTAGCCATTCGGGAAATGCTTTCTTATAGTTGTAGCAATTTGTATTATGATGTATAAATCATATTAATAGCTCATATATATATATATATATATATATATATATATATATATATATATATATATATATATATATATATATATATATATATATATATATATATATATATATATATATATATATATATATATATATATATATATATATATATAAAATGTGTGCCCAATATTTTAAGTAATTCCCTTTTATTATTATTCAATGTCACAAGAACATGGAAAAGAGTTATTTGTACATTTATTAACATCACTAACATTGCCAAGGAAAATCATTTAATATAAAGAAGTTACTTTATGACCTTACATGTTTTCAGTGTTTTTCCAACACTTTTTCTAAAAGGTTCACATATGGTTCGATGTCATTTATAGAATGTGAGAAATTTGATTTACAAAGCCCACTTTTTCTTGTGTAGCGTATATGGTAATTTGCCCAGTATAATAAAACTGTACTAATATATATATATATATATATATATATATATATATATATATATATATATATATATATATATATCAGAATATCATCTTTAAAATATCATCTGTAAAATAAATAAATTAACATCTAATACAGTAATTCTGATCACGCATTAAAATTTTCCCTCAACATAAGTTAGGGTTACAGTTCTAAATTCATAGCAGTTGGATGAACGCGTATCGCCATCTCTGCTATGACATCACAGAGACCACCTATTTTGCTCAGGGGCCGCCCATTCATGGCGGAGAGCACCTATTAAAAGTCAGTACAGGCAGCTCTTCTCCCTTACAACCAATCACAATTAACCTCCTTCTGACGCGCAGCCAATGGGAAGCGTCTCCTAGACAATCAACTATCAACGCGCTTAGCTTGGCGTCCGTGGCGTGTCCAGTGTATTAGCTAATAGCAGCACTATTGAAGCTGAACATCTCTAATCTTGTTGGACGGAGTTGGATTGCAGTATCATCGAATTTATTACCTACATATGGCAAAAAAAAAGAGCCGGTAATTGTGAGGTGTTTATTTGCTGGTGCAAATTGTTTGTTTCGTGACTTGTTGTGTATGAAGCTGAGCTTCAATGTTCACTGTTCAGTTATAACAACAAACATCACTTATAGAGCACTTTTTTAAATTCAAGACTGTATCTCAATTCGCTTTACAAACAAAAGCTGAATCCTACACACAGAAATTTCTTCTTTTGATTGCTATATGAGTCACAGATTCAGTTGTTGAAGCTGGCTACCTAGAAAGCATTATTGGCCATCATGCCCAAAAATGCTGTCTAGTTAGGCAGCTCGAAAGATTTTGAGAGACAGCCAATAGATTTATCTGGATAAATGGCTGATCTAAACTAATGTAATATTTTTCTATTTAAAGCGATAGTTCACCCAAAAGTGACAATTCTGTCATAATTTACACTTTGTTTCAATGTTGTTTCAAAGCATGTTTGACTGGTTTTGTGTGTGTAAAACAAAGCAGATGTCAGGCAGAGTGTTAGGGACTGACGGCATCAGTCATCATTCACTTTCGTTCCATGGAGAAAACTGATGCTGACAGTCCCTAGCATTCTGCTTGACATCTCCTTTTAAACTCCATGGAAGAAAGTAAGTCATAATGGTTTAGAACAACACGTCAAGTCAAATTTATTTGCATATAGCACTTTTCACAACAGGCATTGCTTCAAAACAGCTGTAAATGAAATGATGCTAGAACAGAAAATGAAGGAATATAATGCCAATATTAGTTATTTATGTTTAGATCTATTAGTGGTTACATTGTTGTCCCTCCTTTGACCCAGTTGATAAAGGTATCATTGAGTGAGGAGTATCGCAGTCCAGCTGGAAGCTTTTGGCAGGTAATTTAGCTGAACTCCATCCTGAACCCATGCTTCGGACAGTGGCTCATGAAGAATCCCATGTCTTTGATTTTGCATCAACATGAGACAGAATTTTCATTTTGGGTGAACAAGCCTAAATCTAAGTATTAGAGAACAAGGCTTAATCAGATGTTTAAAAGTTGCTTTAAATCCTATTTAATTTCCACATGTGTGCCATCAGGACTAACCTAACTGCTGGTATGAGTAATTGGAAGAAAAGGAGAGGACTTACTGATATGCAGAAAATTGAAATAAAGGAGGCATTTGAACATTCTGTTAAAGACAACGAAAAAGAATTAGATTATCGTCAGTTAAAGGTAAAGATTTAGATTCCTAAAACAACACAGCACGTGTAATGAATGTTCTTTCATCTTTCAAACTCTGTCACTCTTTTTGGTAACTAGTCTTGGCAGATAAATCAATACCAAAAAAAAAAAAAAACTTTTTCCTTATCAAATTCAGTCCTGGCTATTGATGAAACATGAGAATGTTAAATTGTGTTTCAAGCACTTTGTTGCTGTTACTGTTATAATGGCTGTGACTTGCTTGCTTAAGTCATTTAAAATGTATGTACCATTGATATTAAAAATGATCTTAAGTTGGCGATGGTAATGCTTGGATTTGAGTTGAAGAAAGTAGATGTGTTGAAGATCTTACAAGACCATGGAAGAGTAGACACCGGGAAAATAACTTTTGGAAATTTCAAAGTAGTGGGTAAGAAGTTTTTGTGACCTAAAACTCGGCATGCTTATAGTTGCTTTTTGGAACTAATGGTTATCGGCATAACTCTATTTTTTAAATTTGGTTCCTCATCAATAAACATCATCGTGTGTGTGTGTGTGTTCCGTGTTCTCCCCACGGAAAGGGCAACCCAGTGTACAAAGGATATTACTCGGTATTTCACTTTTTTGTTTGTTTATTTTGTCACCAATGATAACCAGGTAATAAACCTGAAAAGAAAATAAAACATTTCAATTTTCATGTGCATACTACAAAAACATATTCAATAGCCCAATAACAATATGCACAAATAAATAACATTAATCAAAATACAAGTTATATAACAATTAATATGCTATAATAATAATAATCATCATCATCATCATCATCACCACCATTTTATAATTTTCATGAACACGCTTCACACTTCAAACATTATGCACCATACTCAAATCCTACCAAACCCATGCAAGCAGAAAACTACAGCTGGAAACTACAGTTCCCAGAATGCCCCGCGGAAAACCAGAAAAAACAACGTTACTAACATTAAATACCGGTCCGCAATTCATACTTCAAATATTTATAAAGCCAAAGAAAGTAAACATGAATGGACATGTCTGGTATAGCGATGTTATAAGGAAATCTAAATGTTAGCTTTATGTCCCACGGCTTAGATCTACCGGAGCATAGCGTTATCTTTAACGTGCAACGGACATAAACACAATACAACAATATAGCATGGCAACAGCAGAAAACATGAAGCATACATCATAAAAGCAGACAAGAAAACATTTGAAATTAAGAGAGCTTACCAAGTGGCTGCACACCGAGTTGAAGTCATTATAGACTCAATGAATCGCGCTTCCTTTTCACACAGTAAACTCCGGTCACATGTTTCACAGCACACTCCTCTCTTAAAGAGACACTACATTATTAGGCCACTAAACCTCAAACGTTTCTCCACAATTGTTACTTGCAACATTTGTAACTCTGGTTTAAAGTAAACATTTAAACATGTAAATAAAAATTAAAATAATAAAACTTCACAAATGATAGAACTCCACAGAAAACACAACACCTCCCACTTAAGTTCCTGATCTTATGATCCAGGGAACTTACCAAAATCACTCAAAGAATCCCTCTTAGTGACACCCTGTTTGTTTGTTTTTTTTGTTTTTTTTAAATTTAAGAGAGCCCTTCGCTTTGCACAATGTCTGTGTGTAAGTGTCTGATGAAGGCACGACCAATGGAGGAGCAGCTTAGTCCAATGTCCAAGTCAATCACATCCCTTTGGCAGGTGTGTGGTGTACTGCCCGGGTATGCGAAGTATGGGATGTGCATGCCCTTACTTCTTCATGTATGTGCAATGTGATGGGCATGGTGGCAGCGCTAGGCTTGCACCAACCAGCCAGGGGTTTGGGCCAAGGAATAGGGCAGTGTGCAGAATGAGAGGGTTTCAGGAAGAGGCGGGTGTCATGGTGGCTGGGGTGGATGAGTTTCGTCCTCCACCGGGAGAAGGACCACCAATCTTCTCACGTCTCTTCTGATAACTCATGGGCAGTGAAGAACTCCTCTTCTTCCGGCCACCCACCAGGGAAACAGGAAGGCCAGCACATGTTGCGATGTCAGCATCCCTGACAATTCCTTTACTGTCAGGATAAGCTGTCAGAATCCGGCCCAAACGAAACTGACCTCTCAAAGCATTTGGGTCAGCAATCCAGACGAGATCGCCGACTTTGACGTTCCTCTCCGTCCGGTGCCATTTATGACGAATGAACAGATTTGGGCCAGCTAGTTCCCTCCACTTTGTCCAGAACCGGTCCACTCCGATTTGAATAGCCCTTAGACGACGCCAGGGATGAGTCTCTAGGTCAAGCCCGCTGGTGTCTCCTCCAAGCGATGCTCAACCCAGTATGAGGGAGTTGGGTGTTAAGTACTCGATCGAGTCTTCCTGTTCTTGAGCTCTGGCATCAATTGGGCGTTCGTTTGTCAGGTTGGCTGCCTGATAGAACAGAGTTTGGAGCTCCCCCCATGTGAGAGACTCTGTCGCTCCTCCGAGGCTCATGAGCGCCCTCTTCAAAAGCTTTACAGCAGCCTCCGCAGCTCCATTCCTGTGAGGTGCGTCTGCAGGGTGAAAATCCCACTTCCACTCAGTCCCGTTCTTAGCAGCTACATTTTCTATTGCCGTAGTCTCCAAGCAAGCCAGATTTTTATACAGCTCACGCAGAGCCGACTTGGCGCCAATGAAGTTGGTACCTCTGTCAGACCATAGTTTCCTTGGATGCCCCCTCAGAGCAACAAAGCGGGAATATGCTTGGAGGAAGCTTTCTGCCGACTGATCATCGGTGAGGTCTGCATGGACAGCTCTCGAGGCCATACAACAGAAAACAATACCCCAGACCTTCTTACTTGTCCTTCTTTTAACGGCGTCTTTCACCTCGAAGGGGCCAAAAAGGTCGTGGGTTGTATACTCGAATGGGCTTGCTCTTTTGGTACGCTCTTGAGGGAGATCACTCATTACTTGCTGACACATCTTGGCTCTTTGCTTTCTGCAAGTAACACAGTTGTTCAGTACCTTCTTAACTGTTCTTCGTCCCTGCATGATCCAGGCTTTCCTTCTTGTCCGTAGAAGGGTAGAGGCAACACCTTCATGATTTTCTTCATGTGCCTCCCTGGCCAGTAGGGTTGCGAGCCACGACTGGCATGGGATTAGCGGTACAGCCACTCGATCCTCATTCCAGCGTTGGATTCTCCCTCCGCAGAGCAAGAGTCCTGTCTTTTCCTCCTTCTGAACAACCAGGCGATCCAGGGTTGTGTCTCGGAACTCGACACCATCTTGAGCTTCGAGAGCTAGATCTTTGAAAGCTGTTGCTCTTTTTTCCACAGACATGTATGGTCTTGCCTCCCACTTTGACCAAACTGGGGCCTGGCTGTTACCTAGCCAGATTTCTACTGCTTGTCTCATCCAAGCGATGGTCCCGCATAACCGTGCCAGTGAACTGAACCTTCGGAGGTCCACAAGGCGCACAAGTGCAACACTGGTTGGGCCCGACCATTTCCTGGACTGGGCCCCTGTTGTAACCAGTGCCAAGAACGCCTTCCTCCGAAGTCCCCCGATCTCCTCAGCAACAGAGGGGTTGATCTCTCTGGCAGTTTTCACAGGCCAATCTGATTCAGGCAACTTCAAAAATTCTGGGCCCTCCTGCCAGACTGATCCTTCAGCAAGATCCTCAGGGGATGCCTCTCTTGTGATGAGGTCGGCGATGTTCTGTCTTCCTTCGACCCACCTCCAGCTCTCTACTGATCCGGCCTTTTGGATTTCTCCAATCTGGTTAGCAAAAAATGTCTGATAGCCATAACTATCCTTCTGGATGGCTCCCAGGATTGTCTGACTATCGACAAAATGGATCCACCGATCGACCTTGATGTAGCTGTGTTTCTCGAAGTATGTCTAAAGGCGGGATGCAAAGACAGCCCCGCACAGCTCTGCTAGAGGAGTCTAGAGGAGTGAGCTTGGCCTTTGATTCAACCAGCCTCACTACGACTCCATCTTCTATCTCCCACCGTAGGTAAAGAACGGCTCCGTAGGAAGCTTCACTACCATCGGAAAACGTGATCCCCATTGGGCGACCTATGGCTCCAAGGTGTGTGAGACTCCTGTCGAATCTAAGTTGGCCAAGCCTCACATATTGCTCAAAGAGTTTTATTGCAGCCTCTCGAAGACGTGGCGAAAGAGGATTGTCCCAGGTGTCCTTGGAGGTATGGTCTCTTCCTGCTTCCTGAAATGACTCTCTTATGAGCATCACTCCTCGTTGCTTGGCAGGTGTTGCCAGGCCGATGGGGTCATAAAACCCTGCAATCTGACTCAGCAGCATGCGTCTGGTGACAGGGTCGGGGGTGCTGCCTCTGATCTCATCCTCTCGTAGATCCAGACCGGTCCTCATCTTTCCTCTCCTCCTTGAGAAGTTCACTGATGTCAGCACACGAAGTTTATCAAATTCGGGTTCATATCCCAAGGCCTTGTTCTCCTCGTCCCGCATCTGGTTGGGGAGTATCAGAGTCTTGGGCTCTATTGATCTGACATTGCTGGGGTCAGTGGTTTTTCTACTCCTCCCATTTTGGCCTGTCAGGACCCAGGGCTTGAGGGAGAATCCACCTGCTTTTAGGATCTCTTCCACTCCTTCGGTCATCCTAATCAGAGTTTGGAGATCATCATGTGACGTCAAGATGTCGTCCACATAACAGTCCTCTGTCAGGATCCGGCGCTCTTCAACCATGGATGTAAACTGAGGCAGGTTTGCTGTCTCTCTCATGGCAACCTGAGCGATGCATCCGGCAGGCTTGTCACCTATGTTAACTCTGACGACGGCAAACACACTTATTTCATCTTCGGGATTATCCCTCCAGAGGAATCAATGGAGGTGGACCTCCTCATCCTTCAGCCACACTGAATTATACATTTTCTTAACATCGCCAAGGGCAGCATGCAATCTGCTCCTGAATCTAAGCAGGACACCTCGAATCGGGTTGAGGACATCAGGGCCTTTGTGCAGGAGGTTATTCAGGCTCAACCCTCTGAACTCCTGACTACTGTTCCAGACTATCCTCACTGGCGTTGAGCTAGAATGAGGATTCGGGGCAACCAGATGGCTGATGTACCAGATTGGGCCGTTCCAACCCTCTATCTTTTCCTTCGTGAGCTTGATGGCTGCTCCTCTTGATACCATGTCGCGGATCTGCTCTCCATATGCTGCTTTCCACACAGGTTCTCTTGCCAGCCGAGCCTCGATGTTCTGGAAGGTTGCTTCTACTGCTCGGCGGTTATCTGGCAGAATCGCTGGGCTTACTTTCCATGGGTAAGATGCATCCCAGTGTGGTGCGTCGCTGTGTTTGTCCGCTAGCACATAAGACAGGCAGTCCTTTATCTTTTCTAAGTCCCTTTCTTCTCCAAGGGTCATCTCTTTGCCTCCCGGAGGGCACTTGCTGCACTTGCAGCTCCCGCATTTCGGATCACATGCTGCTCCAATACTATCCCACTTGAACCACTCAAACACCTCCTTATTTGTGACAGTGGTGCTGCTGAGGGTCACTTCTTCCATCCTCGTTGGATCCTCACTCAAGTCTTTGGTGTCCACAAGGACCTCCTTGTACACCCTTGAAGATGTTCTCATAGACCTTGCAAAGTGAGTTTCAGATTGGTGCAGCATTAGATCGACCACCTCGAAGAGATCAGGGTGAGTACCGCCAACTGTTTTGCCCAATGGGCCGTCCCAGAGTACTAGATCTCCCTCCAACTTGAACGGCTGTGGAACTAGACGACCTTCCCTGTGGCTGATCAGAAGGTCGATGTTCTCAGGACGGACCAGCTCTTCTGCAGTGACGTCAGGAAAGATCTTTTGCAGTTGTTGCGGAGTGACAGGCCGACTTATCTCTGCAATACTCTCCAGGCCATAGCAGAGCAGCTTATGTTGCATTACCGTCCCCTTGATGGTCTTCACTCTTAGTCGCAGGGAGTATCTCTTGGTTATGACTGTCGTTCTCATCCCTCCTTTTCCGTGGACAATTAACTTGATGCGCTCACCAATCAGTCCAAGGCGCTGGGCAGCGTTATTTGTTATATAGTTGGTATCAGAGGCAAGGTCAATAAGAGTGCCTATCAGCTGGCCTGAGTTAGTTGTCACTTCCAGTAACATCATTATAACTGGGTACTCTTTCAGTCCACCTCCAGCAGTGCAGATCGTAGTTGAGGCTTTGTTGGAAAATGCCCTATATATATATATATATATATATATATATATATATATATATATATATATATATATATATATATATACAAACACATACACATACATATATATATATATATATATATATATATATATGTATATATATATATATATGTATGTATGTATGTATGTATGTATATATATGTATGTGTATATATATATATATATATATATATATATATATATATATACATATATATATATATATATATATATATATATATATATATATGTGTGTGTGTTTGTATGTATATATATATATATATATATATATATATATATATATATATATATATATATATATATATATATATATATATGTGTGTGTGTGTGTGTATATATATATATATATATATATATATATTAGGCTATAAAAAGCTTAGTTTGGTAAATATTTAGGTATGTAGCATTGTAACAGACCAGAGTCTCTGTCATTTCAAAATATGTGCCCAGTATATTTTGGGCTTGTTATAGTTAACAATCCTGCTTTATGCACCAAATCTTAAATTTTCTGCTTATTTTTGAGATTTCGGTTCCATAATCAGCTGCTTTTGGGATTGTATTTATTTTGAATACTTCTTTCCTTCCATGTCTGTGCCCTTCATAGCAAACAAAGTCTAAGAATTATTTTTTTAATTCTATAAATAAAATAAAAACAACTATCGGTTGATTAATTGGTTATCAGCCTTTTCCCATCACCTTAGTTATCGGCATATGCAAAATCCAGTATCGGTAAACCTCAAATTGAAATTAAGAAATTTAGAAACCAATATGGTCAATTTTCTATTTCATCCTATGTTATTCTACAAATGTTGCCCATTGTTGAGCCTATGCAGTTTACAGTGGTATGAACACGTTTAAATGTTTAATTTTAAGGACATATTTATTTAGTTTTGTAAAATAAACAATTTTGCTACTACGAGTAAGGTCGCAACTTGATGTTCCATTTCAAATCTGGGTCCTGAAACAAAACCAATTGAAGACTACTGTCGTTTTCTGTCTCAGTTTTTCAGATTTTACTCGCCCTCATGTTATCCCAGATGTGTATGGCTTTCTTTCTTCTGCTGAACACAAAGATGTTTAGAAGAATATCTCAGCTCTGTAGGTCCATACAATGCAAGTGAAAGGTGATCAGACCTGTTTCTCACCCACACCTATTATATCACTTCTGAAGATATGGATTTAAACACTGGTGTCATTTGGATTACTCGAGTACTAAGTTGTCTTTCTGTGCTTTTTGGATGTGCTACAAATGTCTGATCACCATTCACTTTCATTGTATTGACCCACTGAGCTGAAATAATTTTTCTAAATATCTTCATTTGTGTTCTGCTGAAGATAGAAAATCATACACATATGGCATGGCATGAGGGTGAGCAAATGATAAGAGAATTTTCATTTTTGGGCAGAATATCCCTTTTATAGCGTCAGAAAGCCAGGAAATAGTTTACTGAAAATGTTCTAAAGTGTTTTTCTATTTTCTCTCAAGTGACGGACATGATACTAGACCGAGGCCCAAAAGAGGACATGGTAAAAGCGGTTAAACTGCTTAAGAGCAGTAAAATGGGAAAGATCAGACTGAGGAAGATGCGGCAAGTAGCCATACAACTGGGGGAAAACATGAGCGATGAAGACCTGCTTGCTATGTTCACTGAATTTGATACCGACAGGGATGGCGAGAGTAAGTTGCTGGATTTTCATCTAGGGATAGAATAAAAGTGCTATTTTTATTGCCTCTGATGAATGGAAGTAATTACTGTGCTTTTCCCAGTTGGCCCTAAGTGCTTTTCTCAATTAAGAAACAGCAAATTAATGTATTGCAGCCAACAAAAATGGGAGCAGTGGAAACTGAGTGCTGAGGCGAAAGCTGTTTGTAGCTCCTTTGGCGTTGTCAAAGCTATGATATGTAATTTAATCAGCAAGATATTAATTGTCTGTGTGGTGAACAAGTAGGTTAAAAGCAAAGTGAATTTAACTGATCACATTTGTTCTCATACTTTCTTTTAGAAAATCAAGAGGAATTCGTCCCTTATCATGACTGACGACTCGTGAGCTGCTGTGTTTTTTTTAGGGAATCGATCACTGACGATTTGGTAGCACATTTAGGCTGTGAAGAGCCGATCGTTCAGTTTGAAGATTGATCTTATTCATGAACCGTAAACTCCATTTCAGTGTATTGAATGGTAGGTCTGGTTGGAGCTAAAAAATGAAAATTAATCGGTTTGTTTTACTTTTATTACCGGAAACCTGTTATGACTTTAATTAATGATTTGTGTTGTAGTTGTCTATCTTGCATTTGAAATAACATTCCAAAGTACCATTTATTAGTAAAAAATAAATAAAATCTCTTTGGCTAAAGGATATTTTATTTACTATTTTTAAGTAAGTGTTGCAAGTCTGGTGGTTTAGATTAGTATATGCTCAATTATTAGCTATTCTACAGGTTCTAAGGTTGAAAGAGTGTTTATTTTTTTATCTTGTCCAGTAGAGGGAGACATTATTCATAGGAAATCAGGGCTGCTGTTGTATCATCTGGGTTTTCAAAACAACACTAGTTGGATGTGTTATTCAAGCCAAAAGGAAAATAGATTCCCATTCAAAAGATGCAAAAATGTTACCTCTTTAAAATTAAAAAGTAAAAAAGTAGTGTAATACTTAGAAGCCATACAAACAAACAAAATTAAATATGAAATACAAAGCAAAATGAATCCACAATTCTTTCAACATTTACTCCCATCATGATGTTTCCAGACTTTATGTCTGTTTTTCCTTTGCTGAAACAAAAATGGAGATGTTAGCCAGAGTGTCAGTCTCAGTCACAATTCACTTTCATTGTATGTGGGTGAGATGAGGAGGAGGGCGTTGCCTGGCAAAATTACAAATACAAAATTGTTTACTTGAATGCAGACATAGATTAAATCAAAAAAATTAAATAAAGCAACTTTTAGTAGCTTTTTGTAGTTGCTATATAAAACTGGTGAGAATACCAAACTTTAATGACATGTTTGAGACTGTTATTTTTAGTGAGTTTGTTGATAAGTTTCTAGTGTTTAATGTACAGTATTGTCTTATGATTGCACGATCTGGAGAGGCTTTAAATCTATAGTGGATACTGATAAAAAATGTGATAGTACATAATCCGGTTTATTGTCTTATCGTTAAATGTGGTGTTATGTGTGCATTTTCCCCCATTGCATTTTCGTGTCACACTGTAAATGCTGTTTAAAGGCAGATACACATGTAAACAATGCTGTGGAAAATGTGCTTCTACCAGTGGATCTTTGACATCCATTCATCAACAAAACACTTGGAAGAA
Source organism: Moxostoma hubbsi (assembly GCA_032164185.1). Lineage (NCBI taxonomy): Eukaryota > Metazoa > Chordata > Actinopteri > Cypriniformes > Catostomidae > Moxostoma > Moxostoma hubbsi. Next base: position 4,206,266 of record JAVLUX010000050.1, read on the forward strand.
AACGCAGCAACCTGAGATATCTTTGTCACGTCGTGACATGCCATCCATTCCCATAGTGGGCCTGTTAAGGCATCCATACCCAGGGCATCCCAACGTCTTTATCCCTCCCTGGTTGTATGGAAGAAGCAGTGTCATTATTCCTTAAAATAATATTTTATTTTTGACGGGAAATGTCATATGATTTGAGAAAAAGAATTATGGTGTTTAAATGTGACAGATTTTAAGTAGAATATTAATTTAAATACAAAATACTAACTGAAAACAATACATCTTTTTAGACCTGAAAAATACATGAAATAAGTGAAATACAGTTGGTAAATATTGACAATTTTTTAAGAACATGGCCTGGTTCTTTCAATCATACAACACAGAAGAAAAAACATATTGCAGCAATTCTGAACTTTTGAGATATTTTGAGAAGCGTTTAAAAATAGAAAGCAGAAGTTCTTGGGCTGAAAGCATCTGATGTTGGAATTTGGTCAAATGTCGTAATATGAGACTCTGAAATCACTGGCTGTTTAGATGAGGGAGACTGGGGTTAAAGGTCATCCTGTCATTAATGTCATGCCATAGTGGCAGTAATCACTTCCTCCTATGCTGTCAAAGAGTCTCCAGGGACATGCTCTTCCATTAGACTACTGTTTCGATTTAAAAAAGAGAAAAATCTCATACTGACATCAAAGTTATCTTCTGACAGAACTTCCAATTGATTCTAGTATGGCTGCGATCCCGATGCATCATCTGAATCATGGCATGAAACTCATATGTTTAAGATCAGATAGATTCGTTTGTTTTAGTAATTATACGATGCTGCTGTTCAATAAAGCAGTCGAACGTTCTGCCTGGGCATTCTCCCTCTAATTTTGGCTTTGAGGGTCCCGTAACGACTGTAATTTGGAACATATTTAACTTTGGTGTATCTCAAGTCAAAGCCACATGATCATGGGCTACTCGTACAAATTTCAAAACCTTAGACAGTTCCCCCCACACATGGTAATTTAAACTTTGAGGGAACTGTTTGTTAAAAAGACTGGTGTATCCATCCATTTTAGGTTTATTTATACTGTATACGATCCAATTACTATCGCCAAACACAAAATCATATGAATGTTTTGAAGTGTTCTACAAGGATGCCACAAACGTCTACAGTGAATAAGAATGCATTCTTGTGGCAACATATTGGCTGGTTGTCCTCTGTCTTTCTTCCCCTAGTATTAAACATTGTCCAAGAACAGTTTCTTGTGATTTGCTGAGTCAGTAAATCCAGGTTTACCGTGACCTCCTTATAGAAGTGTCTTTAGGGCTACGCTACCAGTCAAAAGTTTGAACACATTGGTGAAGTAAAAGCAGCCAGCAAGTGCCCAGCATTGGGATCTCGATGTGAAGAGCGGTAATCTAGACCGATGATGGCTAGTTTGAAGAAGCTAAAATATAAGATATATATATACATTTTTTGGTCACTACATAATTTCCCATACATCATTATTTCACAGTTTTAATAACCTTACTATTTTTGTAAAATGTGAAAAATAGTTATGATAAAGAGTGAATGGTACAGTACACCCTTGGCTGGTAGTGAATACTGTATCAATATTGAATACCAGAGACTATTTCACAGACAGTTCACTTCTATTAAAATGAATGGGAGAAATTGGAATGCCCAATGGTCATCAATGGTCAACTTCAGGCAAAAGCGTCAATCAGCTTTTAGATATAGACATCGCCTGTCAATCAACTTGAGAACGTGCATGCACATTAGCTATACAATCTGGGATCATTTTATTTTTTAGGGTAATTTGAGGTAAAGAAGCACAGTTTATGACACTAGTGTTATCAGATTTTACTGCTGTGCTGATTTAAAATATGTTCTATTATCTACTATTTCAAATTGTGTTTATTACTTACTGGAAGACCAATGCTGAGTTTGAAAATGTGTACTACCATAGAGAGAATAATACCATCTTACTATTTCTGCTGTATACTACAGTACTACTCTTACTATTTCTGCTGTGTACTAGAGTACTACTACTGCCATTTTTGAGGTATACTACAATACTAGTCTTACTATTTTTGCTGTATACTACATACTACTCTTACTATTTCTGATGTATACTTCCACACTACTTTACTATTTCTCCTGTGTGCTACTATACTACTCTTACTATTTCTGATGTATACTACCATACTACTCTTACTATTTCTGATGTATACTACATACTACTCTTACTATTTCTGATGTATACTACCATACTACTCTTACTATATCTTCTGTATACAATCATACCATTTCTTACTATTTCTGCTGTATACTACCATACTACTCTTACTATTTTTGCTGTATACTACCATACTACTATTACTATTTCTGATGTATGCTACCATACTACTGTTACTATTTCTGATGTATGCTACCATACTACTGTTACTATTTCTGCTGTATACTATCATACTACTATTACTATTTTTGATGTATACTACTATACTACTGTTACTATTTCTGATGTATGCTACCATACTACTGTTACTATTTCTGCTGTATACTACCATAATACTCTTACTATTTTTGCTTTATACTACCATATTACTGTTACTATTTTTGCTTTATACTACCATATTACTGTTACTATTTCTGATGTATACTTCCACACTACTCTTACTAATCACACTATTTTTACCATTTACTACCATCCATCCATCCATCTTCAACCACTTATCCGAAGTCGGGTTGCGGGGGCAGCAGCTCCAGCAGGGGGCCCCAAACTTCCCTATCCCGAACCACATTAACCAGCTCTGACTGGGGGACCCCGAGGCGTTCCCAGGCCAGTGTGGAGATGTAATCTCTCCACTTAGTCCTGGGTCTTCCCCGAAGCCTCCTCACAGCTGGACGTGCCTGAAACACCTCCCTAGGGAGGCGCCCAGGGGACATCCTTACCAGATGCCCAAACCACCTCAACTGGCTCCTTTCGACGCAAAGGAGCAGCGGCTCTACTCCGAGCTCCTGACGGTTGACTGAGCTCCTCACCCTATCTCTAAGGGAGAAGGCCGACACCCTTCTGAAGAAACCCATTTCGGCCGCTTGTACTCGTGACCTAGTTCTTTTGGTCATGACAATTTACTACCATTCTACTATTAATATTTTTGCTGTATACTACCATACTTCTCTTACTATTTCTGATGTATACTTCCATACTACTTTTTCTATTTCTGCTGTATGCTACCATTCTACTTTTACTATTTCTTATGTATACAACCATACTAATTACACTAATTTTACCATTTACTACCATACTACTATTACTTCTTTTGCCATATATCTATGGCAGAAATGGTAAGAGTATTACATTATAGTATGTCATTCTGAACTCAGCCAAGTGAACCACATTTCATTGTGGAATAGCCTACAGCAGTGGTTTCCAAACCAGTCCTGGAGGCACCCCAACACTGCACATTTTGTACGTCTCCCTTTTTTAAAACATCCATTTCAGATCTTGGATTACTGTATTTATGAGCTGATAAGTTGAATCTGGTGTGTTTGAGTAGGGCGATATCCAAAATGTGTAGTGCTGGGATGCCTCCAGGACAGGTTTGGGAACCACTGGCCTACAGTATTCCACATAGTATACTCAGTGTTGTATACTACACATTTTAGCAAATGTAGGAGGTCATCTGAATATTCCGAGCGTACAGAAAATGTAGATACTGTGAACAGTATATATAATACGTAGTCCAGCATTTTAGGATTTTCCATCTCTCTGACTGGCCAATCTAGTTTAAGCTGATATGAGCACATATACGTGGAGGATAGACTCACGGTTTTTGGATCTGTGAGAAGGAGCAGAGTCATGGTGGTTCTAGGTCAAAATAAGGGTTGTCATATGTTCCTGAGCTCTGGAAAGAAATGCTGGCAATTTGTCATCTCTGTCATTCCCATGAACTCAGGTTTGCTCATGAGGACTTGATGAAATCAATGGGAATCATGTGACTGTCACAGCTACATCTTCATTTGATGGGTGGTTTTGTTGTTTGGGGAATACATTCACATGTTGTTTGGCAAGAATTAAAACCCTAGTGTATTTATAGGTGGGCTACTCATTAGCACTTTTGGCATGCTGCTTTAACAAATGAAAGCACAGGTGATGAGAACTAACATCCAGGTTTGTGGTATTGGTAAAGATCCAGAAAAAGTGCAATAAGGTGGTAAAGCCGATGCCTAGACTCATCTTACCTATGCTGGATGTCTGCTGTTTGACAGATACATTCCAGTTGGGTAAATCTAATAATGTGAGAGGTCACAAGTTAGTGTTTGGATGAACACACACACACAAATGTTTTTATTTTTATAGGTTACCAGTCAAAAAAAAAAAAAAAGAGGAAAGAACTTGGTTACAGTAAGACAGTAACAATGGAAGGGAATCTGTAAATGTTAAAATACTGTTTCAAAAGAATAGCCACAAGGCAAATAATTTGTATGTTAACATGAATTTAGGGTGATAAAATCACTCACTAACCTTTTCTGTGTACATTTATTTCCAATTTTACAACTTCGTTGACATGATGACAACACCACAAGCCCTTTTAAACAACTTTACAGCTCAGGTCAAAATGTATCCTATTGATATTAAGTCACATTTGGAGCATAAAATAAGTGTGCAAGCCTTTTTCTTTTCTCCTTTTTTCAAACCATGTTTATCCTTTGGAATCTGCGGTTGAAAGTTTAGTGTTTTCTTGCATAGTTTTTCTTGTTTTTGTAATGTCGAGCAACCTGTCCACACTGGCCAAATTTAGCCAATTTCTGCCAAGTGATGGATCAATTTTTACAAGTGTGATTGAACAACAACAATAAATGATTTGTCCTCTTTATGATCTCACACAAACACGTTAATATACAAACATTTTTGCACGATTATATGCACTGTGCACAATTATATTTTTGTGTCCTGCTGTCACCTATAATGAGACATCGAATTTGTGTTTCAACTAAAATTGAATAGCTGAGAGCCGCCCACTTATAACTAATCTTTCTTCCCTGACCTGCCTTGTACCCATTCACTAATGTGTCTGGCCTTTTATAAACCAGTTCAAGGTCAGATCCAATGGTGATTGTAAAACCCTGCATCTGATGATTACTAGAGGATTAAGCATGGGAGAAAATAGGCAGATGACGAGTGTTGCGATTGAGACGGGAGTAAAACAGAGTGGGTGAGCAGTACACAAGTTATATGCCTTGGAGTTTGCACATGCTCAGCTGTTGGGAGTCCGGGCCAGTTTTCCAGCCAATATATGAGTCACTGAGTAGGGATGCACCAAAAATAAACAGTCTCCCTGTTCTTCCCGGTTACAGGACGGTCCACTCCCTCATGTGGTTTCTCTTTGGGATGCTGGTGGTCTGGTGGGGATCTGGATTGGAGGGGAAAGCCTTGATTCAAAAAACAGGAGTGCAGCAGCATTTTGAGGCTTGAAAGATGTAAAATTTAGGTATTGCACACCTGGGTGAGTTTCTTTCATCGCATAGAACATGAAAAGAATCTTGATGCTGCTTTTTTCCATACATTGAAAGTAAATGAGGACTGAGGTTGTCATTCACAACTAGGGTTGGGTAAAACTGTTGAACAATCTCGATATTGATTCTTAAAATCCCAAGATCATAGAATAATCCTTTTACTCTATGCCCAACCCTCCACAAATGCGAGTAAATCTCTCAGATATGTGACTAAATTTATGTGACTAAAAATGTCTGTGATTAGCCACTGGCTGGTAGATTTTCAGATTTCACTCAGTAGTGTAGTGTCCCATAAATTAATGTAAATACTTGTAAAAACGTGTAACAAATATATACAGTATATATATATATATATATATATATATATATATATATATACAGGTACGTGTGTGTGTATATATGTGTATATATGTATATGTATGTATGTATGTATATATGTGCATGTATATATGTGTGTGTGTGTATGTATGTATGTATGTATGTATATATGTATATGTGTGTATATATATACTGTATATATATATATATATATATATATATATATATATATATATATATATATATATATACTGACATTATTTTTGGTACCAGATGGGCTGTTTTGAGTATTTCTATAACTGCTGATCTCCTGGGATTTTCACATACAACAGTCTGTAGAATTTACTCTGAATGCTACCAAAAACAAAAAACATCCAGTGAGCAGCAGGTCTGAGGATGGAAATGCCTTGTTGATCAGAGAGGTCAATGGAGAATGGCCAGGCTGGTTCAAACTGACAGAAAGGCTATTGTACCTCTGATAACTGCTCTGTACAATAGCATCTCGGAATGCACAACACATCAAATTTCGAGACGGATGGGCTACAACAGCAAAAGACCACGTTGGGCAATTTTTAGTACCATAGTGTTCCTATTAAAGTGCTTGGTATGTATGTATGTGTATATGTATGTATGTGTGTATATATATATATATATATATATATATATATATACATGTATATAATCATTACCACCTTTCTCCCCATTACCTACATCCCTGTATATATGCAATTTCAAGACAACATTTGTAATCTTTCATCAATGTGTAATAACTAGCTCCGCCTCTTCTCTGACTTGCTTTATCAGCTGAATTCACCAACTCATCCCCATCCAATCACCTGGCTCCATTTTAGTTATTACGTTCCCACTTCTCACAATCCAATCAATTCACAATGGATTAAATCAAGTTTAATGTTAATGTTAAATCCTGAAATAGTGCACACAAAAGTGTACAGACATCCTTTTGAGATTTTGAGGATTCTGACTACAAGTATTATGCAAAATATTTTTTCTTTTGTCACTTGGTAAGAAGATTGTCAGATGAAACAATTGAAATGGCTCCACACAATAAGTGGATAAAAATGATTCTATTACAGATAATTGCTGTGTAATTAGTGGATAATTGCTCAAGTTCACAATCCAGACAACTGTGAACAAAATTCTATGTGCATCTCTCGAGTGTGGAACCTGTCCACGAGATTGTGGCGCCACTTCGTGACTGTGGTTAGACAGCCTGGCCGCTCTGATTTCTCTGTGCCAGGGTAACAGTATTTCAGATATATACTTACCATCGCTGTGGCACCCTTTAAAAAGCAGCATTGTGTTGTGAACAATCGTCGCCCACTATAGACTGCTGTCTTGCTGTGAGGAGCCAAAAGAGTGGGCTCGGTTTCACAAACTTTACAGCAACAGAAAAAGCAGCCACCCCACCAGCAGAATAACAACTCTCACTCTGGGGAAACAGGGCTTTTGAAGTGCATTAATGCACAACTTACACTGCAATGCTATTGTTTGCTAATTCAAAATAGGCTTCATAGAATCTATTATACATCTTTGTCTACAAAATGTGTCTACTAAAATGAGTGCTACAATGGTGGCATCTCCAAATAGTATTACAGACCCAAATGAACTTAAATACCCTAATTAAAGCTAACGTGTGTAATGCTGTATCATGTTTAAATCAACAAAACCTGCCTACCTATCCTAAACCTTGATCCTAAATCTAACCGATAGTGTCATAAAAACTAACGTGAGATGAAAAACACAATTGTGGAAGAAAACACAAACATTTATGGTGCTTTTATGACACTTTTCAATTCACGTCCTCTTCAGGACTCGTACTCTGGTCCTTTGCATCGCAAGAGCAACACACTATGAGTTGAGCAAGCATGCAATTTGATCATCTTCCAACATGCCTGTAAATGTGACTGACATGTGACATGCTTTCACGTGACTGAGCTGTATAATTAACCACACACTCTTATTCCAAAAACCCGCCCTTCAAATATAATTTTGAGAACAAAACCGAGCAAAAGAGCGGCATTGTTCGTTTCTGTTGCTGTCAAATTTAACAGTGGCACAATAGCGCCCTCATCTGAAAAAACATGATTCATAGCCTCAATGATCCACTTCAAAGACAACTCTGTATGAGATCGAGCAAAATGATTGACGGGTAAAAAGCGTCAATGTCCATGGTCCGCGGACACATTTTTGTTTGATGTTTACAAAGTCTACAGCTGTCACTGAAACCGGTGAGACATCTCAGGACACTTATTTTAGTTTTGCATACTTTTCAATTAATAAAAATCATCATGCACTATAGTAAAAGTATTTAGATGTTATATGATAGCATTGCGTGAGGAACAGAGCGAAAGGTTAGTGTCTATGAACTGATGTTTACGAATTTATTTGCCGTTGTATTTGTGATTTGAGGGAAGAGCAATACAAGTTTTTTTTAACACACCTTGAAACTGTTACGGTATGTTCAAAATTAGTTTAGCAAAAATGTATGTATAGTAACGATTCTATGAGACCAGGTTCCCTTTTTCATGATGTGCACTGATGAATCATGCACAATAAGACCAGAAATATGTAATTTGGGTGGCTGTGGCTCAGTTGGTAGAGCAGGTCGACTGCTAATCGCAGGGTTCGATTCCCAGCCCACAAGACCCCACATGCCGAAGTGTCCTTGGGCAAGACACTGAACCCCAAATTGCTCCCAATGGCAGGCTAGCGCCATTGGTGTATGTGTGTGAATGGGTGATTGGGACACAGTGTAAAGCGATTAGGTAACCTCTAAGGTTAATAAAAACGCTATATAAGTGCAGACCATTTACCGTAAATAGGGTTTTCATTTTATATTGACTCTACATGTACTAAGAACTGACCCTAACATACAGCCCGCTGTCTTTCAGCAGAGGTCAACATTTCTTCACATCCACCTTCTTCTCAAGACCAGGTGGGCTGCAGAACAAGTATTCCACAATGAGAAGCATTTTCACATACAGGCCTTGAATTGCAGTTTAAGGCTATGTAAAGATTTACGGTCTAGACTAGGAATGCAAAGATTAACTTGCTGTTTCCTGACCCAGCACTGGAAAACAGTTCTGCACTGCCCAAGGCTCTACATAAATTTCACATTTGTTACACTCAATTCTCGCAACACTGGTCACCATTCACTTCTAAACAAAGGGGGAACTAACCTGCGCCATAAAAACGTCTCATAATTCCCTTCACGCATATGGCTATATTGATCATCTGGGGAGCTATATATAACTAAGTGGCCTTTGTTTTAAGCAAAATGAATGTGAAACACAGAAAGAGATGTTAGGCAGAATGTTAGCATCAGTCACCATTCACTTTCATTTTATGGAAAAAACAAAGCAATAGAGGTTTGGAACAATATGAAGGGGAGTAAATGATACCTGAATTGTCTTTTTCGGTGAAGTACTCATTTAAAATATTGTTGTCTATTCCGTGTCACATCAAATGTAGTAAAGTCTTTTAAATCTGTGGGAAATCCTACACGTATATGACAGTGTGGGAAAGCTTGCACACAGATTTGAAACAGACAGCTTACAATGAACCTTATCTGTATTTAGTGTTTAAATTAGATAAGCTTCGCGAAAAAGCCTGCCGCAGTGACAACCATCAGACGGTCTAAGTGTTCTGATAGAAAGCCTGAACACATCTTGAGATTAACAAATAGACTGCTTTAGAGAGATAAACCCAATGGAGATTAAGCAGAATTGCAGGGATGACCATATGAATATGATATAGAAACTGATTATTTGAGGTCCTACTATGGCCCTATAATAATCAGCTTGCATAATCAACTTTGCCTGAATGTGTTTTTTGTCATCAGCGCCAACTATTTAAGTCATGGTAAGGGCAAGATTTGCATCATTCAAATACATTTTTTACAGTATGCTTTGATGGGGGAAGAAAAGCACAGAAAGGTTTTCATTTAAGAGAGAACATTTTAATTTCGAACAGTTGCGGCTTGACATACAGTTTTTTCTTTGTTTTGTACGTTCCATAAATTGGAAGTTAAGGAATAAGTAATTATCGCTGTAAATGGAGCCATTTTGCATAATTATTTTTTGGAATGTAATGTTTCAATGTGCTACAAAGAACATTGAAATTTGCTGTTTTATATGCCGTTTGTGTCGGATAATGGCTTTTCCCATCAACTTCAGACTGTGCTGGTTAATTTTGGAAGAAGGCCTGTTCCCTCCGAGAGCACAATTTAATGAGGGATAACATCCAACAGAGAAGAGCTTTATTTATTAATATATTTTATATTTATTTTAAGATCTTAGATTGAATTTAGATTAATAAAGAATAAAGGACATTTTTAAATCAAATGAAAGTGTAAAGTGCATTTGTTTCAAACAGCAGTTTCTGTGTATTAGAGATACTTACTTTTGCCTATTATTGCTTATACATATGGTTAGGGATTTTAACAAATCTGTAAACCTGACTATTAAAGGAATAGTTCACCCCAAAATGAAAATTCTCCCATCTATTACTTACCATTATGCAGTCCCAGATGTGTATGATTTTTTTCATCTGCTCAATTAAGATTCATATTTTTAGAAGAATTTCTCAGCTCTTTTAGTCCATACAATGCAAGTGAATGGGTGGCAATTTTTGAAGCTCCAAAAATCACATAAATCAGCATAAAAGTAATCCATAAGACTCCAGTGGTTAAATCAATGTCTTCAGAAGCGCTGTGATAGGTGTGGGTGAGAAACAGATTCACTTTTACATTCTTCTTGTGTTTTTGTTGATTCCCATTTTTCATGCATTTTGCCCCCTACTGGGCAGGTAGAAGAATTTCAAGCAAAAAAGGACGTAAATATTGATCCGTTTCACATCCTCACCAATCAAATCACTTCTTAAAGTATGGATTACTTTTATGATGCCTTTTTGTGCTATTTGGAGAGTCAAAGTTTTGGCACCCATTCATTTGCGTTGTCAAGTCAAGTCAATGAACAATGACAATGAACAAGGAAACTGGTAAAAAAAATCTGCTAGACTAACATTGAAGTAGGGATCCTGAGCCATATCTAGGGATCAGAATGTCACATTTTTATTTTATTTTTTGGGGTAGGACCTGAAAGAAACCTTCTAGCAAAACCCTAGCAACTGCATAAAAACACAGTAACCCTCACAGAACACCTTAACAACTGCATAACACATAACTCCCTAGCATCGTGTTGGTGATTTTAGCATGGGCAGGCAGCACTCGAATTCATAGTTCTGAACTTTTAAGTCTTTTGGAATGAAGCTAACTTTTTGGTTGTCACATCAGGTGGAGTAATCATAACAGGAATTAGACCTAGGGTCAATTTTAATTTATTTTGTATTTTTTTTTAAAGTTTAAAGATATATGCTTGAATGTTTGTATTGTGTTGGTCCGTGCTTGTGTTGTCCTGGGGGCGGGGTCACTTTAATGTCCTTGCTGAAGCCTTTCACCCATTAGCTCAGCTATGTGGCCATATGTGTACTCTTGGTCATTTGACATATGAATGACTGTCGTCTGGTGTCTTGAAAATGTATGGAGCGATCGCCACTCTTCAATTCTATAGTTTTAAAGACACCAGAGTATATCTGCAGCATTATCAGGTACGATTTTTTGGGAACAATGCAATAAAATATATAGTGATTGCTAAGACAAGCAAATTAAACTATTGCTTATGGTTAGTGATTTTTTTAAACCCTCAACTCTAAGTATTTGGCAAATACCTCAAATTGAGTGGGTTTTTGAGGAGAGGTGTGCTATTACTTTTCCAAATGGTAAGACTTACGATTTTAGTCTGGCGGATGATAAAAGATGGAGGGTACCCAGAATTAAGTTATTAAAAGCTGATTGAATCTGATTGGACGAGAGACGTTCCATGAGCACTGATGGTCTGACAGCATCAGCACTTGGAGGCTTCACTGTGTTTATCACTCACTTGTGTTCGTGCTGTTCTAAACTAAAGTGCAAGATTAGTGCATATGTGTTAGGAGTTACTGTCTTTATTTTTTAAATTACATATGTTAGCCAAAAGATAATTTTTGTTTGTAATATGAGCCAGTTGGTGGCATAAAGTGAATCCGTTAGTCATTGTTTACATAGAACAGCGCTCTGTGAGTTTCCATATTGGATACTGTTTAAAATGGCGGAGGACATTGCTGTTTCTGTAGTGAAGGATATTTGCGCACTGGCTACCCCGAAATAGAGGGGAATACCCGCTTGGATGTCTATATTCCACTGAGAAAGCTGACCTTCAGAAAGCTGTAAGCATCTCTGATTGGGTGTGGCAACAGGTGGTCGCACATGCTCTCTCTCTCTCTCTCTCTCTCTCTCTCTCTCTCTCTCACATACACACACACACACACACACACACACACAGACAAACTCACACATCCATCCATCTATCCTTGTTTATCCAATAACTTGTTAGAAACAGTACAAGCCATGATACTATTTCTGAAGTGAACTTTTTGAATTACTAATCAAGGTTTGATTGCATCATTTGTTTTGAACCAGCAACGGCAGATTCTGATTGGTCACGTAATAAAGTAGTTCCATGCACAAATGCGTTTTTATGACCGTACTCCGTTTCCCCTCATTTTTTAAAATGTTCTTGTTCACTGAACTGTTGTATATAAGAAATATCACACTTGCAATCGTGCGATATGGTCCTACATCAGCACTGCTGTGATTCGGCTGCAGGCCGAGTGCCGTAGGTAATTACAGCAGTGCTGATGTAGGGCCATATAACACACTTGCTCGTGTGATATTGCTCAAATATATATGTATGCATATATATATATATATATATATATATATATATATATATATATATACACCACCTGACTTTGATTTGGTGGACAAAGTTTGTCCACCAAATCAAAGTCAGGTGGTGTAACCAACTTTATTGTCATGTGATAAAAAAAAAGAAAAAAAAAAGCATAAAATGAAAAGGACCCCTTTAGACCATCATGACTGTGTGAAGTTTTTAAAATATAAAATATTACTTTGACATCTATGAAAAGGCAATTTTGTTTAGGTCAAATGGAATAATCCTACGAAATGTTCTTGAACCAAAAGCATCTAGTTTTAACATATTCCACTATGATTAATAAGTCAAAAGTTACTGTTACTGTACAGAGATGCCATGATATCAACAGTCTAGTGCTTTGGTGGAAACGTGTCCTGTAGATGATGATACAAATCAGTTCAGACTTGATCGTACCACCTGTTTGTGAAGTTTGTGTTTCTACCTGTTGTTTATGTTGACCCAGGCTGTCACTTCAAAGTTCTGCTACACATTGCTGACATGCTAGTCCATACTTCCAAGCATTCTTGCATGAATGCATAGCAGACAGCTGAGGCCAGTATAAACTTCATAATGGATTAACATCCGTCCAAGCTATGCAAACATCTTTTAGTACTGTGTACTGTACTGTGAATGAAATTTGACATGTTAGTTATTGCAGGAATAATATTTAAAGGGATAGTTCACCCAAAATATTTTATTCTGTCATCAATTATTTACCTTCATGTTGCTCAAAATTATAACAGTGGGTAAAGGATGAAAGAATAAGTCTAAACTTTTTAAGTTTAATATAAAAATAATGTTAGTACATTTTTAAAATGTTTGCTTTAAGCAAATCTAATGGCTTCACAGACATTTTGAGATATGCCGAGAACTGAATGTGAAACAGGCGAGCAGAGAGCCATTAAGGAAGACATCTGTTCTCTGTAATAGGAAATCAAGCTGTCTGATGATAAACAGTTGGAACGTGTCGGGAGGCTTGTTCATCTGTACTATCTACTAGTATGTGATGAGGAACCAGCACCTGTCACTCACTCTGATAGTGTCTATCTCACTGGAGAAGTTTCTGGGAGCCTGTGTGGTCTTCCTAATGGATGCCCTGCTCCTTTGTGACGCTAACCATCATTGTCTATGACTTTGTATTGTCTGTCTCTTTTCCACCAATTGGGCTGAACTGGAAGCAAGAGTGACCTGATGGAAACTTCTGGTGGCTTTGGGAGCGCCAAGTATGGTTATTCAAAATTATGACAGCAGACTTCCTTTTTCTTGGCAGATCTGCAAAAGTTTGACTCTCTGTGGCTGGTAGATGGATGATTCTTCAGTTAGGGGAACCTTTCTGTCCCCTATGTCTGATATGAAAGAAAACATGTTTTCATTATAGTTTTAAAGGACAGATATACATGGGTCAATGACGTGATGCTAATTTATTAAAATTTTTTGTCTGGATCTATGAAGTAAAAAAATAAAAAATGGCTCCGCTAAAGAATTGCTTGAATAAACCTGTATTATATAGAACAGGTTTTCCATTTCTGAGTTAATTTACATTTTTTTTTTTTTGCGGTGGCGGGGAGTTAAATTAAATGTTTAGGTTGTGAAACCATCCCGAGACGAAATAAAATAATACATTTAATTAAATTACATTAAATATCTAATTAAAAACGTTAATTCTTGGAGAAAAAATGCTGGCATAAATAGTTTGTAAATCAAGTCTCTTGGTTAAGCATCTCTTTAAAGGTTTCTGTGGCAGGGCGGAGGGCGGGGCCGGGTCGTGACGATACACACCCCCTCTTGGAGGCTTGATTAGCCTGATACGGGACCGGGTGTGTGTTGTCACAACCCGGCCCCGCCCTCCGCCCTGCCACATTTACATATACAGTATATTCAATGAATTATGAATGTTACATTTTTTTTTTTTTTTTTTATTAATTTTTTGTATTAATAAAGTATTACTGTCTCCAATGCTGCTGTTTTTACCATTGCACCAAGCATTTTAGAAAATTTTCTGTTCTAAAGTTTCTATTTAGTTATAGAGATGATACGTGACATAGGAGGGCAGCAGAGTGACAGTTGAACAGAAACGTTAATAATTTTAAGATTTTTAGATATTAGTCTCAGAATTGCCTGGTGTCATTACCAAATCAGTTAACATTTAAGAAATCCATTTCTTGACTACCACCTCTTGAGTCATGAGTTCAAATCCAGGCTGTGCTGAGTGACTCCAGTCAGCTCTCCTAAGCCAACCAAATTGGCCTGGTTGCTAGGGAGGTTAAAGTCATATGGGGTAACCTCCTCGTGGTTAGTAGTTCTCACTCTCAATGGGGTGTGTGGTGAGTTGTGTGTGGATCGCGGAGAGCAGCATGAGCCTCCACATGATGTGAGTCTCCGTGGTGTCATGCACAGCGAGCCACGTGATAAAGAGGCGCGGATTGACCATCTCAGAAGAGGAGGCAACTGAGACTTGTCCTCCACCACCCGGATTGAGGAACTGCGCCACTACAAGGACCTGCTAAGCAGTGGGAATTGGGCATCCCGAATTGGTAGAAAATTCCATTTCTTTTTATTCTTCTTATATCAACGATAATTGACTAGCTTAAGCAGACCATCACATAAAATTCACTTGAAATTTCATCAAGGTCACAATTAGATCTTCATTCCAGCACATGTGATAAATGTTTTTTAACATTATGTAATTAAGGAATATGGTTTCTAGAAGACAAATTTTCCAAGACTATTCAAAAGTGCCACTAACTGAAGAAACATCCAGCATACGTAATGTTAGTTCTAGTTTTTCGGACACAGTGTGAATGTTCTAAGAATGAGGAATGATCTGTATCTGTCTTTGTCACCATTAGATTGCATCAGTCGTACAGTTGGCAAAGTTTGTCACCATTCCTTGAGATGTGTGAGTTATTTTCATGTGCTCAACTATCACATGACAGTCATGATAGACATGAATAAGGGAAATTGGTGTTTCTGCAAACTGTAATCTAAGAATCTGCTAGAAAACTGCTATGTATTTGTTATAAACATCTGGATTGCAACCTGTCCAGAGTGCAGCTGTTTAAAATGAAAGTAGGGCAGATCGTGATGCAGTAGGGGCCATTTAGAGCGGTCTGCGGTAGGAATCGTTTACTAAAGAGACTCAGCTGCTCCAAATATTCCACGTCGTTGACTGTGGCTGTAAGATTTCTGAGTTTCGGATGATTCTCAGGTGACATAGGTCAGGCACTATTAAAGGATTCTTCCGACCACAGTTTGCTTTGGCCGAGGCCCCTGATGTGAAGCTTGTGCCTAATGGCGACATTTCCACAATGTGGCAAAGCTCCATTTACTGGTTTGCTGCTTTATTGGATCGTGGTTGGAAAAAAGTCCTTCCTCTTTTGAAACTGAGACACATACACATGAGTGAAACAAACCATACAGTATCTACATTATGTCATGTGTTCCAGTATGCAAATACACAATGTGAGTGAAGTGTGGTATTGTTGGTCCTCTAGGGAAAATAAATTATACTATCAGTCAAAAGTCTGGATACACCAGGCCAGGGGGATTCTCATATAATCTGTCAAAAATAAAATGTCCTGGTCAATTTAACCCCAAATCAATAGAAAATATATGAAATTATAAAAGGTGCATAACTCATGATTGATGAATAATGTCACAATGTCAAAAACTCTAAAGGAATATTTCGGGTTCAGTACAATTTAAGCTCAATCGCAGCATTTGTGGCATAATGTTCATTAAAACCAAGAATAATTTTGTCTCATCCTTCCTAAAGAAAAAAAAAGAAGCAATATTGAGGTTACAGTTAGGCACTTACCATGGAAGTGAATGTGGCCATTTTTTGTTGAAGAAATGTGAAACTTATCATTTTATAAAAGCACTTCAATTCATTCTTAAGCTAAAACTTGGGTATCATTTGAACTGTAAAGTTGTTCAAATCATCGTTTTAATGCAGGGTCACATTTACATCTGCTCGGCGAAATTCTGCAGGCAAAGAAGACGTGGGCAGACGTTGAGCGCGTGTGAAAACAACAAAAAAACAAATTGCCAAACAGCCTCTTTTTAATCCTGCACTTTTTAATCTGGGAGGATGAAACTCGCCACTGAAATCATATCTTTGTCTATTGTGAATATTCAGAGAATGCACAAAGCGCCGTCCACACAGAGGTCACTGCCAAACTAAGCAACTTCCTATTGGCCAACATGGCAAATTCTACTGTTAAATTTCACCAAACGTGAACTCCAGCGAAATCCGCGAGGAGAAATTCTTTGCCACCTGAAGTCCATTGTGTGAAATTCAAGAGGATTCCCAATGAGATGACTGTTTTCTGGTTTTAGGGTTTACAGCATTACGTCGTCATGGCAACAAATCTGTAAAAGTAGATATAACTTTACACCAAAATTTTTTGTAAGTGATTTTATCACACTAAAATCATGTTAACACGCATATAGTTTCCATCTTGCGGCTATACTTTTGAAACAGTAAGTAATTGAATGTTTACCTATTGGGATGAATTTGCTTCCATTTTAAGTGGGACATGTCAAAATTATATATATATATATATATATATATTTTGGTAATCAACATTATGCCACAAATGATTTCGACTGAGCTTAAAGGGTACGTTCACCCAAAAATTGAAATTCTCTCATTATTTACTGACCCTCATGCCTTCCCAGATGTGTATGACTTTCTTTCTTCGCCCGTGCGAAAAACACCCGGAAGTGTAGTGCTGTTTACAACTGAGAAGGAGGAACGCTGTATAGAAGCTTCGTTGGTTTTGGTTTAAATCTGTATTTTTTTTTCTCACCTGTTCTCTGCAATTTGGACTGCCCAATTCCCAATGCGCTTTATGTCCTCGTGGTGGCATAGTGACTCGCCTCAATCAGGGTGGATGAGCATGAATCTCAGTTGCCTCCACGTCTGAGACCGTCAATCTGTGCATCTTATCACGTGGCTTGTTGAGCGCATTACTGCGGAGATGTAGAGCGTTTGGAGGCTTCATGCTATTCTCCGCGGCATCCACGCACAACTCACCACATGCCCCTACCGAGAGCGAGAACCACATTATAGCGACCACGATGAGGCTACCCCATGTGACTCTACCCTCCCTAGCAACCGGGCCAATTTGAGAACTGGCTGGAGTCACTCAGCACGCCCTAGATTAGAACACATGACTCCAGGGGTGGTAGTCATCGTCAATATTCGCTGAGCTACCCAGGCCCCCCATGATCTGTATGTCTATCTGTTTGTTTACTCACAATGATGTGTTTGTGTGCTTATCCTGGATGTCTCAACCGTGAGGAGAAGGTGAAATGATGTCCGTGACATGCCAACGTGAATTTGTCACGTGAATGTGCATGCTGCTGCAGATAGGAAGTGATGATTTAGAGATAAAAAGAGCATTTTTCGCACCAAAAACCAAACGTTTTGCTTTAGAAGACATTCATTTAACCGCTGGAGTCGTGTGGATTTTTGGAGTTTCTAAGATCAGATCACCATCAGGCCTATTTTTCTATTTTTCTTCAAATGTGTTCTGCTAAAGAAAGAAAGTCATACGCATCTGGTATGGCATGAGGGTAAGCAAATGATGAAAGAATTTACATTTTTGGGTAAACTATCTCTTTAACTTATATTGAATCTTTTCACTTTGACTAAAACAGAACCAGGACATTTTCTTGAAAGTTTTCGTGAAAAATCACCCATTTACAGTACTGATTATTTTTATTTTACCATTGTTACACATTCAAGAATAATAGCAAAGTCGTCAAAACTATGGAGTAACACAAAATAATACTTTATTCTAATAAACTGTCAATAGTTGTTAATAAAATGTTAAATGGAATAGAATTGAATAGTTAAATTTTAGTTTTTTTAAAATGAATACCATTCTTTTTTGGCTACAAAACTGATCTCAAACATTTCAACTCTTTAGAAGTTTAAGATAAAGAGAAACATTTCAGTCAAGTGTTTCCAGACTTTTGACTGGTAGTGAAATGATCATAATGAATTGAAATGTAATGGAGAAACTCCACTGATAAAGTTTATATTGCAAGTTAAAACATTCAAATAAATTGGCAAATTAATACTGATATCTGCAAAATGTCAAAACATACATTCAATATAATCTGCATGTTACGTGGGAACTGGAGATATGCTGGTGAGCCGTGTCTCCACTGCATCTTAGCGCAGCAGGTGAGTCCCCCTCACACCAGATAAAGAATGCCAGAAACATGCGACGGACTCCAGGCATGCGCGGCAGCTCCACAGCAGGAGATTACTTTACACTCCATCATGGCTTTCACAGTAACTCAATCCACAGCACATACAAGCTCCTAAGTGCAGATGTATGTGCCTGCCAGTTCCCATCATGCTCTGTTATCACAGATTCTGTGCAGTTCTGCATGCAGTGTATTTGCACTCGTTATAATCGCTGTAGAGGTAACACTGAAATCACATTTTAACAACCAAATGCTGTTTAGTAGGAAAAATAAAAATAAAGGCACTTAAAATAAAAAACCTTAAGTTTTATTCTACATAATGGTGGTCTAGGGTTGCCAACTGTCCCATATTAGACGAGATGTCCTGTATTTTATACAGGACACCTATTGCCCCATATTTTAGTGGTGAGGCGTTCATTTTGAAGTGCTAAAGTTCCTCAAACATCCTGAATACATGTGTCGAAAAATTGCCAACCCTATGCTGGTCCCCCGTGGTGGCCATCATGTTGGCATCACGTGACCAGTTGAATACAACTCACTTTATCTTGTTAACTCCCTTTTATAATGGTGAAAAAAACATGTACTCTTTAACATTTTATGCTGTATCCACAAAATATGTTCGAGTATAAAGTCAGTATATCAGTCAGAGAAACATAAACGAAACATTACTTTGTGTCTTTATATTATCATCAGTTATGATATGGCCAGTCTCATTTATTTGTTAATGTATATTAACATAAGTGTATAATTATTTTCATCCACACCTCACATTTAGCTGTTGATTTTTTACAGAAGTTACTGAACCAAACTTTTTAAGTGTAAACGTACACACTATTTCATTTTTCTAGTTTAAAGGTACACAAAAGGAATTTTTAAAGAATATTCTGGCAACACTTCTCCATTCGTACAGATACTATTATTAGTCTGCTTTTCTGTAATTTTGAAGGCACCCATCTCTATTTACTTTTTATAATGTGGAAAAGAGCAGCCAGGACTTTCTTTAAAAAAAAAATCACCTTTTCTAGTCAATGGAAGAAAGAAAGTCACATGAGTTTAGAAAACCATGAGGAAATGACAGAATTAATTTTTTTGTGGGAACTATTCCTTTAAAACTGAGTCAGCTGTTTGTTTGTTTTTTTGTCAAATAATTGAACAGTTAATCGAGGGTTGGTGATAAGGATGCCAATCAGTACCACATTAGCTAATACTTCCTCTTGTCATGTTGCCTCCTGGAAAGAGCCCTGCCCATCATCGAGGGGGTCATTAGGCCCCCAAGGCCATGACCCCTAGCTGTGACCCCCTCCATTCCTCTCTGAAATGTCAATCCACATACATTTCCCAACAAAGGAGTTTCCTTTGCTAATCAGGCCTATTAGAAATCCAATCCTTACAGTTACAAACAGGTTCACATGCATCTCTTTTGCCCTCTTTGGTAATATAATTTGTAATGTAAACATTTGTATTAAGTCATAAAAGAATGCCAAATGGAAGCAGTAGTGGACTTTTGCACCCTATTGCAATTTTATTCAGGCTAAATCGAAGTCACACAAATCCTCCATTTCAAGATTTTCTACATGAAACACACTGGCTTGCATGGACCGGTAAAGATAAGGCTGTTTGCTAAATTTTTTTTTTTTTAAAAAGTGTTGTGTTTGATTAGATTAACTGGTGGGTTCTCTGCAGAGTTATATTAGGCCACAGTTTACTCAGCATGTAAGAATGAACAGTGTGTGTTTCATATGCTGTACACTGTCCAGATGTTTAGGATCCTGTCAAAAGGATGGAATGAGGCTCTTCTAGGGAAATGCAAACATCATTTGCAATGCTTGCGACCTGAGCTTGCTTTCAATTTTTGTCTTGTTTGTTTGTTCACAGCAATTGACATGTGTCAGAAACAATAAATGCGTAGACTGGTTTCCCACATTAAGCAGAACATTAGTACACTGATAGTAGTACTTAAATCTGATTTGTGTAATTTTTCTAAGTTAAAATTCTCCTATTCAAATTAATATGCATAGTCAACTAAGAGTAAGACATTTGTAGGCTGAATTCTCCCTCAAAGTGTAACACTGCGGCTCCTTGGCTCTATTAAAACATTCCAGTTTATTTGTGCGGCCCATCCAGCTCAACACAGCAACATTTACTCAACCAATGACGTGAGTTTGGTTGTTTGGTTGTCTGTTTGTGCCCATTGGAATGTGTTTGCAAACAGTTATTATTTTTTTCAGTAATGCTAGTGGTACAAATATGTAATTGTAAATATTCACTTAAAAGTTTCATAAAGCATTGTAAGTTGTATGTAAAAAAAAACAAAAGAGCCTTGGATAGCTTGTAAAGCCATTATGTGCGACTTAAATGGATTTTTGCACTTGCGTCTGCAACGGAATGCAGTATTTCTTCACATGAGCATGAGTTTATGGTTTCCCGGGTTTGGGTAAGTTTGAATGGGTGTGAATGGAACGCAAAATGTAGCACGATCGCACTTTTCTGAATGTCTTGTATTGTAGTTTTGGAAATAAGCTTTACTCCATTGTGCAATAACGAACGGTAGTGAGGATGATCTTAAGAACCTGAATATTTTAATAACTCAAATGACTGGAGGAAACAGGTAAGCTGTCAATGCTAACTCTGCTAAAATGTAATAATAATAATATTTTTTTTATTTATATTGTGCCTTTCAAGAACCCAAGGATGCTACACAATATATAGGCAATAACTTCTGTCTTAAAGGTCTGGAGTGATATAGATTCACAAAGGTTTTGGGGCAATTTGTTCCAAAGCTTTGGTGCAGTAATACTGAAAGCCCTACCACCAACAGTAGATAGTCTAAACTTAGGTATGGCAAGCCAGTTTCCCACACTAGATCTAGAGTGAGGACAGGAACGTAAGGATCTATTAATTCTGTCAAATATGAGGGTGCTAATTCATTAAATCATTTTCAAGCATTTTGAACTGTATGTGCTGCAATTGGGCACCAGTGCATTTTGTGAAGGATAGGAGTGATGTGAGCTGATTTCTTGTTATGTGTGAGAGCACGAGCAGCAGAGTTTTGCACGAGTTGTAAGCAGTGAAGTGCTTTTCTGGTTAAACCTACGAACAAAGTGTTACAATAATCTAAACAAGAGGTTATGAAAGCATGGATGAGAGTTTCAGCATCTTTAAGGTTAAATGCAGAACGGAGATGGGCAATATTGCAGAGGTGAAAGAAACAGGATTTAACAAGTTGGCTGATACGGGCTTCAAAATACAGTGTAGGGTCAAATAACACTCCCAGGTTTTGTATAACGAGTGATGGCCTAACAAGGACTCCTTAAATGTCAATGGAAAGGTTATGATGGGTAGAGACCAGGGATTTTGGGCCAGCTAACAAAATTTTGGTTTTGTCAGTGTTAAAAAGTTTGCTGCCATCCAGACTTTAAGTTCTTGGAGGGAAGCATTAATGGAAGTGGGTGCAGGAAAGCATTCGGACTGGGAGGCGATGTAGATTTGTGTGTCATCAGCATAACTATGAAAACTAAAGGTGGTTTCACATATAGTACGTTTTAAGTGAACCAAAATCCAGTTTGGTTAAAGTGAACCAGAAAGGGAACCAGCCACAAATTACCTCAGTGCTTTTGGTGTTCACAATATAAAAGTGGACATAAAAGAGGACCCGGTTTCTTCTTTTGGTAATCTTCCCATTATTGTGGTCTCAGACCCCTTGTTGTTCACACCACAGCTTTTCAGAACATTTGCCATTGAGCAAATAAAATTAAAGTGAAAATATAAAAAACCTCGCTTGTATTTTCGTGGGAGTTTGGCGTGAACCTCCGTAGATGGTACGCCCATTAGAGCACTTTAAAGTGGTTCATCTTAACGCGCTGCTCTGAATGTGGCCGGTCCGTTCATTTAAGGTGCTCAAATAATACAACAAGAATGGAATATGAGACACAAAAACACGTCATGTCAATCATGGTATATCTATATTCGATTAAAATTCCCATATGTGGACAGTAAAATGTGACTGGAATATGAAGTATGTAATGCAGCTAAGTAGCAGAATGGTACCTCTTTGCTTTCACATTGCACAAATCAATCAAACCACAAAAGGACTGACAAACATCCTTTTGGGTCCTTTTAGAGGGACCTGAGACCACCTGGGTTGTTCACACGTACACGTTATACAAGAACCGATCCTTGAAGTACACCACATGAAACAGTGATGGAGTGAGATTTGTGTTTTTTAATACTGATAAATTGTTGCCTGTCACAGAGATATGAATTTAGCCACTGAAAGGCTGTACCAGTAATACCAATAGCAGATTGGGTTAGCGAGTAAGGAGTATGGAATGGCAAACAGTATCAAAAGCTGTGCTCAGATCTAATAGGATTGAATAGGATGTCTGATGCGAGGAGGAAGTAATTTACTACTCTTAAAGAGCCGTTGTGTCGATTAAGTTTGGGATTTATGTTTCATTGATCTGCCCTCAAATATCATCACTTCATCCAGTGAAGGAAAGAGTTGAGAGGCCCATCCTAAGAACACTTCCCAAGAGTCTGACTTGACTAAGTGGCGGGGGCATTAGCATTTTCAGCCTGGCCTCTGGGATATGCTTGGAAGAGCACTGTATAAGAGGTGCAGGGTGAAGAAAAATAAGCCATGGCACTTCCAATAAGTCGACCTTGAAAAGAACCAGATGTATGTGCAAAATCTTTGGAAAATATTATCTGTGGAGGTTTAAGTTCTGTGCTGTTTCTTCTTCCAACCCCTGCGAAACGGCACTTGCTCACCACACATTTTTCCCCACATTCTGCCATTAGATTCCTTAGCATGTTCCTTAGCATATCTCAGAACTTTTTTTTTAATTTTATTTTATCATATCTTAAATGGCATTAACTTGCTGAAGAAAAGATACGTATGTTGTGTTTGGGATTCTGGTGCGCTGGTGGTGTCCTTATCAGGCTTCTTAACTAGCGTAACTAGCAGGACTTCATTGGTCATCCATGTTGATTCACCAGCAAGACCAGCAACAAACCAACATAAACCAGTCTTAACCAGAATGGAAATTTTAGTGTGGTGCTCCTGATTCCTCAGGTGTTGTGAAACTGGTTAGCTAAGGCTACAGTGCTTATTGTCTATGTTGCATTTAGCTGTGTCGTCTAGTCTTAAGACAAACAGTGAGACCTTGTGTGGCGGCATAAGGCCACAACTGGCTGAAGTCTGCTCACGGTGTGTCAAAGAAACAGCATGGTTGTTCTCCTACACAGAGGCACCTCTATGGAAAGCCAAAGGAGCAAAAAATTGTGGCCACAAACCACAGGGCTTTTTTGAATAAAACTACCCAGAGTTTCTTATACAAATTTTTTTGTGGTGGCTAGAGCAGAAAGACTGCAAAACACACATGCAAATCTTTTGGCTAACTCATCAGGATAATAGCTCGGAAATGTGGGTTTTATTCTCTCAACGTGCCACAACAAAACAAAACTCCTTTGAACAACAAGTCGTTGGTGCTTTGGCTCTGGTTACAATGCGAAATACTGACGACGACACTTGATTGAAGCTTGATTGTGCCACCAACAACAAAAACAACAAAAGTTTTGTGTTGGTTACTGCTTCTCCTATAAATGTGTCATAATGTTGGAGCCCCTCCTGGGTGTGCCGGACATGGTATTCCCACAAGCTTCTCTCTGGCTTGGGTGCTCTATCATTAGGCTTTGCCACCGGTGCCACACGCCACTCCTAGTGCTGAGCAGAGTATAAGACCAAAAAGACTAACACTAACAGGATAAACCGGATTTGTGTCTGAGAAGCCTATCCACCACCACAACCATTTGAGGGTGCATTTTATTACTGGAACTTCTGCAGTGGAGATAGATAATTCACTTCAATTTCTCACTACAGTTTGTTTGAATTGTCTGGCAATGTACAGTAGCTGTACAGTAAACACTAAGTGTTTATCGTGGATTTGATGGTTAGTATGGGCCAGTTAGCACATGCTTGTACTGTACATGACATAACTATGTCATAGCTATGCCATAATGGGCCAATAACATCTTTATCCTTTCTAAAGTAGCTGTGTACGGTAATCGAACTGAGTAAAAAAAAAAAAAAATGGCTAGGCATTTTTGTGTTTTTCCAAAATCCCTACAAAAAGACCAAAATAATCAGTTGTAACTCCTCCCAAAAGCTTTCAAACTACATCGACCAAACTTGGCAAACACCTTCAGACTGTTCTGACTTGGTTGTGCTATGGTTTTTCTAACTGATCAGAACAACAGTTTCCAACATAATCACACACAAATTTGCCATGTTGTTTCGAAAAGTGAAAAGCAGCATCACCTTTACTGTGGACAACTGATAGAGATTTGCTCAAACAAACCTCAAAGATACAGGATCTGATCCCATGGGAACCAGCATGCAATCGCATTCATATAATCAATGGTAAATGCGATTTAGAGGTTGCATTTTCATTCAAAATGTACTCTTTTTCTTTTCTTTTTTTTACTCCTTTGACGGTTTGGGTTGGGGTTTGGGATACAGTGTAGAGTTAATAAAATATGCATTCCTGTTGACTGTATAACATAATTTACAACTAAGAAAACAACTCGCTTTTGACACTTCTCTACAGACATTTCACCCATAAAATGGTTTGACAATATTTCCAGCATCCGTCACTAGGAGGCAGTGATTTGAATTTCGGTAAGCACAGACCAATTTCAGCATCAGAACTATATAGACTTCCTTGATATGCACAGGTTGACTAATCCAAAGAATTCTGAAATCATTCTTGGATGAGTAGTGAATATTGAAAGCTTGGCATGAGGATCAAACCCAAGATGCTACATTTTCAGAAGTCAACCTTGAGTCAGTGCACAACATGCAGGTGTTGCGTCTTCAAGTTTGACAATTCCAGTAAAACTATGGAAACTGGTACATTTTTATGGCACGGTCGTAACAAGTGTCATTTCCCAAAAGTTTCATGGCAGGTTTATATGTTTTCGCTCATCCATGTTTAAACGGCTTCTGCGTGGGCAAATGTTTATCTTTGGTTTCAGCTCGAGGTGCTGCGCATCTTAGGATCGGTCATCATGCATACCAGGACAGACCAGCAGGACCCTCCCATTACCACACTGTGGTGACCAGGGATGTGTTCCATAACAGTCATGTGACCACTAGTGTCCTCTTTCCCAACATATCCTATTGCAATAGATACTTTCTGCTGGGTTGCATGTCAATGCAAACTTTGCCTTCATGTCAATTATGACAGCATACAAAACACTCAAACCAATGGTAGAGGTACATTAGGGTCCAAACACATGTGAACATTTTTCTATTTTGCATTTTTCAAATTTTATAAAATATTTTCATTAGGAATCGTTTTAGTCGCATCACTATTTGAGTTCAATTGAATTTCCAGAACAATTTTAAAAGGAACTTTAAATCCCAGGTTTTCAATGTGGACCCTGCTGTAAAATTCACAATATTTTTTATTTTTAATCTTAATGATATTTTAAGTTTAAAAGGAATCAAGTAAATTCAAGTACTGTATATGTTGTTCTTAAGATCACCTTTCCCTCAAAACGCGATGCTCTTGTCCAGTGAACAACAAATAAAATGATCTATATTAAATTAATCTGCATGAAACTTGAAACGTGAAATAAACCTAGGCACTTGTGCCAAGGCCAACAGAGGCCTGTATGTCAGTGATACTTTAATCTAAATATACACCCGAATGATGGGAACAGGTGAAAGGGGCCCTGCCAGACACATGCATTGAATGATCACGCATACAGTGCAGGTCATACTGACATGTGCGTGTGTGTATGTGTATGTGTGTGTGTGTGCTTGTGTCCTTCTTGGGTGTGGTTGGGGCTAGGATGCCATCTCCCCTTCACTGTGGATCGGGTTCTGAACTATACGCAACCCAATTTTGGGTTTCTCTTCAAAGCCAGCTGGTCTGGCTTTATTTCTTTACCTTAATTTTGACTCATTTACAGTCTTTTTTAGCTTTTTATTTTAATTTTTTACAAAGACTGGCCCACAGCAGGTGCTGGAGGGTAGACTTCCTGGAGAAGAAAGTTAACTGGACTGGTAAGTGCCCAAAGTGTTGGTCCAAATTCAATAAACGATTGCTGGACGGACGTTGGAGAAAAAAAAGTGGCATGTCTGTGGAGCACATAAGTCAATAAAGAGTGTGAGCTATTGTGGCACGGTGTTTCAACACGTCTTATTTGGGGAATGCGGACCTGAGAATAGAAATAGAAAGATATAAATTTAGATAGGTGGGCTTTTTTTCGGGACGTGGTTTGGCTTCGTAAATAGATATATTTGTCTCTGAGATGAACGTGGAGAACAGGTCACCGGTGGCTTTTATCGTGTCAAGCTTGTTTACGCCACCTTTTATGACAAAAAGAACTCTGTGACCAACTTTGACACGTCAACTTTGACTTTCTTTGTTGGATAGGTCGGGGACTTTATTGCACTATAACTATAGTGGGGGATCAAAAGTCCACATTGAAAAACTGGGATTCAAAATCTAATTTAAGCCTGGAAGTAAGCCAAAAAAGAAGAACATTTTAAACAAAGAAAAGTTTTGATGTAAACTAAAAAAGACATAATTATTTGTAGGACACTAATCAAATAAGAACATTTGTGACATGGATCATCATGTTTTGCACAAACGTGTGGAGTACATCCAGCTTGAGTCCATGCGAAATGTAGTAAGAAATAATACAAAATTCTGAAATTCATGTTCTTACAAACAATTTTTTTTCAGTTGTTCATGAATACTGGATATGGATTTTATGAAAACATTTTATAGTGATTGTTCTCATGAAGGTTAATTCCTAGCCAATTTATTATTTAGAGCCAAGCGTTATTATATATTTGACTTTTCCAAGCCTTGAGATCACCATTTTAAAATTCCCTGATTGGTTTTCAATGACTGTAAGAACCCAGAAATGTGCAGTTTTTAATTCAACTTTTCACTCCAATTATACTGACAATATAATTTGTAATTGAAATAAACAAGTAATTTCTAGTTTGGTGTTTATGTTGGAATAAAAAGATAAATATGTGTTGGTGTGAATTAAATCAGGATTAAATGAGTATGCACAGCTCCCCAGGCTTAAGTCTTCTTTCTATCTCATATTGGCTTTAGTTCTCCAGTTCATTCTCTATGGAGGCCACAGCTGTAGGGAATCCATCAAAAGTGTCTGAGATAATGAAAGGCATATCAAGGGCATTTAAGGTGCCCACAAAACCACCGATTCCTGCCCACAACCGCTGCAGAATTCTTCCCTTACAGCTTCAGTTTCAAAACAAGGTGCAGTGTTAATGCTCTCCTTATGTTTTAAGTGTGAGCATTTGCTTCTGTTTATACCATTTCGACTCTCTGATAGTCCTGTTGGTTGATGCTCCAAAAAAGCTGAATGTGTTGAAAGAGGAAAAGCGAACTGACCCACTTTTACAGAGCTGAACGTCAATGCAGCCAGATTTGCATGTACAGTTTCACTAATGTCATTCAGGTTTTACTGCATGAGTTTGTTTTAAACATATTTTAATACCAATGGTATAGTGTAAATGCTGTTTAGTCATTTTGTATTCTCATAGACAGAGCGTTTCCTTTATTTATATGTTGCTTTGGATAAACATGGTTGCTAAATGGATAAATGAAATGTAGAGATCAGACAATAGGTTTTTCAGTGGCCAGCGCAGATGCTAATATCTATTCTAAAGCACAAGCTGGCCAATGACAATAATATACTGTATAAAATACTCACTGTTTCAAAAGTATAACCACAAGATGTAAACAATATGCGTGTTAACATGATTTTAGTTTGATAAAATTGTTTACTAACAATTTTCTGTGTAAAGTTATATCAAAGTCTCTCTCTAGCAAGTCCACTGGCGGCCATCTTTGGAACATTCTCTGGAAACTATTTCCAGTCATGACAGTGCAGCTCCTATCTATTTGAATGGAGAAAGGTCAAAATCTCAAAAACAGTTGGTCAAGATTACAACCAAAGAACATATTTAAAATCAGCAGTAAAATCTGACAATACTGGAATCATAAATCGTGATTTGTTACCTCATATTACGCTAAAAAGACGTAATTTTCCCGGCTTGTATAGGTAATGCGCATGCATGTTCTAGAGTTGATTGACAGGTGGTGTCTGTATCTAAAAGGCTCTTTTAACTGTAAGGCAGGACTTCCTTTTTACATCCGTTGACCGTTGGTTGAGCGTTCCAATTTCTCTCATTCATTTTAATAGAAGTGACACGTCTCTTCTAATCTCTGGTTATATCCAATTTTACAACTTTGATGTCATGACAACGTAACTTAACGACAACTTTACAGCTCAAATAATACACAAATGTTAACAATAATTTATGTAAGGGCTTTTAGGCTTAACATTTCTCCATTTAAACCCTCCGAAAATTGCCCCCATTAACTTTCATTGTAAGTGCCTCACTGTAACCTCGACTTTTGCTCTATTTTTTTTTTTTTTTTCAGAAAATGAAGGAGGAGTCTAAATAATAATTTGTTGTTTTAATCAAAATTATGCCAAAAATGCTGTTCATTGACCAGCATATTTTATTTATTAATGTCCAGATACCGAGACCAATCTTGCAGCACAATTAAATATATATATATATATATATATATATATATATATATATATATATATATATATATACACACAGTACTGTGCAAGTTTTAGGTGCATTGAAATTATGTTACAAAAATTAAATTTATACTTGCACCAGTGGAATGGTCATTAAGACACTAACAGCATACAGATGGTAGGCAATTGACATCACAGTTGTAAAAACTTATGACACTATAGAGAACTTTCTACTGACTCACCAAAAGAAAGATGCCCAGGGTCCCTGCTCATCTGCGTGAAAGTGCCTTAGGCATGCTGCATGGAGGCATGAGGACTGCAGATGTGGCCAGGGCAATAAGTTGCAATGTATGCAATGTGAGACACATAAGACAGTGCTACAGGGAGACAGGAAGAGCAGTTGATCATCCTTGCAGTGGCAGACCACGTGTAACAACACCTGCATAGGATCGGTACATCTGAATATCACACCAACAGGACATGAGGAATGCACAATCCCCCCATCAGTGATCAGACTGTCTGCAATGGGCTGAAAGAGGCTGGACTGAGGGCTTGTAGGCCTGTTGTAAGGCAGGTACTTACCAGACATCACCGGCAACAATGTCACTTATGGGCACAAACCCACCATCGCTGGACCAGACTGAACTGGCAAAAAGTGCTCTTCACTGACGAGACGAGGTTTTGTCTCAACAGGGGTTCTACTCGAGTTTATCATTGAAGGAATGAGTGTTACACTGAGGCCTGTACTCCCTTTGTTCACGGACACATTATTCCATTTCTGTTAGTCACATGTCTGTGAAACTTGTTCAGTTTATGTCTTTGTTGTTGAATCTTTTTATGTTCATACAAATATTTACACATGTTAAATTTGTTGAAAATAAAAGCAATTGAATG
Organism: Moxostoma hubbsi; assembly: GCA_032164185.1. Lineage (NCBI taxonomy): Eukaryota > Metazoa > Chordata > Actinopteri > Cypriniformes > Catostomidae > Moxostoma > Moxostoma hubbsi. The sequence goes on from JAVLUX010000050.1 coordinate 4,236,641, forward strand.
TGAGAGGACGTTTCTTTTTTTGCTTTATATACAGTACTGTGCAAGTGTTAGGCGCATTGAAATATACTAATATATATATATATATATGTGTGTGTAATATTATACTGATATATATATTTGTAAAACAGATCAAATTCGCGGGCAAGGAAGAGGCGAGAAACCGGCTTGTCAACATAAATAATAATTTAATGAAGAACTTAAAACAAACATTTAGGACAGCAGACGTCTGCTGATTAAGCTCTCTCCCCCGATCGCCGTCTGCGAGTGGCCTTTTAACCCTCTTGCTGGCTCAATCAGCCCGATACGGGACCGGGCGTGCGCAATCACGCGCCGGTCCCGCCCTCCACCGTGCCACACTCCTCCCCCGTTCTCTCAGGCTGGGGACCCCCGGCCTGACGTACATCCCCTGGGGGGGGGGGCGCCTCCCGCGCGGTCTGCCGGCGGGTCATCCTCATCAACCTGGACGAGGGAGGGGCAAGGGGAGGGAAACAACTGGGCAGTACCTCCCCTCCCATAAACACCATAATTTTAAAAAAAAAGAGGGAAAAGGCCACCGCAGAGCGGTATCGAGAGGGAGAGGAGAGAGAGATTAAAGAAACGAAAGAAAAAAAAACGTACTCGCCGGTTCTCTGATACGCCGTAGCTCGTTCCTCAGCCACTTCTGCACCCCTCTTCAGGACAGCAGCCGCGCCTCTCCGGGCAGATCGGAGGCAGTCCTCAGCCCCTGGCGGACGGAACGCCCCGCCGCGTTCCCGGGGTATCGAAGGGGCCTCCCCCCGCCCCTGGCAGCGGTTCTCCCGCTCCAGGCGGTCGGCGGCGAGCCCCTCCCCGCACGCGGTCGGCAGTCTCCAACTCCGCCGCGTTCCAGCGGCTACTAGGGGACTCCCCCGCCCCTGGCAGTGGCCCTAACCGCCCCAGGCGGTCGGCCAGGAGCCCCTCCTCTCCTCGCGGTCGGCGGCCGTTCCTCCGCGTCCAGGCGGCTGGGCTCCTCCGTCCCCCGGCAGATGGCCGCGGCTGCTCCATTGAGAAGTGGCGAGAACTCTGCTACGGCGTATCCCTCTTCCTTCCCGGGCTTTCGGCACCAATGTAAAACAGATCATAATTCATGGGCAAGGAAGAGGCGAGAAACCGGCTTAACATATAACTTAAAGGTTTAATGGAGAACTCAAAAGACAAACACATAAGATAACGGACGTCCGTAATTGAGCTCTCTCTCCCGATCGCCATCTGCGAGTGGCCTTTATCCCTCTTGACGGCTCAATTAGCCTGATACGGGACCGGGTGTGCGTAATCACGCGCCGGTCCCGCCCTCCACCGTGCCACAATATTTATACTGGCAGCCAAAAGTTTGGATAAGTTTGGTACAGATTTTGCTTTTATGGAAAGAAATTACTTTTATTCACCAAAGTGGCATTTAACTGATCACAATGTATAATCAGGACATTAATAACGTGAAAAATTATTATTACAATTTGAGAAAAAAATCAGAACTTCTGAAACTACTTGAAAGAGGTCTCATCAAAATCCTCCACGTGCAGCAATGACAGTTTACAGATCTTTGCTATTCTAGCTGTCAGTTTGTCCAGATACTCAGGTGACCTTTCACCCCACACTTCCTGTAGCACTTGCCATAGATGTGTCTGTCTTGTCGGGCACTTCTCACGCACCGTACAGTCTAGCTGATCCCACAAAAGCTCAATGGGGTTAAGATCCGTAACACTCTTTTCCAATTATCTGTTGTCCAAAGTCTGTGTTTCTTTCCCCACTCGAACCTTTTCTTTTTCTGTTTCAAAAGTGGCTTTTTCTTTGCAATTCTTCCCATAAGTCCTGCACCCCTGAGTCTTCTCTTTACTGTTGTACATGAAACTGATGTTGAGCGGGTAGAATTCAATGAAGCTGTCAGCGGAGGACATGTGAGGCAACTATTTCTCAAACTAGAGACTCTGATGTACTTATCCTCTTGTTTAGTTGCACATCTGGTCTTCCACATCTCTTTCTGTCCTTGTTAGAGACAGTTATCCTTTGTCTTTGAAGACTGTAACCTTTGAATGAAATCTTCAGTTTTTTGGCAATTTCAAGCATTGTATAACCTTTATTCTTTAAAACAATGATTGACTGATGAGTTTCTAGAGGAAGCAGTTTGTTTTTTGCCATTTTTGACCTAATATTGGCCTTAAGACATGCCAGTCTATTACATACTGTGGCAACTAAAAACAAACACAAAGACAATGTTAAGCTTCATTTAACAAACCAAATAGCTTTCAGCAGTGTTTGATATAGTGGATATAAAGTGATTTTCTAGTACCTAATTAGCAATTCAGTATGTTCACTCAAGAATAAGGTGTTGGAGTGATGGCTGCTGGAAATGTAGCCTGTCTAGATTTGATCAAAAAAAAATACTTTTTTCAAATAGTGATGGTGCTGTTTTATACATCAGTAATGTCCTGACTATACGTTGTGATCAGTTAAATGCCGCTTCCACTTTGGTGAAGTACCAATTTCCTTCCTAAACAGAAAATCTGTACATTATTCCAAACTTTTGGCAGCCAGTGTTTATATATATAGATAGATAGATATTCTGAACCTGTATGACTTCTGCACGATATTTAAAATATTCTGAAGCCATACGATAGCTTTGTGTAAAGAATAAACAGACATTGTATTTGTTATTCACTGATAATCTTCCACTCAGGCCATAGCTCTCAATTTGTAACTAATTACTAATTTGTGCCATCAAACTTGCTATGCTAAGACATGCCAGGTTTGACATCACTTACAACAAACTCCATTGATTTTGCATGTTGTAATCTAACTCTGCGTGCCAAATTTGAAATGACGTGTGGGTACGTATAGTAAATGAAGACTTGTTTGTCCTGAATTTGTCCTGTTTATTTGGAATAAAAAAATGTCCAAACAAAATGAATTTATCTTTGTAGTAAAAAAATGGAAATAATATTCTTTGTAAAAAGATTAAATAATGAAAGATGAATCAATTAACAAAGAAAGATACCCTCAAACTATTCACACTGTCTAAAAAGGTTCAAGTACAGAGCAGATCTTTTTAACGCAAACCTGTTATTTGCTTGGTTTCTCAAGGAAAGCTGTGCTTGAAGACAGAATGTTTATTTTATCTTTAGATGGGGGACTTGCTCTCTCTCTCTCTCTCTCTCTCTCTCTCTCTCTCTCTCTCTCTCTCTCTTTCATAGATTTTTTGACAGCACGTAAAATGTGTTTTGAATACCATTTTATACAAATGGTTTCATTTTTATCTACCATTCCTCACATTAGTGAATGTCTAGGAAATGTTTTTGGTCTTAGAATACAGAAACACAATAGCAAATCCCACTTATCACCACAAATACTACACAGACACTTTAGAATCCCAGTAAGATTAAAGTTACTCAATGTGTTCCGTAAGTTGACATTGAGGTTTTACCCTTACCCGCACTTGGCAGTGCTAGTGAAAAACCTTAAATGAAAAACATGCCCCCAGAGAGCGTCCATGTTCCTTTGTGAGTGTCAGCATCAGAGCTCTGCCAGGGAAATGGTTGGAGAGGTAAAGAGTTGTCAGTTTTCTGTGTCTATTAAAACACACAGTTTTCTTTGGCCAGAACTGCTAAACACTGTTTCTGCTCTTTCTCTCTCTCTCTCTCTCTCTCTCTCTCTCTCTCTCTCTCTCTCTCTCTCTCTCTCTCTCTCTCTATATATATATATATATATATATATATATATATATATATATATATATATGCTCAGTTATCCAGATTAACTAAACTCAAAGAAAAAAAAAAAACATTAACAGACTCATTCTTACACAAATGAACAAATACACAAGTCCCCTGATCAGGCGGTTAAAGTTATTGAAAGGGCATATGGCAAGTTTACTGTGAACTGCAATACCCAAACCCGCCACTAGCGTGCTGTAATGAGTCACAAAACAGAAAGTCTCTCTTCACAGTCTCTAAACTTCACTGAAAAGATATTAAGTGCCTTTTTTTATGTTAATTGATTTTCCACCAGACTGTCAATTAATTAATTTGTCAATTTGATTATTTAATTTTCTAGGTGCCATAAGAAGGACCTGAAAGCCTCAAAAACCCATTTGATGGAGACACAAATGCACAGAAGATTCACAGGGAGAAGACAGTGTTGAGAAAGAAGGTTATGAGCAAGTGATTGGTAAGAATTACAATGAAACAAATGTTTACAAACTTAATAAATGGGAATTATATTTTTTTTATTCATTCTTAATTTTTTTTAGATATGATTTTAATAAAACATATTATTAAATATAAAAATATAATAGAATATTATTTTCTTATTTTATTCTATTATTTTTAAATGTATATATTTTATTTTCTTAAAAAATAATTTAATAAATGATGATTGTTTCATTTTTAAAAAGCTTAATTTTTGTAACTCTCGTTTTTTGTAATTCTATAATTAATGCTAATTAAATGGTAAGAAAATAAAAATAAAATATGATTGTAACTTTTTAAAATGTAGTATTATTTTCTATATTATTATACAATTATATAATAATTGAAATGATAAAATGCTGTTTAAATGTACATTCTAACACATTTACATTAATAATGATTATAACTTTTTAAAAATGTATTATTTATTTTATTTATTGTTTTACGTAATTATTATACAATTTATATAATAATATTTGCCATTATGAAATGGCTTTTACATTTTAACACATTTAAATTAACATAAATGTTTTGATTAATTTATAAATATTTCATTTTCAAATTTCCTATAATTATATAATTATGATTATGATAATAATTTATATTATTCATCAATAATATAATTGCTTATAAGTGATAATCATTACTTAAATATAATATATATATATATTTATATATGTTTTCAATACAAGCAGGAAAGGTAATAAAACAGAACAGCCATTGTTATTGTCATTAAATATGTAATATATCAAATAGTTCCACTCCAAAACACTGGACAAAATCAACACTGATACAAAGTTTTGTCTAAAAAATTCCAGGCCCTTGAGCTCTCAGGTGTGTATAAACTCCTGACGCGACGCGACGAGAACGCTTTGGTGAGCGTTCTAGTTGTACCCGTCGCCCCGCGCGCTTGCAGTGTAGACGGGGGTGTGCGCGTACTGTAATCGTTAGATCCGCCCCCTTTAGTGAGAGAGGCAGTGAGAGAGAGAGAGTGAGACTCATTCTCAGCCCTCAATGACGATCAGACTCTGTGTGGATCGCTACACTGAACTAGAGGATCTCTTCAAATAGCACCGGTCTATCCAAGAGAACTCTTCGCATCTTGCTTGCGTATTTCCATTATTTATTTAAGAGGCTTTCACTTTCGCTCCATGTGTCAAAACCAATGAGAGACGTAAAGTTCTAGCGATCATTCTTGTATTGACGCGCACATGAGGCGCTTTGACAAGGTTCTGGATTTGGAGTGCGCGTGAGGAGTTCAGGACCTGCGTGCATCAAACTCTGACTATTAACATCAATGCATGCATACTCTCTGGAAGTGATACACTCATGCATAACGACGTAAGCAGACCCTTCACAGCTTTTTTATTCTTTTAAATTATGTTTCCATTGTTGAGTTGAATAGAATAGAATATACCTGTCACAATTGCATGCATTTATTTATTTATTCTTTTCAAGGAAATTTGCATTGTTGAATAGAATAGAACAGAACAGAATTGTTTTTCAATATTGCTGAAAGACTTTTAACAAGCATTTTAGGGTTTGTGTTTCTAAATATTTGTATTACTAGATGCATGGTATGCACAATATTTTAACCTGTTTGGTAGATTGAAATTTCTGAAATTTTGCCAGACTAGAGTGATTCAGGCTAAAACTAAGATAAACTATTTCAAACTGGTGCACTTATGTGAATCACATTCCTATTTACAGTATACCCTGCTGTGGTAATTGGAAAGTTGTTAACAAATTATTTTATATAGCACTGTTTATGAAACTAGTATCCAGGATGGGGTTTCCAGGGCGACACAGCAACAGTTTTTGAACCATGAGGATACAGGAAATAATTTAGAAGAGAGAACTGCTCTCCACTGGTGGTGCTATTACAAAAATGACCAAAGGGCAAATTGTGATCCGCTGGGAAAGGCTAGTGCACCAACTAATTCTTAAAAACATTCATAATGTCCTTTTTTGTGTGTGAAGGGTTGTAGTATGGAAAATCCTGCTCAGATAGGACAAATGACGGGACCTAGGACTTGGGCAGACTGTGTGGAGCGATATTAGGGCACGTAGAATAGAATTAGGCAAGTCAAAGTCGGGGTGAAGTGCGTGTCAAAACACAACACAGCAGAATACACTGAATCAGAAAACATGTGTCATGCTCATGCACTCTACAGTGTGTCTCTCAATATATGGCAGACGCTGTTTATTGCCATCAGGAAACAGTAAACTTGATGTTTGATTGCATTTGTTAGCAACAAATGATGACAATTATTTGCAATAAATGTGTTTTCATTCACTCAAGTTAAAGTTTATGTTAAGCTTATCTCACTTGGTCATGTTGAAATAAAGCATTATACTAAGCATCCAAAAACGAGTCAATTAAATGTTAATAAAGACCTACTGATTTTTAGTATCTTGCTCTCTGGAACTTTGTTAGTTTATGATATTAAAAAGTCCTTGCGGTTTGAACAAGGACCGGACATGATATAGGTGTGATTGTGGTATTAACAGCTATTACTAGCATATATGATGACTGCAGTCAGTATATGAGTGTGTAGGTTATCCTGCTGGGTGGTCTGGGTGCTGGTCGGACCTCCATGACACTTTCTTTGGTTTTCTTCATTAGCCACTGAGTGAAATGTAGTGAAACCACATAAGTATGTCATCGTCATCATTCTCAAAAAAGACAGCTGTGCTGATTATACCTTCTGAACGAAGCCATTTAAGATTATCAGTGTCAATGTCTGCAAGACGGCTGTTCTTATGTGAGTTAAAGCAAAGCTTTTAAATATTTTTGTGACAAATGTATAAACTGATATTTACCATCTGTGTCACCCATATACATAAAAACTAATTTATCGTTCACATATGTGACCTGTTCCATCATCTTAAATCACTCTCTCCCAGGAACACAGTTTGAGTTTTATGTGCTGAAGTAAAAAGTAAAGCATTTAAATGATTAAATCGTAAATGGTCTGCTCTTGTATAGCGCCTTTTTAAACTTAGAGGTTACCAAAGCGCTTTACACTGTGTCCCATTCACCCATTCACACACACACATTCACACTCATACACCAATGACGGCAGAGCTGCCATGCAAGGAGCTAGCCATCCATTGGGAGCAACTTGGGGTTCAGTGTCTTGCTTAAGGACACTTTGGCATGTGGAGTCGTGTGGGCCGGGAATCGAACCGCCAACCTTATGATTAACAGCCAGTCTAACACCTGAGCCACAGCCGCCAACATTTAAAAGCTTATATCTCGCCAATGGTCGAGACTGTCCTTTGTGCTTTAGCTCATAAAACATGATGGAGCAGGTCATATATGGGTAATTGACACACATGTACTTTTTGGTAATTAACAATGGTCCTTTAGCATCATTTCTTTTAAGTTTTTCAACTTTTTTGCCATTCATAGTTCATTTTAAATGGCCCTGCAGTGTGACAAATGACAATGACAATTTTGTAGTGAATAAAGTACAAATATTCCATGTAGTCTCTCATAAAATATCATAAAAGCACAAGATGGCAAAATGCTGTTTATAATGGTTCATTTAATACATTTTCAGTATTATAGTGGTATCGCTTTCCAAAGCACACGGTAATGGGAGCATTTTCAAAATGCTTCATTTTCGGTGGAGGACAGCACCATTCAAATGTAGATGAGAGGCATAAACGTAGCGGCATTTTTAAACGCAAACTTATTGGTGTAGACGTGGCTTCAAGTTATAAGCAGTATAGTTTATAGCTTTTTACGCCACATGTCATGCCAACTTTCTCATATACAGTATGAGTTCTCATGCATTTTCGACTTGAAAATGCTTAAAATGAAGTAAAAACTGTGTATGTGTTCGTTAGTGTTTGCGCTATGCATATTCAACCTAATTTATAACCCTAGATAAATAAGTGAAACCTGAGGTCTCCTGGTCTGTGGCTTTGCTGATCTGGCTCTCAAAGGAGTTTCTTTGGCACAACCCTCCTTTCCCGAAAACAAGAAAAAAAACCCTCTGATATTTCACCCCGACATGTAATCTATCTTTGTCACTGGTGTAAAATGCTCAATTCACTGCATTACATCCTCCAGCGTGGAGCTTTCGCACAGAGAACTCTTTGTAGGGCAGGCCGTATATAGCGTTAATCAGAGAACCCCCCCTCCTGCCCGACGCGTGCATTAGGGGATATTTTTAGCGGATCATGTGTTCATAGTTTAGCGTGAGGTCGGTTAAAGTATTTAAGGTCTGACTTCTCAACTCTAAGGGAACAGATACCGCATCCACTGTAACACACTGGAATCCTGTCCAGTTATTCCCATCAACGGGATAGTCTGCACTTTTTGGACCTTGGTTCTGTCTGTCCATCTTATTCGTGCAGATTCTATGCTATCTGTGAGAAATGAAGAGTTTGCTACACTTGAGTCTTCAGCTGACAGTTTTCAAACACTGTCTACTGCTAAATTTCCAAGCCAGGTGTTCTTTAAAGGACAAATGGACATTTTTGATCTCCTGAGGTCTTTCACAAGGACAGTTGTTTGTGGCCACACAAGAACAGCAGAAGCTGTGGCAATACTTAATGTGTCTTTTCTAAAACAGACTGTTACAGTCCTGGGTGATGTTCCAATATAGTCTCATGACAACTCATAATTCATACGAGATGGCGAAATCGTAAATCGTACACTTTTTATTCCCTTCAAATTCTAGCTAGCCTCCTATCCAACACTTTATTTAATAGAAAGTTACAATAAACTTGATGGTTAGGCTTAGGGGTTAAACTTGTAAAATTGATAAATTCATAAAATTGTTAATTCATTTATTTTTGTCTATGTGATTTAAAGTCGTACATTTTTGTATTTCTTACGATTTTGCAATCTCGTACTATTATTATGACTTGTCATGATTTTAGTAAAAGTCATAACATTTTAATATTTCTGGCAATTTTGCCATTTCATACCATTAATATTAGGGCTGGGTATTAATACAGATTTCCCGATTTAATTCAGTTCCGATTCACAAGCTCTCGAATTCGATACGATTTCGATTCAATATCAATTCATATGGGTTTATTTCAGTTATAACGTCCCTTTTTTATGTTGTTTTTGAACAACAACTGACTGTAAAGAACAGAAAGGGTATTAAAAGAGACAGTATTATTCAATGATAAATGGGTTGTGTGGATCTCATCCTTGAACATACATTGCACGGAACAACTTTTACTCTCAACACGCTGTTAAAGGATCTCGTTGCTGAACACGTCACGACTATACTACACAATTACTGGTGAGTGAAATGTAAACATTTACCAGCCAGATGTGAAATATATTCGCTTTCACTAGTCACATAGCATGAAATTTTGTGATTTCCTCTCATTGTTGTAGAGGGTTGCGCATTGAGTGAAAGAGCGATCTTGGGATTTAAGACTCGATATTGTGATCATTCAAATGAAGATCACGATTTATCTGAAAAACAATATTTTTACCCACCCCTAATTATAACAACTTGCCATGATAGGAGTAAAAGTCTTACATTTTTGTATTTCTTATGATTTCGCCATCTTGTACTATTATTACAACTTGTCGTGATGGCAATAAAAGTCAAATAGATTTTTGTATTTCTCACGATTTTGCTCATACGATTATTTTGATTTGTCAAGATGGTAGTAAAAATCATTTTTGTATTTGTTTTTATATTTCTATGTTTTTGTATTTCTTACGAATTCACCATCTAGTAGTATTATTCCGACTTGTTATGATGGGAGTACAAGTCATATGTTTTTGAATTTCTGACGATTTCGCCATCTAGTAGTATTGTTATGACTTGTTACGATGGGAGTACAATTAATATGCTTTTGTATTTCTTATGATTTACATTTTACATTTACATTTATGCATTTGGCAGACACTTTTACCCAAACTTAATTATCCAGCACTTACTTAAGGAGTTAAGTGCCTTGCTCAAGGACACAATGGTGGTGGCTGTGGGGATTGAACCGACAAACTTCTGCTTAACACTTTAGTGCTTTAGCCCACTACGCCACTATTATACTACTATTGTAATATTATTACTACTATTTGTCATGATGGGAGTAAGTAACAATTGTACGTTTTTGTATTTCTCATGATTTTTCCATCTTGTATGATTATTATGGCTTTTCAAGATGGTGGTAAAAATCATACATTTTTGTATTTCATACGATTTTGCCATCTTTGGTGAAATACGTGTTCCAGTCATGATGAACTAAACAATATAGTAATGGCGGCAAAACCTATCAAATCAAAATGTATCACTTTGCAGCAACCATAGAGGCCAACTATTAATCTTAGTGTGCATGTCAGGGACTATATCTACAAGCAAAAGGATGGCACAGAGTGAATTTGCTTAATAAAATACAATTTTAATAAAAAATTGTGCCCTTAAGATTTTTATTATGTAGTAAAATTTTTAGAAAAGCTAAAAGGAGCTTTAAGCCAGACTATATTGTGAAGATAGTCACTAACCCAGGGTATTGTTAAGCGTGACTCACAGCAGAATAATATAGAACAGTGTGGCCAAAAACCTTGTTGGTTTAAAATGTTCTCAATCTTTAAAATTACAGAGACGCAATCCAAGTTTGATTGTAGCTCTGTCTGTGTTTGAGGGACATGCTGTTTGCCTGTTTATTTTTTCAGGCCTGACAATGGCAAACTAAATTGTGAGCATCACGTTATTTTGTGCTTTGAAATACTAGGGTCAGAATCTTTCCGCTAATTTCCCACAATGACAGAGTACTTACAAAATTAAGGTGTAGAAGGGACTCATATCTCTTTTATCTATTTAAAGTCATATAACATGCTCTGTTTCGAGGGGTTATAAATTGAATAAAGCATTACTGTTAATATTTGAATTCACACAAAAAGATACATCACTCTGATTTTGACTCTCGCAATGTAAACAATATTGCCTCAGTTGTGATGAGCGACAAGTTCAGCCTCTGTTTTTGTTGTTTGAGGTAAAAAGTTCAGAATTTTATTTTTGGTTCTGCTCAGTTTACACACGCTGTATATTTGGAAAAGGAAGTCTGCACGGGGGAGTTTGAGGGAGGAGTAGACCCTGCCGTCATCCTGGTTTGGTTTACAATGCTCCTGAGCTTCAACGTCATTTCCCCCCACAACATGTTTCCCACGCTGCTGTAAACACCCACACCCAGACATCCAAAAAGTCACAGCGAGATCAAATCTAGTTCTTATGATGCAGACATGCATTTCATTTTTATGAAATAAAAAGACCTACTGAAACAAATGAAACACTCTTGCAATTTTCAAACCCTTTAGTGAGATTTAGATGGTTTCTGTGGAAAATAATGATAGATCAGTGATAAATGTTATCTATCAATCACTAATCTCCACCTGTTTTCTTTAAGTTGCTTACCTACTGTGCAAGAGCGCAGTCTGCCCAGCATCCCGTACACGCTGCCAGTGGCTCGGAGAGCCAAGAGCGGAACACGCTGCCTCCACCATATTTCTTGTTTTGATGTCAGAGCCAACCAACTGGCAAAATCTTTTCTTCATGTCAGGCAACTTGACAAAAACACTTAAGTGTATCAATCATATGTCCAACTTTAAGCCATGAATTGCAAACTGTAGGGCAAGTATGTATTTACTGTACTTTTGACAAATGAGATACAGTCTGCCTTGGCGTCACAAGCCATACAAGATTACATCAGACATTATATAAAGAATTCGCACTATATATAGAGACATTGTTACGGTTATATACATATTGAGATACAACAAATAAAAAGTTACATTTTTATTAATTCTTTATAGTATTTTTGTTTTATTGTACACTGTAAAACTCAGTTTTAAAAATGTTAACACAAAAAAAAAAAAAAAAAAAAAAAAAACAATAGCATGAATAATTACTTCTTAAACTATTTCAAAGAGTTCACATAAAAAAATCGTCCATGTGCAGCAATGACAGCTTTGCAGATCCTTGGCATTCTAGCAGTCAGTTTGTCCAGATGCTCAGGTGACCTTTCACCCCACACTTCCTGTAACACTTGCCATAGATGTGACTGTCTTGTTGGGCACTTCTCACACACCTTACAGTCTAACTGATCCCACAAAAGCTCAATGGGGTTAAGATCCATAACACTCTTTTCCAATTATCTGTTGTCCAATGTCTGTGTTTCTTTCCCCACTCTAACCTTTTCTTTTTCTGTTTCAAAAGTGGCTTTTCTTTGCAATTCTTCCCATAAGTCCTCCTGAGTCTTCTCTTTACTGTTGTACATGAATCTGGTGTTGAGCGGGTAGAATTCAATGAAGCTGTCAGCGGAGGACATGTGAGGCGTCTATTTCTCAAACTAGAGACTCTGATGTACTTATCCTCTTGTTTAGTTGTACATCTGGTCCTTCCACATCTCTTTCTGTCCTTGTTAGAGACAGTTATCCTTTGTCTTTGAAGACTGTAGTGTACATCTTTGTATGAATTCTTCAGTTTTTTTTGGCAATTTATAGCTTTCATTCCTCAAAACAATGATTGACTGATGAGTTTATAGGGAATGCTGTTTTTTGTTGTTAACATTTCTGACCTAATATTGACCTTAAGACATGCCAGTCTATTACATACTGTGGCAACTAAAAAACAAACACAAAGACAATGTTAAGTTTCATTTAATGAACCAAATAGCTTTCAGCAGTGTTTGATATAATGCCAAGTGATTTTCTAGTACCAAATGAGCAATTTAGCACGATTACTCAAGGATAAGGTGTTGCAGTGATGGCTCCTGTCAATAATATTATTGACTGTTAATTTACATTTGAAATACAACAGTAATGTATTTCAATCGGGCACTTTTTAAACCCTCATGCTTTTATTTTGACATTCTAAACTCTCCAGGAAGTCCTGTAAGTGTCTTTTTGTAGGCAAGTTCACAGTAGTTTAATTTGCTTCTTATTAAAATTCTGGTAAAATGGCACCTCTGGTGCCGTTCTAAATGCATATTATAAGTGAACCAAACTATTGAGCATCTACATCTGAGATTCTGTTCTTGAGTAGTGCTCAAATATTGCACACTGCGTGAGGGCTAAATATAGCCTCTGGTGCATCATCAGCCTGTGCGTGATTTTGTGTCAACAGAGCAGCACCATTAACTAACACGCTGATGCTGCACATACTATATATTTACTTATTAAACACAGCCTTTTGTGATTCACAAATCTATCGCACGTCTTCAAGTGGCTTTGATTAAAATGCACAAGTCATAAGAACAGCCTTAATGGTGTTTTTATGGTTCTTTTATGTTATTTTTGGAGCTCAACAGTAACGAACATGACTAACACACAGTATCGGATTTGGATCGGGCTTGTCGGAGCGATACCCGATCCGTCTAAAAAGTTCTCTGTCGGAGCCAATACCGATCCAGGTATCGGATCGGTGCATCCCTATTAAATATATAATTTATACAGTATATTCATTAATTTTAAATGTATATATATATATATATATATATATATATATATATATATAACTATTCATTTACAGTGGCTGAAAGAATCTGGTTGGTTACACAAATTAATGTAATTTTTAGGGATAGATCAGGTAAAAAAACAATGTAAGGCTGGTTAAAAGTGAGGTGTGCATTTTCTGATGTCACCAACAGAATTGTAAAAAAAAAAAAACATGACGGTTATCAGGGTTTTTGGAACACTCCCCCCATCTACCATTGGTTGGAAATCAAAATTTGTTTTCATAGAGCCACAGTGTTTACGTATTTAAAGGGATAATTCACCCAAAAATGAAAATTCTTTCATCATTTACTCACCCTCATTATATTCCAGATGTGTATGACTTTCTTTCTTCGGCAGAACTATTCCTTTAAGCTGGGATAGGAGGAAATATTTTTTAACAGTGAAAATTGTTCATAACCATTGGGTAAAAAGTAAAAAGTTTACTTTTTACAGTTTATATTGTTTAAATACATAAATCTAGCATTTGTAAAATGTGTATTTATTAGCTATTTATTAGCTTACTAATGGAAACAGATTTAGAACATACACATATTGATCACAGCTCTCTTTAAAGCCACGGTTTCACTACATATCAAATAATGAAACCGAAAAGAGAAGTGATATCTTAGCATGTGGCGACGGAAAGCTACAGAGTTTCAGTTGGCAGTGGGTATCAGTTAGCGGTGTAGCACAAACACCGCACACACATTGACAGAATGCAGCTGTGTGACACACATATATAGTGAGAGGAAGCCATGCAAATGAGCACAACTACTTGAGCAATGTGAAAATTCCTCATGCTCTTGCTGTCATAGTTCTGAGAGGTTTTTGCCAGAATATTAGCATATTATTGGCAATCGCTTGATTGCTGCTGACAGACATTGCTAGCTTAGCTTTTGTAATTAGGTCACTGAAAGTCCTGCTAAGAACTGGGACATAATTTCAGAAAGCCATTGATTATAATTTCAGATAGCCTTTTGATAAATATTTTCATCCCCATGACAGTTGGAACATTTAGCTGTATTTTTTCTATCATATGTAAGCTAGCATCTACAGTACAAGCTAGTCTTGTCAAGTCACAAAAACGCTGAAAAATATATTTTTTTGTTTTCTAACATTATTTTTGCTTTGGTGTCCTAATGTAAGGAATATTCTACATATGTGATGCCACGTGGAGTTCCTGAGAGAAAAAGATCTTCAGCCATCCTAGATAAGCCTCTGATGGTGCATTTTACACTGAGGTAAAAGTTGTTGACAAACGTTTTCTTGAAGGCAGTTTTGATTTGAATCCCATGCGTCACTTACATCAGCAAGGGGGTCAGATCATTTTTAAATTTCACCCATGTAATGTTGCAGTTTGTGAGTAATGTTTATATACTCACCATATTCAGCCCATTTTTGCTCACATTTAGCACTAGGTTAATGTTGGACTCTGCAGCTTGCCTAGTTTGAGGTCTGAATATCGAAGGCTATGCACCATGTTTCTGACCCATTTAAAGCACTAAACCAAATTCAAAGCTCTCTAATCTTGCACTAAGAAGACAGCATCAGACTAGGCTCACATGGCCCACAGCTCTTCACAGTGCATCTTGAGGAACCATGGGTTCAGGGTATGGGAATGTAGGGGGCGTCTGGGAGCTGGTCTCGTTCCGTGGTACGACTAACCTCAACCGCTCGTGTGCTCTCATTGAGAGACTGACACTGTCTCCTCTTTGTCCTTGGGAAGTTTCGAGGTGAGCCGTAAGGGTGGGGCGGAGTCACTTGTCCCCATTCCGGCACTGATTGATACAGTCTCATGGCTGGCACAGCTCTGAGCCACAGCGCACTCCCTGGATAGACACCACAGAGATGTAGGAGCTTCTCCATAAGCTACAGCAGTTGGAGAAGTTGGCAGAATTTTGTTCTTAAGCATTTTGAATATTTTTTGAAGCCTGCTGGATTGTCAGCATGCAGTTGTTTGGTCATATCATGTAGGTTTGGTCCATTTTATGACTTATAAAATTTTTATAATTTTATAATTATTCTTTATATTATAAGCTAAAAGTTATTAGTTAGTGGCCCAGTGTCTTCTCATCACTGCTGCAAATGAAACCAGTGTTTGGTATGTACTGGTCATTGAAGCTGCCATATTAGGTCCTGTGTGGTATCTGTTTTACAAACTAGATACTTTAATGTACTTGGCTTCTTGTTGTTGTGCATCTGGGCCATCCACTTCCCTCTCAGTCCTGCATAGATACATTTTGATTACTTCTTTCAAGACAGTAGTGCTTGACATTAACTTTTTGGCTGACCGGCCACTGTGGAAAGAGGTATTCCAAAGTGACTAGCCACTCAGCATTTTCACTAGCCAACATCCCCACTCTGCAAAACGTGGTAAAAGTAACTGGAGACTATTTGTATCCATTTGTTTGGACATTTTATTTGAATGAGAATGATGAGTTCAGCAGGACAGTCATCTCTTACAGTATCTGACAGCAAATATGACTAGTCAGAACAGGAGTAAGATAGAACAGGAGGAAAGCTTTGTAAATAATTTGTCCATTTGTCCATGGAAGTCGAGATTTTAAGCCCTTTTAACTCCTTTAATCATTCTAAATTGTAATTGCCTTCATGAAAGTTTACCATTGTTCTTTTGTTATTTTTCTGTGGCATTTGTAATAATAAGGCCATAATCACAGGTCAGGCCACGGATTGTTCCACATTAATGTGGTTAGGGTAATGTAGATAATCTTTCTATAAAATAAACTATTATTTGTTATGACAAACGAATAGCCTAAACACATTTAGAAATATTTAAGTACAACATTAAAAATCACAAAGGAGATTTTAGGTAGATTAAACTCAGTCACCATTCACTTTTAATGCAGCTTTTCCATAAATGGAACAATACATGCATCTTTGTCTCCATTAATGGAAGACAGTCCTACAAGTTTGATTCAAGATAAAGGTGAATTAAGATAAAGGTGACAGAATAATTAGTCCTAATAAAAATGAAGTCTTAATGATTTGCCCTTATTGATTTAATATGCATCTATACCAGTTATCAGTTAGTGTTACTGCAGTAAAAACATTTAGTTTGGATGATGATTATGATGTGTATTTTAAAAACCTTGTTTTTGATGTTGATGCATGGCACACTGTTGTCTCTACCTCGTCAGTGCTGTATCAGGGCCAGACTGATCTCACAGTGAGATCGGAAAGAGTAGATTGACTTGTCTTTAGCTAAAATTGGTCTATACTTACCGAAATTCATAACACTGCCCCCCGTGGCCAAAGTGGGAAGTGTTGTTGGGCGAATAGGCACGTGAGCTAGATTTTCTGGTTTTACTGTCCATATAGGGGCGCCAAAAGCACGACGTGAAGCGTGTTGTTTTCAGATGCAAGGGTAAGCAATCAAACTTGAACTGATGCAAACATATCTGATAGGCAAGGTCGGGAGGGTTACTTTTAAAATGTATTCCACTACAGATTACAAAATACATGCTGTAAAATGTAATTTGTAACATATTCCGTTAGATTACTCAAGGTCAGTAATGTAATCTAAATACTTTGGATTACTTCTTCAGCACTGGTAGATTTGTTCACTTGTTTTGACTATAAAAACTCTGCCAGTACAGTGAGACAAAATAAACAAATTGGTCTTGTTTTAAAGATTTTTAGATATTTTTACAGGAAAACAATAAAAAAAATTATTATCAAGAATACAATTTTTGCACTAATATCAAAGGTCTAGATCTAACGTGAATTTTCTTGATAAAAAAATATGATCGTGCCTGGTAACATTTGCATGTAAAATGGCTAGAAATAGCATATTAGCTTAGCAAAAGCTGACAATTTACACAAGGTTTATTTCTATTTCTTGTGCTTCAAATTTACTTCTTTGTCTGCTTGTATGAATGAAACACATCATAAGAAAGTGTTTCACCGCTGTTCAAATGCACTTTGGATCGCATCATTTATATGTGTAAAAGTTTTCCATCTGAAAGGACTAAATATTAAATGAAACAAATGACAATAAAATGCAAAGTAATCTGTTCAGTAATCTAAATACTTTTTGAATGTAACCATCCTAAATACCAATGATTTAATTTGTAA
The DNA here is from genome assembly GCA_032164185.1 of Moxostoma hubbsi. NCBI lineage: Eukaryota > Metazoa > Chordata > Actinopteri > Cypriniformes > Catostomidae > Moxostoma > Moxostoma hubbsi. The sequence goes on from JAVLUX010000050.1 coordinate 4,254,413, forward strand.
ATGTAGTGGACTACAGTTACTTTTATTTTGTATTTTAATACGTATTACATATTTTCGTCACTCCTCAACCCTGCTGATAGGAGATGATGGCGGTCAGTGAGCAGGTTTGGGAGTGTTACTTCTAAAATGTAAAATACAGATTACTTAGTAAAATTTATTCAGTAACTTAGTCCAGTTACCTCAATAAGAAAATCATGTAATAAGATTACATTTAGATTGCCTCAACATTGCATATGTGAGTCAATTGAAGAGAAAAGCAATATGTTCTCGAAGACTTTTAATCATGCCTTCTGAAAGCAAACAAACCGTGTTGGAGTAATGTAGCCATTATTATATATAAGAAAACAACAGAAAAAAAACCCCAATAAGGACAGTGCCTCTTTAAAACAGAATGTTAAAATGTAGAACAACACAGCAACACAACTAAATCAGGTCCTCTATCTGATACAGAAAATGGTTCATTATCTCATCAAGCAAATACAGTTAAAACAGATGCACTGAATTATGTCTTGGTTAACATTAAACAAAATTTGACAGGATATAGATCACAAGCTATCTTCATTAATATTATTATTATTATTATTATTAATGCATTGCCTCCAGTGTCTGTCATCTGCAATGTCTGTCAACGTTTATGGGTGATTCCATGTTTATGTTTAAGGAGGATTTTAATGACAAATAATAATAATAATAATAAAGAAATAAATTAATAAAGAAAATCTTGTTCATTATTCATCTGGTATTCATGTTCTTAACAAAGAAAAAAAATAGAAATGCTGTCCCAGTTACTGTTGTCATTACAACATGAAAGCATTTCAGAGAAACATTTTAGAGTTTCAACTGATGTAAAGATGGAAATGACAACATTTCGACAGTAGGTGTCCCATGTACCGGAATACTGTCCGTTCGCCAGTGGGAGTGGTCGTCTCTCAGCTTGTAATCTTGCTCCCGCGAAAATGATCGACAGACGGTCGGACAGCGAAGTTAGGGAACACTTATGACTAATTTTAGCTATCGTAGCTAACATGATTTTTGTATGGGTCTTACCTTTAAATGCCTCTTTATATTATATACCGGGTCCTTGGAAAATCACTGCATTTTCACAACTGGAAGGTAAATTGCACTGAACTGAATGTTGTTTCCCTTTTCTCCATTGAAGAGACAAAAATGTCGTAATTTCCACAAAAATTATCGTATTTCTCCAGTGGCCATTGTGTTGAAATGGCCCTTAATGGTTTGACCTACTTTGTCTCAAGAGCACAGTGTTGATGTGAGACAGGTGTTATTTGCATGTGACTGTAAGTGGCACCAGATTCACGAGAGAGAACCAGAAGAGATCTCAGCACGCATCTGATCATATCTGTGTACTTAAGCAAGCAGCGGTCTTTATCATTTTATGTCAGGAGATTATTTATATATATATATATATATATATATATATATATATATATATATATACACAGTATCTCACAAAAGTGAATACACCCCTCGCATTTTTGTAAATATTTGATTATATCTTTTCATGTGACACCACTGAAGAAATTACACTTTGCTACAATGTAAAGAGTGTACAGCTTGTTTAACAGTGTAAATTTGCTGTCCCCTCAAAATAACTCAACACACAGCCATTAATGTCTAAACCGCTGGCAACAAAAGTGAGTACACCCCTAAGTGAAAATGACCAAATTGGGCCCAAAGTGTCAATATTTTGTGTGGCCACCATTATTTTCCAGCACTGCTTTAACCCTCTTGAGCATTGAGTTCACCAGAGCTTCACAGTTTGCCAATGGAGTCCTCTTCCAGTCCTCCATGATGACATCACAGAGCTAATTTTGGACTCAATACTTCATCAACTGAAAAAATACACTGTTTCCATACTTCATTAAGTACCAAATTAGCACATTACAACTATTTCTTAAAGAAATATTCCCCGTTCAAAACAAGTATTTTTTTTTATAATGTTGATTACCACATAATTGCGACTCGTCCCTCATTTACTTATTACTTATTAAAATATCAAAATTGAGGTTACAGTGAGATACTTGCAATGGAAGTGAATGGGGCCAGATTGGAAGGTTTAAAGGCAGAAATGTGAAGCTTATAATTTTATAAAAGCAATTACATTACTTTGTCTGTGTATTATTTGAGCTGTAAGTTATTTAAATCATTGTTTTCATGGCAGACTGCTGTTCTAGGTGGATGAAATTCTAGTTATTTATCATCAATGTTAAGTCGTCAATCGTCATGGCAATGAAGTTGTAAAATTGGATTTAACATTACACAGAAAACACTAAAATCATGTTAACACTCATATTGTGTACATATAGTGGCTATACTTTTGAAACAGTGAGGATTTTAACGTGTATGGATTGGCCCCATTCACAACAATTATAAGCGCTTCACTTATGTGTAACCAAGATATTTGCTTTTTTGTGTTTTGTTTTTTCAAGAGGAGGATGAACAAGTCTAAACTAAGCTTTGTGGCAATCAACATTATGCCACAAGTGCTGTCAATTGAGCCTAACTTGCATTGAACCCGAAATATTCCTTTAAGGATAACTTGACATTATATGAAAACAGTTCATAATTTGCAACAATACTGTTTCAGGTTGTGTTTTTGAATAATTTAACACATCCGAGGTGAACATCAATCTCTTTCAAGTACAAAAACGTCTTCGTGTTTCCAAACTTTTCTAAGGGTAGTCTATAGAGATATTATTTTTGACATGTCAACACACGTTGCATTCGTATTGTAATATACTCTCTCGTGCAGCTGAAATCTGAAATACATAATGATTTTATGATGGTTTGACAGTGGCAGTGGAACTGTCATTTTATTACAGGAAAGCTCAACAAGCCCTCCAGAACGACAAGATTTGTTGTTACTTCCCATTTTCTACATTGAGGAGCAATTTATGGGAAGAGGCATCTTTTATTGTTTTCACTCTGTGATGTCACTTCCTTCCATGAGATCATCTATGAAGACTTCCTGTCATTATGTCCATCTTTGTGTGCTGCTGTGTTGTTTACGAAGAGCCACTTCCTTCTTTGAGTCAGAGTCAGGCGTCTGACACCTCTCTGGGTCTGCCAGCAGCTCTGTGGATGTGCTCTGACTTGCTCTGACAAGTTCCTCTGCTGCCTGGCACGTCTTCATCGTTTCAGATGCCCTGAGAGATGGTGATAATGAAGTTGTGCAGGCTCAAATCTCAATTGTGTTAACTGACATTGAGTTACACCAGAGCCTGTTTTTAATGCCAGTTTGAGGATTTTCTTTTGTTTATTTTGGCCTTTTTGCAGGACTAAGTCAAGCACCAGTGTTACTACTGCTCATAATTAAAAATGCTTCTAAATCCAGCATATCAGACCAGCCAAACCAGGTTGGGAGGCCAGCTAAGACCAGCAAACCAGTTTCAACTGGTTTAAGTTGTTTTTTCCACCGTTCTATGGAAGTTGTCTGGGGTCTAATGGCCCCTCAGGAGACTGCCTCGATCATATCTTAGTGTTATCTCAGCCCTGCTGTATTTCGGTGGCACATGCCACTCTTCACGGGGTGAGGAGATATGTGTCTGCTCCTCTTACCCTCAGGAGACACAGAGAGGTAGATTAACAAAGTGACTTAATGTTGCACATTATGGAGAGATCTCTGTTCCTGGTTTCTTAGCACGAGGCTTTCACCCCCTCCAGCTCAAGTAACACAGCAGCTTGTGTCTCTCAGTCTTTATCTCCCTGTCACATGGGTAAACACTCTTGCATCTCTGACCTCTAAGCCATTTTGCCTCAGCATGTCCAATTCCTGTGGGGTTTACCAAAAGCGGTTTCTCTGTTTCACGAAAGACTAGGGAAAGACAATATGTGGATAAACATTGTCATTTATTTTTTATTTTTTTTGGTCAATTAAATTAAAATATTTAAAAATCCAATTATTGTTTTTAATTAGTATATAAGAAAAAAGTCAAATATTCTATTTAATTATTATTTTATTAATTTATAATTTTTTATTATTGTATAAATCATTTTATTAATTCAATATTTTCTTATTATAAATAATAATAATAAAAAAATAAATAAAATTTTTATATTGATATTGTTCTGATTAATTCTCATCATTAACCAATATTGGGAGCCGATCATATCAAGGAGGTTTCCCAATTTACCTAGTATCCCCTCTTTCGATGTCACATTTCAAACTTAACTACTATGTTTTCAAACTATAACTATATATTAATAATAATTATAATAAATGTATGTAATCCTTTTTTTTTATTGCTTTATATACACCGATCAGCCACAACATTAAAACCACCGGCCTAATATTGTGTAGGACCCCCTCGTTCTGCCAAAATAACGGCAAATCGATATTCTTCTCAACAATTGTACAGAGCGGTTATCTGAGTTACTCTCATCAACAAGGTGCTTCCGTCCACAAAACTGCCGCTCACTGAATGTTTTTTGTTTTGGCACCATTCTGAGTAAAGCCCGCTATACACTGTAGGATTTTTACAGTGCTTTAAGATTGTTGCTTGTCAGGCTGTACGATATGAATGCATTGATATTGCCATGGCACACTGTGCAAAATTATGTTAGACTGTATGATACACATCGTAGCTGACTGTGGTCCCAATCGTCCCGATCAGTGAACGTGACTCACGTTACGGGAGTGTTGCGGAATAGAAATGAAACGGAGAGATTTACCCGCCCCGGAGGAGCATTTTTCTTTATCTTCTGAAAGTCAGGACATCAGCATTTCCATTGCTCCAATACCCCTCCATCATAAGCATAAGCTAACATATAAAAAGAAAGATAAATTTTGTTAAATATGACTATAATAAGACTGATGTTGAGAATGAATGCGAATGCGGGGGTAGCCTACAGTAATAATGAGGTACCATAAGCAAATATTCATTGTGGAAATGAAAAGACTTGTGGCCCGAAAATATGACTTCTTTTCTATTCACATTGGGGAATACAAAAAGGTGGTCTATATTGAGTCTCTCTGCACTTTTAGATTAGTAACCTAGGCCACGCAAAATGTAGAAAATTCACAAAGGCTAATAATATATCACGCTTGCAAATTCCATATGGAATTCCCAGACGGGCTGGTTTGAGTATTTCAGTAACTGCTGATCTCATGGGATTTTCACACACAACAGTCTCTAGAATTTACTCAGAATGGTGCCAAAAACAAAAAACATCCAGTGATTGGCAGTTCTGTGGATGGAAACACCTTGTTGATGAGAGATGTCAACAGAGATTGGCCAGACTGGTTCGAACTGACAAAGACGACGGTAACTCAGATAACCGCTCTGTACAATTGTGGTGAGAAGAATATCATCTCCAAGTGCTATTCTGAGATGTGGGTTGGCGCTGTTTTGGCAGCACGAGGGGGACCTTCACAATATTAGGCAGGTGGTTTTAATGTTGTGGCTGATCAGTGTATATTTATATTTATTAATTTATTTATTCTATTATTAGAATCAAATTGAGGATTTTGACCCCCTTCAAAAAGGATTAAAATTATTCAATGTCATGTTTAAAATGTGTAATAATTATATATAATAAATATAGTATATATAAATAATGATTTTCTTTTTAAAACACATAGTAATGGTTGAATATATATTTATTGTGTTTGATTAGTATTTATAAAATTATTTTATTTTATCATAATTTCTTTATTACTATTACACAATTTATTATTTTAACATATTGTTTATTTTATTAATTCAGTATTTTTTATATAATAAACATGCATTTTCAGTATTGATATTGTTCTGATTAAATATTAGACTTTAAAGTTTATAATAACTATAGATATATAATTATCCATCTTGTGTACTGTAAATGTTTTGTGAAAGTGTTCATTGCAGGTTTAGTTAGAATGCAATAGAATTTAATTTTAGTGATTTTAGTTCAACTTCTGATCTCTTGTGGTGTGACAGCTCCTTAGACTTTAATGGACAAACAGGACACAATGTATCCACCCATTTAATAACTTCTGCTCGAATGGCTAATCAAGAAACGAAGCTGCTACACATCAGACTGATCAGTTAGTTGGAGTTGGTGATCTGGACATCATTGGGAGCTCTCTGAGTCCGGCTTTAATGGATTACGTGTCCTGAACAGCTTAAAGTTATGTAAGGTATTGCTCTTTGGGAGACCGTCCAAGCTGTACACAGGTGCACGAGGTGGAGGTAAAATGGATCTTTATTGATCTTCATTGCATTTATGAGATATTTATTGCATTTGTGTTTTTATACAAATTATACAGTAAGTGGATCCATTGAAAGTCAACATTAAACAGCACTTGCAGCCTATTTTACCTCCGTAATAGATGTATTTCAGAGTGAAACAGGATGTCTTCAAGGCTAGTTTGCTAAAACAATGCCTAAATAGCTACTTGGCTGTTGGTTGACATATTGCTTGCCTATAGGTAAATCGGAGCAAGTTATTGGAGCAAAAATATAAAAAATGTTCTCCCTTTGGGAGAATGTGCACCAGTGAATCGTGCACAATAAGACCAGGATCATGTAATAAGAGAGTAAATAATGCTATGATCGTGATAAATCGTGAAAGGAACTGTAAACTGTATTTCCTCCTTATGCTTGAGTTTACTGTAACTTTCCTTTTATATCGTCATACTCTTGCTTGTCATAGTCAAAGCCAAGCTGAAATTGCCAATGCTTTTGGTATGCTTTTCAAATTCAAATGAAAAGCTGTCATAACATTTCTGCAACTTCCTCCTCTGATGTCTCACCTGTTTTTTTCCATCTCTCCTCGTAAACTCTTCACATCTCTCTTGCTTTCATCAGTCAACTTGAAAGATAGTCAAAAGGTCACATGTTGATGCGCGCATTGGCAAGTTGTTGACCACAACGAACCAGTAGCAAAGAAAAGCGGTTGACACTAGAAGATGTGTGCTCTTGATTTTCTCTACGGATCATCCTTTCACTCTGAGTGTGAACATTTTAACTTTACTCTCCTGAGTGCGCTGCTTTCTCTCCTTTGCATTGCGGGTTGCCCTTGAGTTGAATTTCCTCTTGTGCATGTTGCTCTGGTCTTCTTTATTACGATTGCTTATACTGAGGGTTAGTGGCTTTTCAAAATCGTTAACCATTAGTATTAAACCTGAACTATTTATTGATGATACCTTAAATTATGCAGCTTGCTGCGTTATGACTTTTTGAAGCAATTGGACTTGATGAATGATAAAATGGTCAAAAAATATCAAAGGCATGTATTGCAACCAGAATATCAGAGAGACTTGGTGGTGATTAGCTCTTTTGACTTGGGGCTGTTAGCAACCATCCAGAACATCTTATCAGCAATTTTAAAGTTTTCTGGTAAAACTTAAATTCTTAAAATTTTAAAAACGTTAGAAAAATCTGAAATTGACTTCAGAAACACAATTTAAAAAGACACTTTGTTAAGGCTTGTAAATTTATTTATCTTAAATTATTGGCAAATTTCTTTCATGTTTTAAGCATAAACATTAATGCTTAAAATAAAGACATTTGTCTTTTGAACAAATGTTTTAGAAATTAGTTGTGTTTTCCAGAAGCCCCCATTTAGCGATGAGACGAAAAATGGCTAAATATGTTGACTTGTTTCCAGAGAATATTTGTTGAATTAAGTTTATATTTCTAACATCATTGGCATTTTTTTAAAGCATAAACAACACTTAATTTTGTTAGAGTTATGCTTGAAACAAGAAACTTTCCATTTTCTTCTGAACAATTTTTTTTATTAAATCATTTGTGTTTTTTAAAAGTCCAAATTATTAGATCGTTGAGAATAAGACTAGAAAAAAATCACTAGAAAACATCAATATTTATAAATAATTTAAATAAATGATAAATCAATTCCCTTTCCCAAAAGTTCCTTTTTAAGTAAACTGTTCACTGGAACACTTTTGTTTTCTCCCACATCCATGCACTGAGTGATATCACACATTTATCTGATAAAATCTGTTTCTCTCTCTGTCTTGTCTGTTCAGGAACGGATGCCGAAGTCTTTGAAATAAGAGGAAAGAGCACAGAGGAAAGACTGCATTGAGGATCGGAGACAGAGTGAGAGAGCGATAGGAAGGAAGACAAGCGGAGAGTGCTTTTGGAATAGGAAGGAATCCCAAACCGAAATAATGGGGAGGAAAAAGATTCAGATTGCGCGGATAATGGACGAACGCAACAGACAGGTAAAAGAGATTTTATCTAGAAGGAAAAAATGCAGACGTGGCCATCATTTCACAGAAATGCAATCATACAGCGCTAATCGCTCAAACAAGATACAGTAGCATGTATCGCAGCGTCACAAGACACTCACAAGCCGGATTCTCACTTTAAACTGGCTGCTTTTAGTTTTGCCCATGTATGTTGTGTGTTTGTAGGTGTATTTGAAATATGACTATCCTAAAATGCACATAATAGCAGTTTTTAATACTTCTGTACATTTGAATTGCGTAATTTCAAACGGAATTGCATTTTTAAATCATAAATGTTTTTGAACAGGTTTCCTGAAAACTTCCCCCATTTGCTATTGTTTGAACAAACAGATAGTCCTGCCCCCAATCTCACGCTATTGGTTGAGCCAATTTTGCTGTATCAGGCTGGTCATGATGCTCAAACAAACAGAGCAATGTTTTGATAGCACCACAGATCCACAGTTATTTCAAATTGTGAGAAAATCTAAATATGAATGGTTTACTACATACGAATGGGTGTCTCTGCATATAAAAATTCATGGATTAAAAAGTCTTGTTTTGTGGCTTTTATGTCCAGGTCTATTTGCTTTGAAGCCATTTTTATGTTAGCGTACTAACTAAAAGTTCTTAAAATTTGCTTACAAATTCACAGTCTTTTCCAGAAAATGTGCCCTTCCCCTATTACCAACTGCAGCCTATTGGCTATTTTAAAATAAAGGGAAGAGCACTTCCAAATGTCCCACTCAAACTTCCTGTTTCAGCAGCTAATATGTCAACACAGGACAAAAACTCACATTTTCATGGGGTCTTTAAACAGGGTTAGGAAAGTATTTATGACATTGAAAAAATTACTAACCAACAGCTCAACATAACTTTTCTCAACAGTGTCAAAATAAGTTTTACCCATGTGTTGCATGTTTCTCTGTGTGTACGTGAAATACGATTATCCTAAATCATCATAATTGCTGTTTTTAATACTTTTTAAAATTAGGATATAAATGCTTTGCCCATGCATAAGAGGATTTGATCCAGAGAGTCTCAGTTGTAACGGAGTAGAGGAAACCTTGTCTCCGCCAGCGGGTGTGTCAGTCACCACAACTTGCTGTTCCAAACTATTACTCATCCGGGCAATTAGACAGGCAGGATCCCTGACTTCTCAAACCACATCTGACAGCACTTATGAAACACATTAACCTCTCAACTTCCTGATCAAGCCAATGTTGCACTTTGCCGAGGTGTCGCTCTTTATTGGGGAGAGATCAGGGGTCGGTGACATCGTGGCCCGGGTTTGTATGCGTTATTTCATTCACCAACTTTGCATAACATTTTTATTTTTCTTCTTCTGTTTAAGTCTTTTAAAAAGTTTTCCGGCAGATTTTTGTGAATATCCTTACCACATAAAAATATAGATAAAATAATTGGCCTGTGTTGTGCAGAAACGTAAGGCAAACTTAAGTGGCTAAGTGTGGGTGAGGGTCAAATGTGAAATCATAATTTTTTTAGAGTTAATTATTGAATTTCATGGCTATCATGCTGATAGCTGCAGGTCATGCCACCAGAGTCCTGCTGCTCCTAAAAAAAACTAATAAATATAGCTAATAGATGCCATGTTTCCCAAAGAACTGCCTCTGATGTCTTTACATTTTATATATTTTATATATTATATATAAAAGAAATTCTGTCTCAGCTAATGTTTATAAATTATACAGGGTACTTGATGCATTAAAAAAAAAATTAGAAAATGTTTAAAGTTCTGTCAACAACAATGTAATTACTGGTGCTTCACAGAATTGAGAAATCAACACAGTGATCTGAATATTTCCAAAATTTCTGGATTTCCAGCGCTCATTGACTATTTTTTAAATTTGCGTTTTCCCAGCCTGGAAAAGTCACGGAAAAGCTAGATGCAGCACAATGATTGAAAAAGAACGCAGGTGTCTCGAGATGCATTTTTAAAAATGTAAGTTCTTTTTAATCTAAAATATGTGGCGGTCCTGTGTGAGATGCAGCACAATGGTCAAAGATGTCTGTGTAGTGTGTTTACATAGAAAAACAAAAGAAAACCAAATGAAAAGCAGCGCAAATACACGCAAAATCACATCCAGTGTGAACAGCCCCTAACTTGTCTGTGAGTGACTTGCTGTTTTGTCGGGTCCTTTTATAATGGGGAAGTGGGAACCATTTATAATGTGACATCAAGAAAAGACTTTGCTGCAAAGAACCATCGAAGGACCTATTTGTGTCCTTGACTAAACAAGACTGTTTCTATCTTTATCTATCTGACTGCATTTATCATTAGTAGAGTGCTCAGAAGAAAGTTTAAGTGAGCAGATTGCTGCTTTACGTAGTGTCCTTTGGTTCTGAACAATGCCTTAGTGTTGAAGTGGACAACTGCTCAGGGCACAAGATAAATGATTGCCATGTCATTTACGTTACCCCCACCTGTCTCCAACCGCCCGCAATGACCAGCATCAGTCCAAAAGCCAAGGCAAAGCCATTGTGGAGGGGAAACCATTGAACCCTTCCTGTTTTCACAGGAAATGCAGTCAAATGTGCTTCCTGGCTCCCAGTGCGGTGGCATGATTACCCCCCCCCCCCCCCCTCACCTCCCACCCTTTCCTGTGTCGTGTTGGTGAAGCACTCCGTTGATATGCTGTTTGTCAGATATCTTAAAGGGAAAGTTCACCTTAAAAATGTAAATACTCTAATTTACTCGCAGATTTAATGAACAATGATTTATATTTTGATCTGTTTCTCACACAAAGCTATCGTACGGCTTCAGAAGACTTTGAATACGATGTGGACTATTTTTTATGGTGCTTTTACTATGCCTTTTGGTGCTTGACAGTCCTGGGTTATGGTATGATTTAATTGCATGGAAAAGAGCAGCATGAACATCCTGCTAAACTTCTCGTTTATAGTTCCGCGGAAGACAGCCATACGTGTTTGGAAAAACATGAGGATGAGTAAATTGTGACAACTTACTGCAAAACTGTGAAATAACTTCACTTACTTTTTTAGCACGCTTGTCTAAAGTTAGCTGTAGCTTAGATACCTCACAGAAAAACTCATAAAATCAGAAAGCATGTAGAAAAAATTATCTGTATGACTCAGACATGGATGGTAAATGCCAGGGTGAAGAAAGCGTCATGTGTGGCACTGAACGCATGTAGCGTTTGAAAGGTGCTTTCTTCATGTGTATGTATTTGTGTGTAGGCGTGTGTCAGTGAGCATGTGTAAGACATCTGTCATTCCCAGTTCATGTGTGTGTGTGTGAACATAATCTAAATCATGTGGAGGTGAGAGCATCGGCGTGCAGAGCGGTAGAAGTGAGAAGATCGCCCTGCTGGAGTTTGTTTGTGACAGAGCGCATGATGTCCGAGCTCACGCACAGGGATCATGAACTCACAAACACAAGATTTACACTATGGATTACTGTCTTCAAAAACACGTGTTCTGCACATTGACATGCTTTAACAAAGAATGCACTCATGAAGGAAATACAAAATTATTTGATATCACATGTGTTTGTCCTAGAAAGGAGATTTACCAAGATATCATAGTCTGCAGTCTTTTCCATTTAGATTTTCGAATGGAATCATCCAGAGTTTGAATATTTCAAGCAGACGATCAAGATTGTTTAGTGTTTTATACCAACCAAACAGCTTTTCTTCTCTGAATTTCATTGCCATCTCATCACAGATGTAGACTTTGTTCTGTTGGGGTTTAAATGGTGTCTTTGTGAAATTGTCCTTTCCAAATTGAATGTGCTCTCTGCTGCTGGCATGCCTACAGTAGGTGATGCTGGGTCATCATTAGCTAAAGCCATCCTATGAACCCTGCCACCCAGGGGCTGTCAATTTCTGTAGCGTGCTGGGCAGAATTTCACCTTGAACTCCCCAGTCTAAATTTAGTATGGCACGCCGAACACTGATAGCTCCCTAACCAGAGAACCCTGTCAGACTATTTTGTTTTGGACAGACGGTATCTTGTACACTGTGTATGCTAAGTTTCATTTTGATGAGTCTGTTTGTTCAAGCCATGCTAATGAAAATAATTAAAAATGAATTTAGAACACAACTGAAGTGATTCACGTGACATCTGTATTTCAGTGTATCAGTCTACAACCACAAAAAATTGCTACATTAAAACTATGGCTTACATGTTAGCGTAGCAGTTAGCACATTAAAGCTACTCTGACACATTAGTGTGTTTACATGCACACCAATACACACCAAAAAATTAGCTGATTCAAAAATCTGACAACGGAAGTAAACAATGTTTACATGAGACTTCAAATCATCTGATTAGTCTCTTTTGACAACACACGCACATTGCTAGTAAGAACGGCTAAATGTCTTTACTTGCAATGTGAAATCGGGGTAATGAGCAAAAAGCTTTCTGTGTTGACCGGTTTATGCTTTTGTGACATTTTATAATTTGCAGGACATGAATTATAGATATCTACTAAATCTACTTAAAATGTTCATTTTTTGGTATCAGCAATGGAATTACTAATGAAATGCTAAATTGTATATCATTAATTAGGTTGGCAGTAAAAATGTTAATCCTTGATATAAAAAATTACCTCATTACTCGTGGGAATACCTATTACTCATGGGAGTACTCAGCCTTGATATCAAAAATGCAAAAAAATAAAAATAAATAAAAAATAGGATCTTGGTCATTTTGCAATTTCGCTAGTTGTAATTCAATTGTTGATATCAGGAATGGACATTTGCACTAGTAACATTGTAATTATTGATATAAAGAAATATAGTTTTTGCTAGCAATTAATAAATTGCTGATGTGTAATTGCAATTAAAGATATCAAGAATCACAGTTTTAATTAGTTGAAATACCAATTTTGATATCAAGAATGTGTATTTCTGCAAATGTTGACAGTATAACAGTACAACTAGTACAAATGTAATTACTAATATCAACAATTAGCATTTTCACTAGTAGTTATTCCAATTCACATATCAAGAATTTGCATTTTAACTAGTGACAATTGAGTTTTATATATATATAATTTATATCCTGTGAATGAATAAATGTCAAGTGCACTTGCCATAATTTTTAATAGGTGTGAATAAAAAATTGTTTTAAAATTCAGTACCAGATCTAAAAAAATCACTGCTTTTACTAATTCCATTTTTTACAACAAAAGTAGATATTTCTGTGAGTAATCACAGTAATGTGAGAAAATGTACATTTTCACTAGTACAAACTGAATTACTGAAATTAAAAATTCCCCTAGTATTTTCCCTAGCAGTAATTCCATTGCTGATGTCAAGAATTAACATTTGAAACTCAGTTATAGATGTCCATAATTGATATCCAGTACATGGTTAAATGTCCAAAAGTCTTGCAATAGTCAGCTTATTAAGCATAATCGGTGTAAGATGGTGCCATGGAGCTCAAGTGGGTGAAGTGTTTTTGAGTCATCTTGCCACTTTTTGATCGCTCCCTCTTCTCTCCATCTTTCATTCTCATCTCTTCAATGTTGTATCAATTAAAGTGGAAAAAACGCTTAATATTTTGACAAAAATGAAATTACTGTATTGCTAATACATTTTCGGTCACCATGTGTCAAACCTGACCTACTGTACTCTAATTGTAAAGGCCTCAGAGAAGTAACCTGTAACCCGTGTCTTACTAGAGGATAAACAGTCCGAAACATGCTGGTCTTGTCAGATGGGTTGACAACAAATCTACAACCTAGGGCCTAAGCCCTAAGAACATATCAGCAATTTACCAAATCAGTATTACATGTAGTCTATGTCATTCAATGACAGGTAATTCATCAAATCCACATCGAAGTAAACCCTTGGTTGTCGTTTTTTCCACAGGTTACGTTTACAAAGAGGAAGTTTGGACTAATGAAGAAGGCCTACGAGCTGAGCGTTCTGTGTGACTGTGAGATTGCCCTCATCATCTTCAACAGCACGAACAAACTTTTCCAGTACGCCAGCACTGACATGGACAAAGTTCTGCTCAAATATACAGAGTACAACGAGCCCCACGAGAGTCGGACGAATTCAGACATTGTGGAGGTGAGAGTTCCTTTTCCAACTGTTGTGGGATGACTCTCTTTGCCAGAGATCTGGATTAATGTAGGGCTTTTTAAAATGCTAGAACATCTAATCAAATGCATCTCGCACAGGTCAAGAAAGTTTGACCTGTTTTGCCCGTGTTTCACAGTGATTAGTTTGGGAGCCTGTTGTAATAGTCCTTGCAACAGACGTTTGGCATGTGGCGTTGTGGTCTTTAAAAACAGCTCAAGGCAAGCTAAAGGACAGGGATGGAGGCTTACTGTAAATCGTCAGAACGTTGTTACGCAATAAGCATAAGAGGACAAAGCAGGTGCCGTTGTCCGAGCCAGGTGGTGTGCACAAGATACTTAAGATCTTGCTAGCGCATCGCTGCCACCTTTTGTAACACGATAATTCTTGAAAAGGGTCACAGGGCAAGTGTAAGGCTTCTTGATTTTTCTATCAAATTTAAGATCAGCTTCCTTAGCTGAAATCGCCACCAAAGACTTGGAGAGCAACAGGCTCTCACAGGGATGAGAGAACTGGAAGGTTCCCACCCACATGCATGAAGGGCCATGCCGCTCCCGATGGGAACTGTGAGAAAAAATATTTCCCCTGGAAAATCCCTTTTCCAGTACAGCCATCAAGAGACGTTGATTGTCTTGCGTAGAGGCCTGGTGGTGCCACACAAACAAACTCTCTTCAGTTACTGATGAAGAAAAACATGCAATAAAGATGAGCAATAACTGTATAGATGCTGCTGAAAAGGGGCGTTTATAAGTGTTTAATTGTGCTGAAAGATCTCTTTATCTTTGTGCACCGAAGCATGAGCTGGTTATTGTTTTGCAACTCACTTCACTTGCACATACAGTAACAGGCTGCAAATTGTAACTCTATTATTGATCTTTTACTATTCAGTCTTAAGCAACAGTCGATTTGCAACATTGACGTATTGTGAGCATGACATTGAGGTCACTGAAATTCTCAAATCTGATTTCACTGAGATGCAGGGGCACGATGTCACACAAACATGTCGACACTTAGGGACATATACAAAGTAAGTGATAAACATTCACTTTATTAAGTAATATTGATAAAAATGATATTAAAGCTTGTTTAACAAAAGCCTGCAGAAACAGGTGTATAAAACATTATAATGTCTTTTGATAATTGTACACCTGTAGCACAAATGCTAGTGCTGCAGCATTGTTTATCAGTTGTGTTGCTAGGAGACATCTCTAATGAGAGTCAAACCCCTGTTGAGCTAATGGGAGCGTTGCAGTTCCGAATATCAGGGAATGGGATGCATTTATGATTGGAGATATCAAGTAGGAATATCCCACATCCAACTTGAATGGAAGGCAGCATAACCATGTACCCTAACATAACCATATTTATTGCAAGCAACATTTAAATCGCAAATATTATTAGATTGATTTTTCCAGGTATTATAGACCTCCTTGGTAGATTCATATGAAAAATTATGATTTTTGAATGTCAGTTCAGGAGACGTTCATTTCACAAACAGTCATGCTGCAGGTAAAATTAGGCTTGCTTGAGCATTAAATGTAATTTCAAGTTCTGGCTTTCGTGCGTGGACGTGTTTTTAAAATGTCAATTGGTATTATTAGTTAGCTGCGACATAATGTATGATGCCCAAAGGCATAGGGCGTCTTATTCATTGTGAAACTGTGTTTTCTTAATGGCATGAATCACAATGAAGGCCTAGACTTTTAATGCACGGGCCGCCACTGTTAGGGACGTACATTTTACTCATTAACAGCTCCATCTAAGATTCCCCTTAAAAACCTTGTCTGATTATGACACCATTTAACTCACTTTTGGTGCCCCCCCGCTAGATATTTCACTAGCAAACTGCAGCCAAACGTGTAACGAAGCACGTAATTTCGATTTGCTAAAATTTTACCACGATCACTTAATGTTCATGAGACCAGGCTCACCGGTGTCACTGTGAAAATGTGCTATTCGCAGTCAGCCATGATTAATTTATTCCACAAGTGAAACCGTCCAATGACAGTGGATTGTTGAGAAAAAAGTGAGTAATATTCAGCTGGTCATGTGATCTCAACATGGCGGTGCTCATGAATGTGCATCCAGCACCATATAGAATAAAGCAGCTTTTTCTTAAAGATTTATATGACTAGTCTTCTTGTGTGTGTACAACATTTTAAACATATTTGACAACAATAGTATTCTTTGCTTAGCTCCATCCCCCTTGGTTACTGTTGCTCACTCTTGCAAGATTTCGGATCTTCCCATAGGAATGAATGGAAGATTGAATGGAAGAACAATATGGTTTTATCCAAAATATTCTCATAAACTGAATGTATATTATTCTTAAGTTTTTTGTTAAATACACCGTAACGTGTTTAAAAACTGTGGAGACTATGAATCAGAATTGAGGCAAATGATGATTACAGTGACTTGAAAATAAAAAAGCATTTACACACCATATAACTAGGGCTTGTCAATCGATACAATTTTTAAACCAAATTAATTACATGATGTCCTGATTAATTAATCGTGATTAATCACATTTAATCGTATATACAATATTTGGCTGTCAATCGATTGCATTGTTTAATCAAATTAATTACATGATGTCCCGATTAATTAATCGCGATTAATCGCATATACAAATATTTGGCTGTCAATCGATTACAATTTTTAATCAAATTAATAACATGGTGTCCTGATTCATTAATCACGATTAATCGCATTTAATCGCATATACAAATATTTGAAAGCCCCTCATATAACAATAATTCAATATATAATGATGAAATAATTATACATAGTTATCTTTAAATATATAAAAATCATATAATTCAGATAATTAAAATGCATTACATTCTTGTTCATCATTAATAAGCCAATATAAAAAGCGGCTTTATTGTTTACTACCATATTATTGATCATAAGTCAATCATTGGCATACAGTTCACAGCAATCCATTACACAAGTGAATTTGTCAATCAGTTCGAGATTTATTATGAGGGCTTGTTTAAGGACCCGACGATTTCAACAAGCATCAGACATGCTTGTGTAGTGTCCCAAGTGCGTTGCGTCATAAACATAAAATGTTTAGGTCACTGTGTCAAGTTAAATAGAATTTAATACTTAGAACACATCTTGAAATCACTTAGTTCAAATTTGTGCTCCATAAAATGTTTTGAACACAAGAACGTAACGAATGTCTGTTTTGTGCTGTCTGGTTGCTTTATTAACTGTATAAACTGTGCGTTGCCACACAGCTAAAATTTTAATTACTGCCCTCTGGAGTAACCCGGTGGTACTGCAAGCTTGCGTTTCTCAGGAATCTTCCTTATTACAATCTGGGGGCATTGCGATTAATTGCATACATTTTTTTAACACGTTATTTTTAATAAAATTAATCGCACCGAATTAACACGTTAAATCAATGACCTGAATCAATACAGTAATGAATCGGTGTTAAGTAATTGTCTATAATTAACCGCAATTTTAGGTGGCCTTGATGATTTTATACCTGTTCCTTATTTTAATCCAAAGTATGCTCTTCTCACTTATCTATTCAAAGATTAAAAAAGGGGAAAAATACAATGAGTATCCTCTCTTTGGGAACCTCGTGTCACTATTATAAGTGGCTGAATGTTTGTTTAGTTTGTTTCTTCAAATTTTGGGATAATATTCTGATAGAATTCCACTTAAAATTAGCCAAACACACATGACTCCCATAAACGCTCAATGGTGGAAAGTAACATTTGCCTTAGGATTGGTCAGTAACACTTTTAATGTAAAGGGTCAATTAGCACCTTTAAAATGAAGTTTAATTAAAAAACTTGAAGAAATCAATATTACAGTGTAAATTGTAAAAGGTGTCACTGCTTTGGGGAAAACAGCATGGCTTGCCACATGAGTGGAGAAACATTGCATCTTCACGAGGCAAATCTCATGGACACCCTGCCAAGCCAGTAAGGAGCCGGGATAATCCCATTTCCTTGATTAGTGTAATCTGAAAATGCTCCTTTTAATCCTAAAACTTACAGTGTGCCCTATAACCCAATGTCTTCTGCCAAACACACGTACTTCTCAGACCGCACACCTTTTGATTTCCCTTCAGCTACCAAGAGACATTGGTGCGAGGAAGGAAAACGTTAATTATTTCCAAAGGTCACTGTTAAGGACTACATCCCCAGCTAATGAGATTGAGCAAAGCTCTGAGCACACGGTGGTTGACCCCTAGTGTTTGGTGTTGTGCTGGAAGGTATTGGTGGTGACAACTTTTCCCCCCTCTGATTTCATTTTACAAAAAAATAAAAGCCCCCTCTGAGAAAACATGCCCCCAGCATTTGGCACATTGATATTATTTCAAATGTATAACGAAGAAAACATTGGCAACCTACTTTATAACTGGCTCCGTTTCAGGTACATTTGCCTCAAACGTTTTTTGGCTCTCCTAATTTAGATAATTTGTCTTCATGTAGATGCATGCCAGTGCATTCTTAAAGGGATAGTTCACCCAAAAATTAAAATTCGATCATATGTTGTTTTGTTTTTTCAGCTCACTTTCAGTTCTTGGTATAAAAAAGATTTGTTGTAATTATTCCACATTCCAGTGTGCTGATAGTTACATCTTTGGTTAAATATATGTTTAGAAATATTTCATTTCTCCTGCATATTTGTTAGAGAGAGTGTTGGTTGCATGCACACATGATGGCAAGGACTCTCGATCTTCCATTGGCGCTGAACCTTGATGACGATTGACGGATTAAAATCGCTAATCAGATTTGCTGGGTTTACTATATGCTGTGCTGTGTTAACACCATCCTATAGCAGTCACGACATCAGGATTATGCCAGGAACCAGAGCTTGTTGCCGTTACAAAGAATGTCCGTTCTGATCAATGATTTGATCAAATAAGGCTTATATTTTTGTATTTAACATTAAGTTGAATCATCAGAAATGTTTCGTAGGATATATGTAATGGATAGCGTACAGTAAGTCAGTCATTGGCCCACAGTATCACCCTGAAGGTGTTTATTTTGTGATAACGACCAGCTGACTGTACGATATCACCCTTATTTTGTGGCTTCTTAGCAAATTAATATATAAATGGACATTAAATATTCATTTGAGTTGAATTGGTTTATAACACGAGAAGAAAAAACATGGAATGATGCGAGAGGAATAAAACAAGCACAAAAAAGTTGTATTTCATCAACTATTTTATTATGTATTTTGTGTACAGTTGAATCGTCAGAAATGTTTCGTAGGAGATATATAAGGGATTATGTCCCATCATCTGATCATTATCACAAAAATAGGACTTGTATCACCCTGAACTGGTTTACTTAGCGAAAATGACCGCTTGACTGTGCGTTATTACGCTTATTGCGTGGCTACTTGCTAAATAAATACATAAATGGACATGAAATATAGATTGTTGAGTTGAAATGTTTATAATGTAAGTAGAAAAATCTCAGAGTGATATTACAGATATAAAAACTAGCACAGTCAAGACCTATTTAATCAACAATTTGATTAAATATGAATTTATATTTACTGTACGTATTTTGCGTTAAGTTGAATCATCATACAGTACAATCAGCCGGTCATTAGCAAATTGAATAAACATTAACAAGATTAATACATGCTGTAAAGATATATTGTTCATTGTTTGTTTATGATACCTAATGCATTAAATAATGTTAGCGATTGGAACCTTATTGTGAAGAGTTATGGCTCCTACACACTACACGACTTTCAAAGACGTCAGATCGTTGTACCGTTCATATTACACAACTGTCTGTCTTGTCACTGGAGTCTTAGTGGCGGTGTAGTGGGCTAAAGCACATAACTGTTAATCAGAAGGTTGCTGGTTCGATCTCCACAGCCACCACCAATGTGTCCTTGAGCAAGGCACTTAACTCCAGGGGGATTGTCCCTGTAATAAGTGCACTGTAAGTCGCTTTGGATAAAAGCATAAATGGAAATGTAAATAATGCTGTAACTGACCAATCAGAATCAAGAATTCCAGAGAGATGTGTAATAAAGTTGTATAGTTACCTCAATTAAAATAATTTCATAAAATAAACGAAAATGACCAATGCAGATTTGATAGTGTAGAATGCTGTGAAATTACTGTAAAACAGTACACGTGCTTAAAAGAAATCAGTGACGTATGCGGTTCATCTCCGCTAGAATTTGACCAAATAGAGACGTCTTTGTATTCCACTCTTTCCCCCTCCTTCACAAAGGGGTTAACACGAGTTTAGTGCTTCACTTAGTAACAAAGTGTTTTATTTTGCACTCTTGGCCCGGGACTTGCGGTTATTTATAAGATGGAGGACTTTCGCATTCTTTACCCCGCTGGCCCTTTTCCGTTCTCTGTCCCGGGCAGAGAGTGGCTGAGGTTCTCATAGAGTCTCAAATAAGAAGCAGACGCCCAAGTTGTGTGCCAGACACCCCTCCCCACTCCAACCCTTTGTTTTCAATGTGGTCCCTCCCCATTAAATGCTTCAAAACTGGTAGTTTTCTAAAAATAGAAAGCAGCACAGCTAAAAATAGCTCTGGCCCGGCAGTCATGCCAAGGAAAATGGAGAAAAATAAGCGTGGAGAACCGGAGAGAGGACACCCTTCTCCTTTCCACCCCCCTCGTCGATTTTCCTTCTGAGAAAAACTGCGTGTTGATCAAGACCTCGTGGCCACCACAGACAGCTGTACTTTATTAGAGCTTAAATCAGACTTGTTAGGATGGCATTTTTGCACTTTCTGGAGAGGAAATGAAGAGCTCTTTGATTACGTGACAATTCGTCGCACGCTTCTCTGCAATTCCCAGGCTGTTTCTGTTGGCTCATATCGGCCATCTGTTCAGCTATGTAAACTTGAAAACACGGTGTGAAATTTAAGCGTGCACTGACTTCAGCCCACATTTGGGTCATTGTTGTGATCTGCTCATGCTGAAAGTTTAAAATGCAGTATTTACCACCCTGTTTTCTTTATCCTCGGTTGAACGATATCACAGGGCGGTTTTACATTCCACTAATATTCTGAACCTTGTTTGTGTGAGTCAGGTTTTCCAAGACCCCAAACTGTGCCAACATAGCACAGAGTAGTTCAGTTTTCCCAAAATGTTCCCTCTCTTAGAAGAATGGCCGCCTGGCTAATTGTTAGCGTGTTAACAAGAACAGTAAAGTTTATCAAGGTGCTGTGGCCTCTTTTTGGATACACTGCCCTTAGTAAAGAGTTCAAAAGACAAAAGCTGTTAATTGACATTCAGGGTGAGAGAAAGAGAGAGTGTAAGAGTGAAAGGAGGACCACTTCATTAGTGGTGCTTTATAAGGCAAGTATACAACTACTGTTCCTAATACTTACTGTTTGGGATTTGAACAAACCCCTAAACCCACGTATTCAATTTGCATTGTAATTCATCCAGTACCATTTGTGCTACTGACATTAATGTTACCTCAAATCATGAAGCTTGTTGAGGAGTGATGGGCTATTACTTATCAAGGGCATTCCGATTCTCCCAAAATCCCATAGATTTACATTGAAGCACAGACCCAAGCATTACCAATGGACCAGAATATCATATATGCTTGGGGGTGAGCTTTTTTAGAAACATCCTAACAACCATCCAGAACACCATAACAACTGCACAGCCACAAGCTAATGGTGCGTTCATGTCGAAATAATTCTAATTTTGAGATTCTGACTTGTAAAAACCATTCACATCTTGGTAGAACTCGTAATTACAGGTTGTACACTATTAAATTCAGAGGTGGGTAGTAACGCGCTACATTTACTCTCACTCAACTAAATTTCTAATGACATTTTTTTACTTTTACTTATTTACAATGGGTGGCATTCCTGTCATTACATTACTAGGTTTAATTTGAATTAATGTGTAATTTATTGAGAGATTATTGAATGGGACTTTTACGAGAGCGGAAGTTCACAGCTGCGAGCGCTGAGCCGCTGTCACAAACTGTCACTCAAGTCATCAGTGCTGCAGCATCAAACTCTTCAAAGTGAAACATTTTCTTCACTCCACACAGTGAAAAAAAGAATAGTTTGGTCATGCATTGCCTTCATTTAACACCAAGACAAGCTGATATTTCAAGATTAAAATCACAGCTCCAATTTAAGGCAGCACGCTGAGGTAAATTTTGGCTCTAATTCTAACGTGGGCTTTTCTGTGTAATGAGATGGTCATTTTCAGGGTGATAATGTAACTGGGCTCTTATGACAACAGTTTTAAAGTGTACATTTTTAAATCAGTGCAGCAATATATCAGTGTGCTTTGTCCCGCGTCCCACATGTCATAAGCAGTATTTACGCATTTACCCCGCACCCTTGTGGGGGTACTGGAAACTATTGCAGCTACTTCAGGCAGATTAACTGTGTAAATCCATGTAAACATCCAAGTTAAGTGTAAATCCCTTCCATTTGTATGATCGACAACTGGGGCACGAACAGAGAGCATTTCTGCAATCGTATGGGGAAGAGAGTGGCTGTGTCTGCAATCCACTCATCCACTATTTCCTATATAGTTAATGGCAGTCGGTGCACTATATCTATGCAGTAAGTGAACTAAATGAGTTTATTCGGATGCTGACGTATGTCAGAATGTCAGAGCTCTGGGGCTGTTGCAGAAACAACACATTCACTGAAATTAAATAGTGACTCAGGCAAACATCCTGTCTAATATCTCCTCATTTGTTTGCATGGAAAAAAGAAAGTCATAAGGGTTTGGACAACATGATGGTGTATTATGACAGAATTTCCTTTAATAATAATAATAATTCTGTAATACATGTTCAATGTGTATTATGTAATGAAATATAGGGGAGTAAACGTCTATTATGTCATTTGTCAAAGTAACGAGATACTCACTGCTTGAGTACTCTTTTAATTGATTCTTAATTACTCTTACTCAAGTAATTATTTATGTTAGTACTTTTACTTCTACTTGAGTAATTACTTTTTTAAGTAATTGTACTTTTACTTGAGTACAGTTTTTGGCTACTCTACCCACCTCTGATGAAATTTATGACCATCATGACCATGAGGTGGAAAGAACCAAAACGGCAGCAGCTTCAAAAATCATTAAAAGATATTTACATATATTTTGAAATAACATTTTATTAGTGTCACTAGTTAAGTTTCCATCTGAGTTACATATTTCATCAATGGAATATCGCATGAAACATTTCGCGAATAAAGCAGTGTTTCCATCCCTTGACACTTCTGGGGGAATTAGCACAAAATGAAAATGGAAGTTGAAGCCACTATGGCTCTATAAAGAATGTAATTAATTACTTTAAAGTATTAGTTCACCCAAAAATGAAAATTCTCTTATCATTTACTCACTCTCATGCCATACCAGATGTGTATGATTCTCTTCTGCTGAACTCAAATTAAGATTTTTAAAAGATATTTCAGCTCTATAGGTCCATAAAATGCAAGTGAATGGGTGCCAAAATTTGGATGCTCCAAAAAATCACATAAAGGCATCATAAAAGTAATCCATACAACTCCAGTAGTTAAAGCATATCTCTAGAATGGATATGGTAGGTGAGGTTGAGAAACAGATCAATATTTAAGTCCTTTTTTGCCAGAAATTCTTCTTCCTGCCCAGTAGGGGGCAATATACATGAGGAATGGAAATCACCAAAAACACAAGAAGAATGTGAAAGTGAATCTGTTTCTCACCCACACCTATCACAGCGCTTCTGAAGACGTTGATTTAACCACTGGAGTCTTATAGGTTTTCTTTTATGCTGCCTTATGTCATTTTTGGACCTTAAAATTTTTGGCACCCATTCACCTGCATTGTATGGACCAAAAGAGTTGAGAAATTCTTCCAAAAATCTTAATTTGAGTTCAGCAGATGAAAGAAATTCATACACATCTGGGATGACATAAAGGTGAGTAAATGATGAGAGAATTAACATTTTTGAGTGAACTGTTCCTTTAATACAATGCAATGATATTGATGTGATGCAATGGTATTAATGATATTCTCTGAGCGAAATATGTATTCACATGGCTTGTTGAGGCAAAGTTACATGACTTTTGATGCACATCTACAGTATATTAATATCTAAATTCTATATGAATGTATTTGTTAATTTTGTTTCCTTCATAGCATGTCTTTTTTAAAAAATAAAAAAAATGATCCGCCTCAAGCAAGCTAATACATTTTCTATGAGCATTTTGGTGTTTCCATCCAGAATTTTTCATGCAATGTCCCACAATTTGCATACAAATAGATGGAAACCCAGCTACCATTAACTGGAGTGCTTTTGTTGTTCTTAATCATTTTGCAACACATTGAGGTGAATTAATCAATTAATTATAGCTATTATATGCTGTACAGTTATATTCAAAACTCCTTGGTCCTGCACCACAAACATTTTCCTGCAAAAATATTAAAATGTAGTTTCTCATTGCCATTTGAACTGATCAAAGCTGCTGTGTCTAGTCAAGCTGGTTCAGTTGTTATTTGTGGCAGAGCTTCGTGTCAAATACAGTTCATTCTAGTGAATGATTGGGGCCCACAAGAGCCCATTATTGGGTCACAGTGAGGGGCTTTGTGTTCAAAAGTGTCTTGATCAGTAATAATTTAACATGAATAACCATTCTGTCCTCTAAACGGGGGATGCTACAATGGAAAAATGCAGCACAGTCCAAGCCTGATGAGCAGTTACATGAACGTTAATGTAAAGACATGATAATGTGTGATTATTTACAGCAAGGCCCCGCGGGGATTCATTAAAATTCATAATTCGGGCCTGTTTTCACCACAGATCACCCCTAGATTGATCCTCAAAAGAACTATACAGGCTTCACAGAACCAGAGAGGACTTTTGTCACAATCGGCTCACATCAGCTGTGAGGCATGAAAGGTTGAGAGGAGTCGTTTTCCAAGAACTGACAATCAAGATAGCCAAGAATACCAGAGCGCACAGGACGTTCACTTCTTTGTTCTGTTCATGTTCATTTTTGACTTGATTTCCTGTAAAAATATCCTAAAATATCCTTAAAGGGATAGTTCACCGAATATGAACAGGTAACAGGAAGGCACTTAAAATGAAGGTAAATGGGGCCAGTCCACAGACGTGGGTAGTAACATGCTACATTTACTCAGTTACATTTACTTGAGTAATGTTTTGAGAAAAAAAAATTTTTTAGAGTAGGGTTAAAAGTGGGTACTTATTATTTTTTTTACTTTTATTTCTACAATGTGTGGCGTTACTGTCATTACATTACTGGATTTAATTTGAATTAATGTGTAATTTATTGAGAGATTATTGAATGAGACTTTTATGAGAGCGGAAGTTCACACAGCTGCGTAAGTCAGTATTATGTCATCTGTGAAAGTAACGAGTTACTCACTACTTGAGTACTCTTTTAATTAGATACTTTCTTACTCAATTAATTATTTATGTTTGTATTTTTACTTGAGTACAGTTTTTGACTACTCTACCCACCTCTGCCAGTCCATAAACATTAAAATAAAATACACACTGCTTCAAAAGTATAGCCACAAGACGTAAACATTGTTAATATGATTTTTAGTGTGATAAAATTGCTTACTAACCTTATTTGTGTAAAATTATGTCCACTATTTCAACATTGTTGTCATGATGACGTATACCTGAAATCCCAATATTGGATATACAGTAATTTTAAACAGATTAATTTAGTAGTTAGTGATTTCTCTGAAAAAATGACATAATTTTGGTTCTCATGTGAATCTGTCTTGTTTTAAGGATGTTTACTGTAGATATTTTACTGGGAAAAATGTACTTTTTGAGCCAAACCAAATTTCGGAACATTCTTCCTCGTGGGCGGATTGGATATCCACTGGCCCGGTTTGGTGAGAGTTTCACGGAAGTGTTCCTTGCACACTCGTAATTATGCTTGTGGGTGTGTTTAATACCAAAAACACTGCGCTCAACTTGTGGCAGTGAAAGAGAGAGCCTTTGAGTCATTATTATAGAGTACTGAGAGCATCAAAGGAGGTAAATTACCAAGAAGTCCCTAGTGTGGCATTTTCCAAACGTTGCCCAGCTGTTGTGGTCAGAGCAGCTGGTGGACATGGGCCAGGCAGTGCCACGCATTGCCCATGCGACCTGACGCAGGCCGGGGGCGTCCCTGCTGGCTTACCCATGCATCTGTCTTTAACTCTCTAATGGGAATCTGGCTCTTCTGTGGTCAGAACCAATACGGCCTGTGTTTTTCCACTCAGATCCATGTGCTTGTGATAAACCAAGCTTGATTTACGGCACCAGCATTTAGGCGGCACAAATCGAGTCTTGAGAGTTCACCCAAAAATACAGTTTCATCTGGTCCCGATAGCTGCCGCACTTGTTGGGGTCTGTCTGTGCATAGTGTCGCATTGCATTAATGGCAGCAACTGTGCCAGTTTGTGACTCACTATGTAAACCAACAACTTTCCACACAGGCAAACATGACATACACGCACACGCACACGCACACACACACACACACACACACACACACACACACACGTCTAAAGTGGTGGAATAAGTTCTTAGTCGAAAAAGCATAACTGAAATCTCCATTAAGTCTCATGAGTCATGAAAGAGCAACCTCTGTGCAATACACACTTACTAAATGTAAACAGTTGTCTCATTGTTTGTTTTTCAAAAATAGATAATTACTGTTTATGAGAAATCCATTAAGCCTCCTGAGCAATATTAAAGCAACCTCTGAGCAATAGACTCTTCCTCTTCGTCAACAATCATATCACTTGTTTGCATTTTACGAGAAAAATCTAAGACAGATTTAAATGAAGCATAATTGAAAACTTAATTAAGTTTCCTGAGCTACAGACAACATCCTGAGCAACCAGTGTTGTGGAAGCTACTTTGAAACTGTAGTTTGACAAGCTACAAGCTACTCATAAATTAAAGTAGTTTACTTACTTTGAAGTAAAGTAAGCTTGAGTGTAGAGCTACAGTCAAGCTACTCCTTTGAAAAAGTAGTTAGCTACACTACAACTTACTATCAAACAGTAGCTTGCTACACTGAAGCTACTTAATGAGGCAATATATCTTTTTTACAATGTTACTATCAGACCACGGACTGACGCACTTTGTATTACTAATGCAATAGTAAGTTATTTAATTTAAAAGGTAAATATGCTGCTTTGTTTTCTACTAACAACAGTGTCTGAAATCTTTTTTTTTCTTTTCATAATTTACCCGCCTCTGTATGTCTTGTAAAAATAAACAAACTGCGGTTGGTTGCTTAATAACCATCAGACTGTCTCTTCTTATCCAAGTGAGCTGTAATATGCTGCCAGTAGATGGCGATAATGCACTATTTTCGTTTGTGATCTCCGGTTACAAAAGAAGAAGATGAATGACGCTGCCTGATTCTGAGAAGCAGCAGTCAAAATACGCTTTAAGTTCATCGAACGTTTTGCCGGTAGATGTTTGGCTTCTATGCAATATAGAAGGCTATTATTTTTAATCTGGCCAAAACATTATGTAGTGTTTGGTCACGCTACACCGCTACTTGCTGGAAAAAGCAGATTGTTACTAGAAAAGCTACTGAAAAAAATTAGTTACGTTTGTAGCGTCATTACATGTAGTTAGATACTTCCCAACAACTGTGAGCAGTATAATTTTCCGTGTACTGAAGACTGACTCCCACTTCTCAAACGTTGCCCTTGTTTAAAGTGTCTCCTGACACGGTGGATCATAATGAGCTCAGATTGAGGTGGATGGAGACCACCCATGTGGACTTCAGGGTTGAGTACAAGGTGATGTACTCAGTCACTCAGTCCGTCAGCTGCCAGCCAGAAAGACATCAGC